>VBSM01003176.1:54617680-54684194 GCA_008086735.1 Cheirogaleus medius
CAAAAAAAAAACAAACAAAAAACCAGTGAAATGAAGAATGGTAAAGGGGAGCTGGGGGAATTTAGTCTGTATAAAGGAAGATGACAAGTGGATATTACAGCTGCTTTCAAACATTGTAAAGCAGTGTGTGGCCTTAGAAGATGGGGTTAGTGATTTTGAACTTGAAGAGGTATCTAACATACCTGAATTTCAATTTCTTTATTTGTAAAAGGGGAAAATAATAACTATCTCTAGAGTTGTTGAGAAGATGGAATTAGATAATTTTATATAAAGTTATTAGCTTGACGACTGGCATTTAAGGGATGAAAAGGGTAGAAATTATTTTTAACAAAGAGTTTTAAGCTTTCTTTCAATTGAACTATAAAGTTACGATCAAGAAAGAGGTACCAGCTTAACTTTAGGCAGGATTTTCCAATTGCTAGAGGTGAATATAGATAGAAAGAGCTGAGTTTCCTATTACTAGACCCCAAAAATCACTTCCGCCAGGAAGCCTTCCTTAAAATGTCAGTTATTCATACTTTTCCTTCATAACACAGTAACTCATCTATAGTTTCATACTTATAAAGTGGGTCTCTGCCATTTACACATAAGATTCCATGAGGGAAAGGATCATTCTTACTGTATGTTGCTATTGTTTTACCAGACTCGAACACTTGAGTGTTTGAAACAGGATAATTCTTACATTATAGTATGATCAAAGAGTGCACAAAGAAATTAATATAATCACATTCTAATAATATTTCTTGACTTAAGGAATTACTGAAGGTTAGTGTCAGATACTGTAGAGAGGATTCAAAAATTTGACAATGGTTAGACAAATTACTGAATCAATATTTTCTAATCCCAACATTCATTTAATCATGAGTGTACTCCTATCCTTGGAAATTTCCGATAAGGCTTTCTCTATATCTATCGGAAATCATTTAGAAAAAAAGTCATTCACTACATAGAAGGTTTGATTAGGTGGTCTTTAAGTCACATTCTAATATCAAGATCCAGTGAATTATTTCATGATTACATTTAGCCATGAATTGAAAAAAGACTATATACAAAAATGCAATAACAGCTGCCATCAAAACATATACATGTTTCACAGGTTTATATTAGGGTCCTAATTTTTTTCTTTGGTGACCTGATTATTTTTAGTTTGTAGATACATTAATTAATAGAATAGCCTGTACTTTATACAGAATGGCTTCTGAGTAAGTTACTTACTTGAGTTAATTATCATTTTACAAATGATAAATCTTCTAAAAATTTTGCATTAAGCCAGAAGTCAGCAGTGCCTTCCTGCTTGCACTTACATCATCTATTTTCTCTCCTATCAAGAGAGTGGCTAATATTGTAAGACAGGCTCAGCATAGTTGTTGATTCAACCTCCTTGAGACACACTACAACTTTGTAAGAATCCCAGGAAGGGGATCATAAACAGGTAGCCATTGTTCCCAACATCTAATCTCTACTCACCAAGCACACCCCTCTCCCATGCCTCACCACACTGGCATTTCTCAATAAAAGGATTCATGCTAATCAAAAAGGAATACACATGTGAGTTCCTGAGCTCTAGTGTACCTCTAGGCTCAAATCTGTGTTGATGGTAAGGATAGAAAGAGATGGCACATGCAAATGAGTTAGAAGAAAACTATTTGACTGCTACAAAAACAATTGCACGTGTGATGGCAGAGGTGCCCTAAAAAATCCAAGGTCCAAAAAATATCTCACATTCATGTGTTAGATTGTGCATGGCTTCTCAAAATTGACAGTATTCACATTTTGGAATGGATAATTTACTTTTGTAAACTATCCTGTGTACTGTGGCATATTTAGCAGAATCCTTGGCCTCTAGATACTAGATGCAGAGATAGTACCCACTCCCTAGTTATGACAACCCAAAATGTCTATAGTTCTTGTCAAATTCCCTAGAGGGCAAATCATTCTCAGGTAAGAACTACTGACATATTTAGCAAGCAAAAGTAGATACTGCAGCAAGTAAAACAAAACAAAACAAAAAACTACTGAATTAGAGTGCTAGAAGAAATTCTCTGAGACTAGGGCAGTTTTCTAACATGAGAGCCATAAGAGGCTTAATTAAGCAGGGTCTTAGAGATAGATTCAAAAAATGCCTCAAGTCTTCATCCTAGATACCCGTCCTGAAGTTAAGTAGTTAAGGATGATTGCTTTCAATATCAGAAGGGTAACAGACCTACAGAATCAGATTCAAAGATCAATTTATAAGTGTATACCATGGAATTTAAGAATAATTCTCACTTCTGACACCCTCCTCCCCACCAAAGGCAAAAGAAGCATATGTGTGTGTTTAAATATTTTATATATTCTGATTTTAATTCAGAAAATCTGTTACAGTTTAATAAAATAAATATTTCTTCTCTGTAACAACAACAAAAAAGAGAAATTTAATATATTCAATTTCTTTCTGACTAGGATCCTTTGGCACGTGTGTGTATATGTATGTGTATCTATGTGTGTTTTACATACTTTTGAAAATGACAATGGTGCCTGTTAGCTGCAAGATTTTTATTTGTAACCTATTACAACTAGGTTTTTATTTTCTACTGGGTTTCTATCATGAAGTGTCAAGTGGATTAAGGGAAACTTTGATTAATATATTTAATTTATAGCACCTACATTTGCTCATGTCAGATAAGAAAAGAGACTTTCCTAAATGTAGTTGCTAAATATCCCATATTAGAAAAGCTACATGATAAGCATTTTGCAATTTAATTCCACATGCTTCTCTATTCCATATGTGCTTTATTGCTCTCTCAAGGAGTTCAATACCAGACATGAATTCTCTGCAAAAGGCTAACCAGTAAGGAAAATAAAACTGACAAACAAAGGCACTGAAGCATTAAACAATCAGATGAGTTTAGAATCTTCTTTCTTTTATTGTGATTTGTAAAAGACTTCAGATTTTTCTATAACCAGCTTTCCATGAGGTTAGTGTCTTCATTACACAATAACTGTTACAAAATTCTGCTTATAGTATTCTTTTATGTATACAAGATGCCCTTGACTAATGCAAAAAAAAAGCAAAAAAAAAAGCCCTTTAATAGATTTTTTGCTATGGCTACTATTGGGAAGGAGAATATTACCTGAGATAGAATTAGGCTACAATCTGTGACGATTACATATTTTGTAGGTAATTTGGTACATAAGACATGTGATTCATATTTTATAATTTACTGCTTAACAATAAAATTCAATTCCTTGTTATAAAAAGGGGACATATTTAAATTCTATTTCCCTTTGATCCATTTACCCATTTGGCCACTTGGAGGGAGAATTGGAAGGTAAATTGCTGCAGCACTTCTCTATTATGACCTGGAGTGGCATAAGCAATTGACCCTCTTGAATGTAAGAGGCACAGCAGCACACTTTGTGAATTCTTTCTTCTTTGTATTATTGGTTCAGCATTTCTCTGCAAAGTTCAATGAGGTTCATTAGCTTATCTGAAGAGAATGGGACCCGTACTTTTGAGACAGCTTCTCTCTGTGACTTTTCTAATTAAATCCCTTCCATCAGATGAAGAGCTGCCCTTTTTACTTGACAAACATTTGTTCTAATTTGGCCTTGCTTGATTTTTCAGTGCTTTTACGTCCCTCTCCCCCCTCTATACCCACCAGCATCTGTTAGTCAGAAGATCGCTCCGGCTGACATTTACTCTGAATGTGCTTGCTTATTAAAATATTTCAATGTTAGACAAGCTTATCAGTTGAAATATACAATACAGTTCCAGAGCACCGGTGGAGCTCATCTTAAAGGAATATTTTGTTGGACTGATCACTTTTCTTAATTTTTATGAGATAAGATTGAATATACTCACTCAAAGATATAGAGTCCATGGAAAGTAGAGAGAAATATGTTTTGTGGTATAAACTAAAACTTCCCCCTTAATTTTCTATTAAGTGTACGAATTACATGTTATATGAGTAAACATAGGAGTCAACTTATGATTAAAAGAGAAATAACATAAAACACTAGACTGGTCATATTTGAAAATAAAACTAAATGGTCAATCCTGGCATCTATCTGGCTTCAGACAGAATACAGCCATTGAAAGAGTTAACAGCTTAAAAACACTTAAAGTCCAAGAATTTTTCACAGGACTTCAAAATGCTAGTAAAAGCTCCCAGATATCTGGCTGATTGGTGACTGACTAATCCTTTAGGAAGACTCTTCTTCATAGACAAAATGATGATACGTAAAGTTAAGTGCTCACCTAGGAGCAAGTGAATGGTGGGGTCCTGGAGTGCTCACCCTGGACTTCAGAAAGGCATGCTCTGTCAGTGACAAGCCTTGCTACATTCAGTTTATTCTCCTATTTTCTTTAACACTATCCAGTGCTATTAACTTGCCAGCCATGTAGTCTGTAAGTAATAGGTTGCAATAGCTGCTGAAATTGACAAGTGCTTAGCCCAGAGCATGGATTGAATGTAATTCATAGGGTTCTCGAGTTAATTTCCAATACCTATTTCATCAAGGCAGACTGATAGATGGCTGCCAGCATCTTTTGGCTTTATCTGTAAATCCCTATGTCTTTTACTGCCATCATTTCGTTTTTTATACATTCCATCCCTTGCATTTGCTCCTCCCATTTCCATAACTTCAAGTGGAGCTTCTCTCTAGGCACATCAGTCATTTAGGTTAGAGACCCTCGCAGCTAAATGCAAGACCTTCAAATGTTATTGAAGTGCATTTTTCCATGTGGCCCTGTTTAAAGTGATGTTTCTTTAGGGACTGCAGGGTGAAATATGAAGTTATCTGGGAGAGTAAATCTAAGATGTTGGACAGATGGTGAAGCGTCAGTGCATCCACAGAAACGCATTTCATTTTTATACAGGGGACGCTCTCAATCAATTTTGGCTTGAGAAAACAGTTGCTTATATTACATCAGTGGCATTTTTTATCTTTTGTCTTTAACAGATCAATAATGAAGCTTACAATTCTTTAATAGATTTTAAACAATTCATAAATAAAATAAACCCAGAACAACTCAAAAAAGGCAAAAAGAATTCTTAAAGATTAAGAGGTTATTGAAAATGGAACAGAGGTTGCCACTAACCGATCAAATGAAATGACTTGGTAAAACATAAAACTCATTTATTCCATAGGACATGAGAAGTTTCATTTCTCACCTTAAGTGTGTTTTGTGAACAACAATCTTTACTGAAGTTCTTATTTAAACTTTGCAAAATGACTTCTTTTTTCATTGAAGGTCTGAAGCTTCCATTTATGCTACATACATTTAAGAGCTTTCTAAATCATCCATCTCAATCTTCCTCTGTTTCCTTGAGTCCTATTCCAGCTGCTACCACCTTCAAATCACTCTGCTTTAACCTAGCATTTGGAAAAGAACATTTGGAATATAGGCTATTTTATCTATTGTGAAACTGCTATTTGAAATTTTTCATATGAGAACCCAACAATATTTTGGTGAACATTATTCATTCCTGGGAAATCTCCCAGAGAGTGTCTTCTACAGTTATGATTTAGCATTTAGCATGTGCTAAACAGCTTATATGTAAACTGATTTCCTCAGTCAATATAAAGTGTAATCAAACTTGGAAAAATCATACCGGAGACAGGCAAATTAAATCATCTGGATTATTGAAAGGTGCACTTATTTCTTCAAAAGTATGAACTTTCCAGAAGCATATGGAGATTTCCCAAAGTGCTGTTTCTGTATTTCAAAAATGACAGACTCTTTACAACTGGTTGCTTGGCAATGCTGGAGTTCCAGTGAGACTTACCCACAAGGTGAAAAATTATCCTGGTAATAGTAATACATACTAGAAAGGTGATAGCTTACCTTAATGGTATAAGCTCTAGAGCAGGGGTTGGCAAATTTTTTCTATGAAGGGGCAGATAATAAATATGTTTGGCTTTGTGCATCATATTGTCTTTGTTGCAATTACTCAACCCCGATGTTGTAGTGCAAAAAGCAGCCATAAACAATATAATAGCTGTGTTCCAATAAAACTTTATTTGCAAAAACAGGTAGAAGAATAGGTTTACTGTCCTCTGTTCTAGACACCAAGTTTAGAGTCATATAGGCCTGGGTTTGAATCCTAACTCTCTAATTGTGTGACTAAGTGCAAGTTACTTAATTCAAATGTTTATTAGCTCCTTCCTCTGTAATATGAGGATGAGAACAGCACATAGTACAGGGGATTTTTAAATGAGACAGTATCCTCAGTTATTATTATGTTTGCAATATGTTGTTAGTGTTTAATAAATGGAAAGTATTGATGCCAGAAGACAGCAGTGTTAACCCACTTCGGGGATGGCAAGAGTCCACAAGTGAGGAGGAATGGGTCGGAATACAGCATATGCAGGCGGAACCATTCAGATTTGCCAAGCAGAGTCCTGGGAGGCAAAGGGAAAGGTTTTCACAAAATTCAGCATCCCCTTTTTAATGTTTTTAGAATTCTTTCCTGAGATGAGAGTAGGCTCAAATTTGATGTGGAAAGAATATAGTAAAATTTTACACATTCGGAGTAATTGAGGTGGAACCCCTTCTGGATCATTGAAAAGTTTGAATTATATGATGCTTTTTATAGAAGCAGTTTTGTTGTTTTCAAGTACATACAGTAATTGGCAAAACATCCAAGAAAGTATTGCCAAGTAGACTTCCTGCTGGCATGTTTAAGTGAAAAGCTGGGACTCATTTAAAATTAGCATATTATTATGAGTGTATGAAAATGGTCCAAGTAAAGTTTTTGAAAACAGTTTGTTTTCTTAGGCAGGTTAGATATTCTTCTTAATTTATTATTTGAAAAAAAAAAAAAAAGCAAATAAACACAACCAGGCAGTATTCAGCCATTATGCTTTTTCAACAGGATTCTTTTCTCTACTTTGACACTTTAACTTTCTGTTACTTCAAGTGATGGTTAGGAACCATGTTCTCGAAATCCCAGCATTTCTCTGACTTTTCCTGCCCCATTAGTACCTTGAATCCCCCACATAATTCATAATATACTGGCATACTTAATTATTTTAAATGAAGAACTAATTGAATCTATAGTGTGAGGCAGCTCATCAAAAAATTTACATACATGTAGGGTATTACATTAAAAATTTAGGTGACTATATTTTTAAAACATTACATGAGTCCTTACAGGTGGCCATTCTTGCCACTTCTCTTTCCCTTTTCTAATCCCTCCTTGTCAGCATTTAATGTTAAGGTAATTAGGCCAGCTAACAAGTGCCATTTTTATGGTCCTGGTTAGAAGCTGGATTTCTTCTTTTAAGCCCCTTAAAAGCTTTAAGTAAATGGAACTCTCCATTCATTTAACACTTTTTTATCTGGTAAACAAAATTTTGCTGAGTCACTGTTGTGCCTGGCATTATCCTAGGCACTGAGTAAACAAGAACGAACATGCCATTTTATTCTCAGTGAGGTTTTTCCTTGGAGACTTGGGTTGTATCATTGTCAGCCTTCAGGACTCCTCTACGGCTACATTAAACGGAAGCATGGGACAGAGATAGGTATGAACAATCTGCTCAATAGCACCTGCCTCAGTTGTATCTAATTTGCTCCATGTATACCACCAAAAGCAGATGCTAGGTATACCAGTTCTTGCGTAAGGTTGAAACTGTTACAGATTTAGAAAAAATAATCCTCAGCTTCATTTGGAACCAAAGAAAAACCCAAATAGCCAAAGCAATCTTAAGTAAAAAGAACAAATCTGGAGGCATCACATTTCCTGACTTCAAATTATACTACAAGGATATAGTAATCGAAACAACATGGTATTGACACAAAACTAGAGACATAGATCAATGGAACAGAATACAGAACTCAGAAATCAAACCATATAGATATGACCAAATGATCTTTGACAAAGCAGACAATAACATACACTGGGGAGAGGAAGCTTTCTTCAATAAATGGTGGTGGTAAAATTGAATAGCCACATGCAGAAGAATGAAACAGGATTCATATCTCTCACCACTCACAAAAATTAATTTAAAATAGATTAATGACTTAAATGTTAAGAAAACTTACAGGATGGGAGAAAATAGTCATGAATTATACCTCTGACAAAGGACTGATATCCAGAATGTACAAAAAAATCAGCAAAATAAAATAAACCCATCAAAAAGTGGTCAAAAGACATGAAATTTTTCAAAAGAAGGTAGATAAATGGCCAAAACATATGTGGAAAAGTGCTCACCGTCACTAATCATCAGGGAAATGCAAATTAAAACTCAAATGAGATATCACCTTACCCCTGTCAGAATGGCCATTATTAAAACGTCCAAAAACAACAGATACTAGCATGGATGGTTCCAGTTCCAGATAACTACAGTAAAATAAATATCACAACAAAATGCATCACAAATTTTTTGGTTTTCCAGTGCATATAAAAGTTATCTTTACACTATGCTGTAGTCTATTAAGTATGTAACAGCATTATATCTAAAAATGTATGTAGGTTAATTAAAAATACTTTATTGTTAAAAAATGCTAAGAAACATCTGAACCTTCAGCCAGTTGTAATATTTTTGCCAAGGGAAGGTCTTGCCTCAATGCCAGTGGCTGCAGACTGATCAGGGTGGTGGTTGCTGAAGGTTGGGATGGTTGCTGGAGACAAAAATGAAGTCTGCCACCTCTACCGACTCTGCCTTTCATGAAATCTTTCTCTGTAAAATGTGATGCTGTTTGATAGCATTTTACCCACAGTACAACTCCTTTCAACATTGGAGTCAGTCC
The DNA here is from genome assembly GCA_008086735.1 of Cheirogaleus medius. Lineage (NCBI taxonomy): Eukaryota > Metazoa > Chordata > Mammalia > Primates > Cheirogaleidae > Cheirogaleus > Cheirogaleus medius. Next base: position 54,626,418 of record VBSM01003176.1, read on the forward strand.
TTTCAAACCCTGCCATGGCTTTACCAACTACATTTATGTAATATTCTATATACTTTATTGTTATTTCAACAATGTTTACAGCATCTTCACCAAGAGTAGATTCTGTCTCAAAAACCACTTTCTTTGCTCATCCCTAAGAAGCAACTCCTTATGTGTTCAAGGTTTATTATGAGATTGCAGCAATCTTCAGGCTCCATTTCTAATTCTAGTTCTTTTTCTATTTTCACCATATCTGCAGGTACTTCCTCCACTGAAGTCTTGAACCCTCAACATCATATATTAGGGTTGGGCTCAACTTCTTCCAAACTCCTCTTAATGTTGATATTTTTACCTCCTCCTAAAAGTCACAAATGTTTTCAATGGTGTCTAGAATGATGAATCCTTTCCAGAAGGTTTTCAATTGATTTTGCCCAGATCCATCAAAGGAATCACTATCAATGGAAGGGATAGACTTATGAAATGTACTTATTAAATCATAAGACTTAAAAATCAAAATTATTCCTTCATCTATGGGCTGCAGAATCGATGCTGTTAATAGGCATCAAAATAAAATTAATCTCCTTGTACATGTCCATCAGAACTCTTGGGTGACTGGATGCTTTGTCGATGAGCTCTAATATTTAGACAGAAATCTTTTTTTCTGAGTAGTAGGTCTCAACAGTGGGTTTAAAATATTTAGTAACCATGCTGTAATCAATTGCGCTGTCATTAAGGCTTTGTCATTTCATTTATAAAGCACAGGTAGAGTAGATTTAGCATAATTCTTAAGGGCTCTAGGATTTTCAGAATGGTAAATGAGCATTGGCTTCAACTTAAAGTCACCAGACGTGTTGGTCCCCAGTGGAAAAATCAGTCTGTTCTTTGAAACTTTGAAGCCAAGCATTGGTTTCTCTCAAGCTATGAGAGTCCTAGGTGGCATATTCTTCCACTATAAAGCTGTTTTATCTACATTAAAAATCTATTGTTTGTTGTTACCATTTTCACTGATGATCTTAGCTAGATCTTGTGTATAAATTTCTGCAGTTTATACACCTTGCTGCTTCACCTTGCAATTTTATATTATGGAGATGAATTATTTCCTTAAAGCACATGAACCAACCTTTGGTAGCTTCTAACTTTTCTCCTACAGCTTCATCATCTCTTTCAGCCTTCATTAGACTTTGGCTAAAGAGAATGTTGTGGCTGGTTTGGTCTTCATCCAGACTACTCAAACCTTTTTCATATCAGCAATAATACCGTTTTACTTTCTTATCATCTGTATGTTCACTTGGAGTCACTTGGAGTCACACTTTTAACTTCCTTGAAGAATTTTTCCTTTGCATTCACAACTTGGGTGACAATTTGGCACAAGAGGCCTAGGTTTTAGCTTAGCTCACCTTCCACATGCCTTGCTCATTAAGCTTAATCATTTATAGCTTTTGATTTAAAGTGAAAGGCATGTAACTTTCTTTTACTTGAATACTTAGAGGCCATTGCAGAGTTATTAATTGTCCTAATTTCAATATTTTTGTGTCTCAGGGAATAGAGAAGCCCAAAAAGAGAGAGATGGAGGGCAGGGATAGTGACTGGTTGCTGGGGCAGTCAGAATACATATAACATTTATTGATTAAATTTACCATCTTATATGGGTGTGGTTCATGGAGCTCCAAAGCAATTACAACATAAAAGATCACTGACCACAGATCACTGTAATAGACATAATAATGCTGACAAACTTTGAAATGTTGTGAGAATTACCAAACTGTGACACAGAGACATGAAGTGAGAACATGCTTTTGGAAAAATGGTACTTATATGCTTGTTTGGTGCAGGATTGCCACAAACCTTCAATTTGTAAAAAAAGCAATGTCTATAAAGTACAACAAAATGAGGTATGTCTGTACAGCCTTTAGTATAGATGTTGCCTCCCAGTGAGTTATTTTAGAGTGTAATTTGTTCAGCTAGGATTCTAGGTGATGATTAATATAAATGTGAACTCAAACTAGCTTAACCAAAAAAAGGAATATTGTTGACTCACATGAATCCCTGTGAGAGAATGGCATTAGGTACAAATGGATGAATTGGTCAAATGATATGCCTCCAGGACTCAATTTCACTGTCCCTCTACTAGCCTTGGCTTTCCTTCCTATGTAAGTTTTCTTCTCATGCTAAATGTAATGATGAGATAGATGCTGCAGTTCCTAGTTTATTCTCTCTTGCCTCCAGTTTAGAGGAAGAGAACAAGCATCACTTCAAGATATTCAAAAGAAATCCCTAGCATTAACAATAAATAGGCTTCATTTGGTATTTATTTATTAGAGACAAGATCTTACTCTTTTGCCCAGGCTTGAGTGCAATGGCCCGATCGTAGCTCACTGTAACTTTGAACTCCTAGGCTCATGTGGCCATTTTTTTTTATTTGTCTGAATTATTTTGGGGGTGGGATGGGTTGTTCGTTTGTTTTTTAAATTTCAAAATATTACAGGAGTACAAATGTTTTTGGTTATTTGGATTGCTTTTATAATGATTGAGTCAAGGCTGTAAGTGTGCCCATCACCAGAGTAGTGTTGATAGTACCAGATAGGTAGATAGATTTTTACCCCTCCTCTCTTCTTGATATCCAATGACTTTTACATCTCTTTGTGCCCATGTGTACCCATCAATTAGATCAAACTTATGAGAGAATATATGTGATGTTTGTTTTTCCACTCCTGAGATACTTCACTTAGTATAATGGTTGCCAGTTCCATCCAAGTTCCTGCAAAAGACACTATTTTATTCCTTTTTATGGCGAGTAGTACTCCATTGGGGGTGTGTGTGTGTGTGTATACACCACATTTTCTTAATTCACTCATGAATTGATGGGCACTTAGGTTCATTCTGCATCTTTGTGATTGTGAATTGTATTGCAAAACATTCAAGCGCAGATGTCTTTTTGATAAAATGAGTTTTTTCCTTTGGGTAGATACCCAGTAATGGGATTGCTAGGTTGAAAGATAAGTCTACATTTATTCTTTGAGGAGTCTCTATACATACTCTTTTCCATATAGGTTGTACTAATTTGCAGTCTCATCAACAGTGCATAAGCATTCCTTTCTCTCTGTATGAACACTGGCATCTGTTGTCTTTTGACTTTTTAATACGGCTATTCAGACTGGGATAAAGTGATATCTCATTGCAGTTTTAATTTGCATTTTCCTGATGATTAGTGCTGTTGATCATTTCTTCATATGTTTATTGTCTATCTTTTTAAAAACTACTGTTTATGCCTTTTGCTCACTTTTTAATACAGTGGTTTGTTTTTTTATTGTTGTTGTTTATGATCACTCTCCTAAGGTCAAGGAATTTGATTTGCATCCATCAGGCAAGTAGAAGGAGGAAAAGTCTTTTCTGAAGTATTATCACCAGCTCTTCTTAGGCAAATACTTTCCAACATTTAGTTCATATATATTCAGCTTTTGAGCATTACCTTGGATGTAGATATTATAAACTTTTGTTCTAATATTTTCAAGGCTTATTTGTTTGATTTCTTTGTAGATTCTGGATATTAGCTCCTTATCAGTTGTACAGTTTGTAAATATTTTCTCCTATTCTGTATGCTGTCAATTTACTGTGTTGGTAATTTCCTTTGCTGTGTAGAAGTTTTTTAACTTAATCATTATTTATTTTTGTTGTGGCTGTATTTGCCTTTGGTGTCTTAGTCATAAATTATTTGCTTAGGCCAATTTCTGGAAGAATTTTCCTACATTTTCTTCTAGAAATTTTCCGGTCTCATGCCTTACATTTAAGTTTTGTATCCATAGATATGGTGAGAGATAGGGGTCCTATTTCATTTTTCTGTAAGTGGTTACCCAGTTTTCCCAGCACTATTTATTGAATACGGTTTCCTTTCCCCAGTGTATGTTGTTGTCTACTTTGTCAAAGATCAGTTGGTTGTAGGTAGATGGTTTTATACCTGGGTTCTCTGTTCTGTTCCATTTGTCTCTGTCTCTACTGTTACACCAGTACCATACTGTTTTGGTTATTATAGTCTGGTAGTGTAAATTGAAGTCTGGTACTGTGATACCTTCAGATTTGTTCTTTTTGGTTAAGATTGCTTTGGCTATTTTGGCACATTTTTGGTTCCAAATTAAGTGTAGAATTATTTTTTCTAGATCTGTGAAATACGACATTGATATGTGAGAATAAAATTGATCAAGGAGAAAGTACAAAGCAAGGTCATTTGTTAAACATTGTAGTAATTACTTATTTTACACTATCTTACTGTGTCCTCAAATGGCCTTTTCTCTGTGCATGTACATCCCTGGTGTTGCTTTCCCTTCTTATAAAAACACTAGTCCTATTGTATTAGGGTCTCCCCTTGTGACCTCATTTAAACTTAATTGCCCCCTTAAAGGCTATATCTCAAAGTAAAGTCACACTGGGGGTAAAAGGTTCATCATACTACTTTTGGAGAGACACAATTCAGTTCATAGCACTGTTATCTATTTCTTTTCTCATTATAGTACTTACAATTACATTGTTATTGATTACAGGTTTTTCCGCTTATTTTCTTCGATGGCGCTCCCCTTCTTTAATATCCCATATATCCTTAACTTATGCTATATTTCCTGGTTTGTTATGGAGCTCAATAAAAAATTTTGTTAGATTTTTTTACTTAAATTGATAATAGGCAAGAGGCTAGCAAAAGAAATTCTTATAGGTTTACCTTCTTGAAATAGAACCAATATGAGTTTCACTTCTACATTTGACCACTCTTTCCTGTTAGAGGGTTTCTTCAATATCTCATTCAATTAACTTAATGAATTAAAATATTTCCCTTGGAAAGTCACACACTGACTTCCATAAAGTCTGAAAAATATTTAAAAATATAACCTGTAATTCAGCCTCTGTCTGGGATAATATTTCATATTTTATGGGAAAGCAGAGGGAATGTGGTTGCAAAGAAAATGTATTTTCTAAAACCTCGTTTTTGAAAGATCGTACACAAACACACATACACACATATTCATGCTTCAGCCTGGATGGACTCATTCAGACACAAATTTAAAATTAAAGGCATCATATTGAAATGAATACAGTTTTGAAGCACCAAAAGAGTAGACTGTTATGTTCTCATAGTCTTTTAAACAGTTGATAATTTGGATCTTATGCACTGGTCAGGTAGGCTGCCAATTGGTTTTTACATTGTGGATTGCTCTTTTTGTTCAATAGTAAGTTTAAGGACCCTTTCTTCCCAGTGCTCACAATATTCTCAATTTCCTGCAAGGAAGAAGTGAAATAATACTTAAAAACATATACTAGTATTTGGTTTGTAACCTTGAGATAAGTCACTAGATATCTAACACTTCAGACTTATCATTTTGAAAAGTGTTATGACAGTACTTGCAACCAGCTTTTAAACATACGAAACAGGCATACCCTGCAGGTTAATGACATTAAAAATCTGCAAATTACTGGAAGTTCTTTAGGGTTGGAGGCCATATAAATATAGCTGTCATGTTTTTCCTGGGACTTGACCAAATTTCTTTTAAAAGCAAAAGGTTTTCATCTTGTTTTCCTGAAACATGACCTATGTTAGCAGTCACAATGCTTTATAGCATTGATGCAGCTGCCTACTGAACCATTTAGAGCACCTTTCGATCTGGAAAGTTTGATTACATTTTATGATCACTCTCCTAAGGTCAAGGAATTTGATTTGCATCCATCAGGCAAGTAGAAGGAGAAATGTCTTTTCTGAAGCATTATCACTAGCTCTTCTTAGGCAAAGCATTTAGTCCAACATTTAGTTCATATATATTCAGCTTTTGAGCATGTTACCTTGGATGTAGATATTATAAATGTTTGTTCTAATATTTTCAAGGCTTAAAAACATAAAATTGTGGACTTTTTAGAATCTGGAACAAATGCAGAATTTCAATTTATTAAGTTGTTTTAGGTCCTGGAGACTTACTGCCATTTTGAAAGGTTCCAGAAAGCAGAACTACTTGTTTGATAAAACCAAGTAGCCACACATCAGACAGTCATTTCATAAAGGGCATGAAGCTGGTGGAGCCAACATAATTTAGACTGCAGATGCTGCACTAACTTCCTTCTGGGATTTGGAGAATCAGCCCTGGAGCTGTCATTTCAGAAGCTGTCTACTAAGCCACATATGGGAAAACTTAAAACAAATTAAGTCTTGGAAACATTTAATCCTAATGCTCTTTGCTAACTTTATTAGACCTAAATAGAGAAATATTTGTTATCTGAGGACTACCATTGATTTAATAATGTTTGGAGAACTGTGAATATCAGAAGGTATCAATCCCACTTTGCAGCCTGACAAAGAAACCTACAAACAGGGGGTAAGCAACTATTCCATGCTCTCAGAAACAGGGAAAAAAGATGGAATTTAATGTTTGAAGGATGGAAGTTCACATAGTTTGATGTGACTTAATGCAACTCAATGTCAAATTGTGGCAAAAGTAAAGAATGTCAGAAATTCTGAATTTTATTAAATAGTTTATGTAGGCTATTTACAAGGTCACCTTAAGTTTCACTACAGAGCTACTAAGATTTCCTATTTTGTCAAAATACCATTACCACCTCATGGGGCATCTAGAACATTTTTGACAAACAATTTTCTTGAGAATGTTTATGGTACAGAACTCTGTATTTAATAAAGATGTCTCAGTAAACTTCAAGGCATTTTCCAACTCTTCATTTTTGTTGGCTTATTCTACAGTTAATTGGTAATCAATCTCTGTCAAGATAAGCAATTTGATCTGTCTTAATGGAGTAACAATTTCAGTTGGGAAGTGATAAAAACGCATTTCATTTTAATATGACCTACACTGCAGGTATTACATGGGTTAGCACAGTCATCCTGTTTGTTTCTATGTTCAGAGAAGCAAATGTCCAGATTTACCATAAATTTATCAAAACAAATTTATATGTAAAATTATACAGTAATGTGGTATATCATTGTATATTATTAATAATTACAAACCATTGGTCAAATGTTTATTAGTGCCTGGTGCTGTGCTATGATGTAGAAATTGTTTGTGATTTTTAGAAGTAAATAAAGCTGTGTTTACTTGTCTTCAACACATTAGTCAGTAAATTCAGAAGTCTTCATAGAAAAACAAAGACGACAATTCTTTGGCGTTGGTGACTCAGCCAATATAACTTGAGAGTTATTGTGTATTTCAATACACAATGTAGTTTTGTGTATACCCTTGATCAGGTGACCTCAAACTACGGCCTGTAGGCCACAAGCGGTTGTTTTTGCCTGTTTGTTTTTTTACTTCAAAATAAGATATGTGAGTGTACATAGGAATTTGTTCATAGTATTTTTTAAACTATAGTCCGGCCCTCCAACGGCTGAGGGACAGTGAACTGGCCCCCTGTTTAAAAAGTTTGAGGACTCCTGCCCTTGATATATAACTAAACATGCCTACTTTCTCCATATTGCACCTGAATTGATTTCACTAAAAGATCCAGAGTTTCTTTGTTTAGCATGAGAGAAAACTATTTAGGTGATAGTCAAAAGGATATAGATATAGCCAAAATGTTGACCCAAAAGGATAAGAAGAGAAGGATGGTTAAGAAAAGTTTGTCTCTAATTTAAGGTTGATCCAAAATCAGACAAAGGTCATGAAAAAATGGGTTGGTGTGAAATATGCGATTGGTTCTAGGGAAAATCTTACTGTTACACACTGTTAGTTGAATTACCAAGGATTCTCAAATAACACAGCTAGAATTCAAACCCAGATCCTCCTGACTCCAAAGACCATGATCCTAAGTAGTATGTTATCTTTCTACGTCTGCTAAAACAAATTGTCAATTACTTGTGTGTGCAAATATTTAATATGTATGTGTAACTTTAAACATCGAAACAATTTACTATTTAAAATATCTTAATGGTATTTTCTTCAAATAGATCTCCAGGACAGTTGTTAAAATTAAATTTAAGTAAGCTTAATTTTTAAAAATTAGTTTTAGGTGAAATTAAATATAAATATAAATTACAACAGTACTTCATGCATTGTCATTGATTCATTTGCATCTTAATTATCCCTTTATGTCTGCATTACTCTGTTAGGCAAATTCTGAATTCTGCACTATAGGACAGGTATGTGTGCTTTTTCTATCATCAGTCCCGTTCAATTAAGTTTTCAATATATTCAGTGAGTTATAACCAATATAATATTAGAAAACTATATAATTCAGAAAACTGAATTTAACTCAGAATGGAACATCTTTGTTACCTGGATATAGAAAATAAACATTAAATCATGTGTCATAGGCTTTGGATAGTTATCAGATGAAGACCAGCACCAATTCTTTAAACTGATGGGTCTTTCCTTAAGCATTCATTGCATTCTCTCATTATGACCTCTATATTCCTTATCTGCAAACATTTCCTGTCCCATCTACATGTATGCCACATGAGGACCCTCTTTGTCTCCAGTCTCATGCAAGTCAACATCTTGTTTCCATGTATGTTTACTTTCATCCACATTAGGTGAAAAATATCAAGTTAAAGTGAAATGTACTATTTCAGCTACACTACCTCCCATGAGGCAGACATCCTTTTTGCAGTTTTTATTCAGTGGATAATATTGCTAAAGTATAATATAAAGTAATAAAGGGGACTTTCTCTAAGCATGTCCATAGATAATATTTCTTCAGAAAATTATTCACATGCTGCCCTTCGAAGAGGCAAAGCAATGTTTCTCCCACAGACAGGAGAGAAATTTAATGAGGACAAAGGTGATGGCCGAAGAGGAAGATGGACAATCTGATACCTGATGGTTTAGACTTCTTGTAATCTCAAATTTGCACTTGCCCATAGGGAAATTAGAAAGGAATGGCAATAAACCACCACTAGCTGACAAAGCAGACTGCTTTGTGAAGGCATTCTTACCTATTGACAAATACATAGCAAAGTGTTTAATTTATCAGAGTAAATGGTAGTTCATTTTCCATTGTAGGGTCAGTCTATTTGTCTACATCTGAAGATGCACATCTAGATAAAAGTTAGGGGAATGGGTAAAAGAGAATCAGAGTTAACAGTTGAAGATTATCTAGTTTATCTTAGATATATAATATATATTTTTAATATAGTATATATAACATATTTTATGCATTATACATAATTTTATGTTATTCATGTTATTATATTTATTTTATTTCATTCATGCATTCTATTTTTTATAATTAGCCTGAGTCTTATACAATTTCAACTGCAGGGAAGCAAGAGTAGCAATGAGAATTTAGGAGTGTCATAGATGTTTGAGCATATACAATGATTTTTTTTATGCCTATTCTTACTTTTTTTAGGTTGAAGTATAACTTATAAACATATATCTAACTCAAGAAAAGTGTTAATACATGTGCTCAGCTATTTTCTCTTTTGGTTTCTTACTGTCATAATTCTAAGATACTTAGCAAATGTTGAATAAAAGGAAACACAGGGAAAAGGGAAGCAGTTTGCTATAAATTAAGGGTGGGGCAAAGGCAATATATGTAACCTAAACATTTGTACCCCCGTAATATTCTGAAATAAAAAAATGGGAGCTATCAAAAAATATATATATATGTATGAACTGTAATTAAAATGTAGTATTGGGAAAGAAACTATTAACACAGTCAAACACCTCTTTCTTAGCAAAACAGAAAGTGGGTATATGTGTGACAGACACACACACACACAAAAATGTAGTATTTCTTTCTCTTACTTTCATATATTCTGATTTATGAATGTGATATCTGGATTCAAGAGAATTCAGCTATAGCATGTTCTGAGAAGTAGGACATCTTCTAGGTATTTTAAGGCCTCTTCCTCTTTCCATCCAGCTTTACTTCTGTTTCCTTGAGTCTGACAAAAGTATCTAATTATGCTTAGTAATACTTCTAGGTGCTTCTCAATTTTCATATAGTTATTCGAATAGCAATATCCTTTCTAACTTGTAGTTAGAGACAAGTATTTTCTTCATAGTGTTTCATTTTGCCAAGTAATAAAACCAATTCAGTTAACTATTTTACAGATCTATCTATTTGCTAGGAATTGTACTATATATACTAAGATGGATAGGAAATCTGTTGATGAGGAGCTTAAAATCCAGTAAGGAAGTTGGATATAGAAATTCAAATTGAAAATATGAGTTTGGTTGGGGCAAAAATATATTTATAATCTAGATGTCTGAAAATATTGTAGAGAAAAGGCGATGCTTGAGTTAAGTTTTAAATGAAGAGTATCTGTTCACTAGGCAAATTGGAGATATTTGCATATGTGTTTGTGGATGTCATGGCTGTGTGTGAGGTGTTCAGAAAGTAACTGAGGTGAGACCACAAAGATAGACACAATGCCTGAAACATCCTTTCGCAATAGGACCTGTAAGGGATCTGGCTTGGGCAAAGAAAGGAATGTGAAGGAAGTAGTGTGGAGTTAAAGGGAAGGGGCCAGATCAAGGAAAGCCTCATGTATCATACTAAGGAGTATTTATTTATCCCGTGGTAAACAGGGAACCATTAAAGGGTTTTAATCAGGAGCAAACGTGATTAGATTTGCATTTTAGAAAAATCAATCTGGCAGTAAAAGCCAGATGGATTGTGCAAGACTAGAGGGAAAAAGCACTATTTAGGAGCTTATTATTATAAATCAGGCTGTGGCTAGCGTTTGCGCTAGGGTAATAAGAGTGGCAATTAGAGGGGAGAGACCAGATACAAGAAATGTCAAGGAGGAACAATTGAGAGAACCTGACAACTGATTTGTTTGTGTTACACTGGCAGAAATGGTAGACACAACTGAAGAGTTAATCACGTTCTCACTATCCAGTTTATGGACTTTAAGATGGGGTTAGATTTACCAAATTTGGAAATGAAACATCCAATATAATGGCAGAAATTGAATATATGAAAGTGGTTGGGATTATTACATTTAGATATCTTCTAGAGAGAGAAGAAGGCCAAAGATAAAAATCCTGGAGAGAAAAACAAATATATAAGGGACACTAGAGTCAACAAAAAGGACTGAGAGAATGGTTAGCTAAAGCAGAAAGGATGTTGGAAAGAGTGGTGCCATTAAAGATAGTAGAGAAAAGGGTTTCAGGAAGCAAACACCATCAAATGACTCAATGGTTAAGTAAGAGAAGCACTAAAAGGGTCCTCTGAATTTGGTAACTGTAGGTTACTGTTATTCTTTTTTTTTTTTTTTTGAGACAGAGTCTCATGTCTCACTCTGTTGCTCCGGCTAGAGGTGGGGTCAGCCTAGCTCATAGCAACCTCAAACTCCTGGGCTCAAGCAATCCTTCTGTCTCAGCCTCCCGAGTAGCTGGGACTACAGGCATGCGCCACCATGCCTGGCTAATTTTTTCTATATATATATTTTAGTTGGCCAATTAATTTCTTTCTATTTTTAGTAGACAAGTGATCTCCCTCTTGCTCAGGCTGGTTTTGAACTCCTGACCTTGAGAAATCCATCCGCCTCGGCCTCCCAGAGTGCTAGGATTACAGGTGTGAGCCACCACACCCAGCTGGTTACTGTTATTCTTTACACAAGTAGAATCAGTGTAATAAAGGCATGGCCATCTTACAGCTACCAATGGACACAATGGATAGAATATCTGTAGCATATTGCAGTGGAGTGTTTTAGTAAGAATTGAATCATGTATTTAGGAAAAGCCTTCAAAGCAGAGGCAGTATGCAGTAATGGTGTAAAATAACAGCAACTTAAAAAGGTTTACAGAATGAAATAAGGAGTGAGTTGAAAGGGAGAGGTTAAGCACATACTAATCATTAGAGATTATAAATAGAGTACTTAACAGTAACGCAGTAGAATATGTTGATATTTTGCTTGTCTTTGTTATTTTGATTTCTTATTGAAAAAATACCCAGATGAAAAGTAAGTTTGAGATTGTGGCTTTTTTTTCCCTTAAATGAAAAAACATATTCTGGTTAAAGCACACTGATTGCTATACAATATGTGTACTCTATTTGTACAAATGATAATATGAAATTCACAAATGAAAGGTTTTTGGGGTAGATCTCAAAAACCCATTCCTTTGCATGAGGATGTCACTTTATCTCCCTGTAAGTTGTGCACTAATATACCAAGTTTATACATACATATATATGTCATGGAATGTGTCCTATCATTTCATATTCTGGTCATCTTTGCTTGATGGGAGAGTCTAGAAAGTAATTACAGGTCTGAAAAAGAAAAAAAAATACTAAATGTCTTGTTATAAAAAGAAACTATTGGTCTTCTTAGTAGGCAATATGCATAGCGAGTTCTTTTTCCCTTAAAGTAATTCAGTCTTGAATAAGCAATACTATCACCTGAATGAGCTATAACACCCATCTGCAAAATTCCAAATAAGAGATTGTGGAAGGAGGGCAATCTGTGGCATTGGAACTTGGAAAGATAATTGACTCATGTGGGGATTAAACCTGTGACCTTGGCTTCATTAACATTTTGCCCCAACCAACCAAGCTAAACAGCCTAAGGCACCAAAGCTAATGTAATATAGGTACATAATAAACAATTTCAAATAGGACCTGCATATTTATCACAAGTTTAAAATAAGACCTTAAAACAAAAAAATAACTAACTAAATAAACAAAATAAAAGCCAGAATTGAGCTTTTCTTGTCCAAACAATGATAATATGAGTTTTAAGAGGTTTGTTTGTAAATCTAACCTGTTATTTCTGCTTGCGAGTTACATGTATATGGCATCTGCATTCTCGTGATGAGAATAATAGCCATAACTATTTATTAGCTTTACTAATGTATGGAAATGGCATGAGCCCGAAATAGTATTAAAAATTGGGTAGGCATGGGCAATATACATAACCGTAATATTTGTACCCCCATAATATGCTGAAATAAAAAAAAATAAATAATAATAAAAAAAATTGGGCAGGACAAGTATTCTGGTTTCAAGTCTGACATGTAAAGAGCTTGGAAATTGTCATTCCCATCCTTAGGAAAAAAAAAAACTGAACAAAATGAAAATCAATAAATGTTCTTGTATACAACAGAGAAATAAAAGTGCAGGGCACATCTCCATATAGAAATTTGAGGAGAATGGTGAATATGGAGCATCACAAATGAGATCTGCTTACTTGGAGCAGAAGCTACTAGAGCCATAAAACGGTAGGTACACTGAAGTGGTAATTTAACAAATGATAGAGGCTGAATGTGAACTCACATGAGAATGAGAAACTCCTGGGGCTCTAGTTTTAGGGGAGCCCTACACTTTTATGGGTTTTTACCTCCAGGAACTTTACTAGGTTCTCAGACTAAAAATCCAAGCAAATCTACATGTGGTGCTAAAAAGAGGAAGAGAAAAGTAAACATTGTGAAATATGTCCAGAGTGTTCTCTATAATGAAGGTCTATTCTTCAGATGTAAAGACGAGCCTGTTTTCACCTGGAGGAAGGGTATTCCACCCAAACTGGATCCTATTAGACTTCCTTTCCCACTTCAGGGGAAGGAGAATAAAAGCTTTGTCAATGGAGAAACATTTCTGAAGGTCACAGACCAGAGACACAGGCCACCGAAAGACTGAGATTGAATTATACGATTATAGGACACTCTCCAACACACCTTAGCACCATACCAACTGAACTCCAGTAAAATAACAGAGGATTACAAATGGTAAGCTGCAAGAACACATACACTCTCTCAGGATTAGTACTTAGGGATGCCCAAAGTCAAAAGGGGAGACAAATAAAAGGACAAATAAAAGGATGAATTTGAAGCTTCTGGAATGTAAAGCTACAGCAAACATTGACCACAAATTTTGAGCCAGATTAACATAAATCCTCACACTAAAGGCCCATTGACCTCAGTCCCTAATACCCTGCACATTATGTCCAGCTTTCAACAAAGAATCACAAAGCATGGCAAAAAGGCAAGAATAAACAGAGTCTAAAGAGACAAAGAGAACAACAGAAACAGACTCAGATGACACTAATTTTGGAATTATCTGACAGATTTTTAAAAAATAACTATGATTAATACATAAAGACAAGAGGTCAATCTTGAAAGAAGACAAGGAAAAAACATTACCTATAGAGAAAAAGAGTAAGACTTAATTAGCAGACTTCTCATCAAAAACCATGCATGTAAGAAAAGAAACTAGAATGAAATATTGAAAGTTTGAAAAAAATAAAAACAAAAAAATAAAAACCCTAAAATTCTATATTCATTAAAATTATACTTCAAAAGTGACAGAGAAATACATTCTCTAACAAAAACTGAAGGAATTCATTATCATCAAAACTTCTATCTTAACTCAGCTCAGTCTCCTATAACAAAATACCAGAGAGTGGATGGTTAAACAATAGAAATTTATTTTTCATAGTTCTCTTAAATGGCCAAGTGACTCATACCTGTAATCCCAGCACTTTGGGAAGCCAAGGCGGGTAACAGAGCAGGACTCTGTCTCAACAAAAATAAATAAATAAAAGACAAAAGAAAATATTTTACTTTTCTTATTCTTAAGTAATTAAAAGATAAATGATGAAGTCATATTAGTAATAATATATAGGGTGATTATATAGATACAGATAGGTGAAATGAATGACAGCAATGTCACAAAGGATGAGAGGGAGAAATTTGAAATACTGTTAATATATGTGAAGCAGTATAGTACTATTTGAAGATGAAGATGGACTCAGATTCCCTGAAAAGTGTATATTAGAAATTGTAAGCAACAACTAAATTTTAAAATAATAAGTAGAATTGTCTTCTAAAGGAGGACATAAAAAGGAGTGACATAAAACGCTCAATTAAAATCCCAGAAGTCAAAAAAGAAGAAAAATGGCAAAAGAACACGTGAGATGGATAGAAAATATAGTGATGTTCACACAATATATGTAAGGATGTTTTGAAGAACATAAAGTGCTATATGCAAATGTAAGCTAGTAAACTGAATTCTTCTGCCTCTTGCACAAAATGATCACCACACTATTACAACAAACCTATGACTGTTTTTCAAACAAATAGGTGATTTTTATCTCTTCTTTTTTTGACGTTCACAGGAAGAATTTTCCACATTGATAGCTTATAATTTGTTAAAAAAATTATAGTTTCAGTGCCTAGTGTAAGATGGCAATGGATCAAGCTAACGTTTAAGTCCTGTGAATGCTATTTAAAGTAAAATGTTCTGCGAAAGTTCTTTCAATTTTTAGTTTTTAAATAATTATAGTTTCACAGGAGTTTGCAAAACTTTAGACAGAGTTCCCATGTACCCTTCACCCAATTCTCCCAATAGTAACAACTTGTATAATAAGTAAAATGCAATACCCAAACCAGGAAATGGACATTGATACAATCCACAGAGCTTTCAAATTTCACCAAAGCCAAGCTATTTTCCACATGTCTCTGTGTCTTTGTATTTGTTTATAGTACTAAACTAATTTCATCACATGTGCAAATGCATATAACCTCTACTTCAATAAAGACAGCAAACTGTTGCATCACCACAAAGCACTCTTGTGCTACTCTTCAATAGTCACACCTACTCTCCCATTGCTAGCCCCTGGATACCACTAATCTATTCTCCATCTCTATAATTTTATTTCAAGAATGTTGTGTGAGTATAATCATGCAGTATGCAACTTTGTGACTTTGGCTTTTTTCATTCAGCATAATACCTTTGAGACACATTCAAATTGTGGCTTGTATCAATAGTCTCGCCTTTTTTTTTTTTTTTTTTTTTTTTTTTTTTTTTTTTTTGCCATGTTAATAGTTTATGGTATGGGTACAGCACAGTTTGCTTAGCCATTCTTCCTTGAAGGACAATTCGATTCAGGCCATATTCTAATTTGGGGGTATTTTATGAATAAAGCTGCTGTGAACATTTGGATACACGTTTTACCTGAACATAAATTTTTATTTATCTGGGATAAATGCCCAACAGTGCAATTGTTGGGTCATTTAGTTTTGTAAGAAATTTTGAAACTATTTTCCAGAGTTGTCATACTGTTTTACATTCCTACCAGCAAGGTATGAGTGATTCAATTTCTCTGTATCCTCACCAGCAATTGGCAATATCATTATCACTTTTTTAAATCATTCTGGTAGGTGAGTAGTAATATCTCATTGCAGATTTAATTTGTACTTCCCTAAATAGCTAATGATGTTAAACAATGGCTCATGTGCTTATTATCTATCTGTATATCTTCTTCACTGTGATGTCTCTTCAGGTCTTTTGCCATTTTGTAATTGGATTATTTATTTATTGTTAAGTATTAAGAATTCTCTATATATACCAAGCACAACTTCATTAATGGATATACGATTTGCAAATATTTTTTTCCTGGCCTGCAATTTGTTTATCATTCTCTTAACAGGTTTTTTCACAGAGCAAAAGTTTTAATTTTACAAGGTCCATTTTGTTATTTTTTTCTCTTATAAATCATGTTTTGCTGTCAGGCCAATGAAATTTTTGCCTAGTTATAGGTTCCCAAAATTTTCTCTTCTTTTATTTCTGAAAAAAATTTACATTTAAATCTATGATCCATTTTGAGTCAAATTTTATATAAGCTGTGACCTTTAGGTGGAAGTGTTTTATTTGTGTTTGTTGCTTTTGATTATCCAGTTGCTCCTGAACTATTTATTGAAAAGTTATCCTTATGACATCAAAAATTTTTGCACCTTTATTAAAAATATGTTGAACGTATTTATGTGGGTCTGTTTCTGTATTCTCTGCTCTGTTACACTGACCTGTGTATCTGTTCCTCTGGCAATACAATATTCTCTTGAGTATTATAATTGTATAATTAAATGTAATTTATAACTATATGGTTAAATAAAATGTATTACTTTTTATTAACCAAAGTACATACTTTATTTAAATTCTCTTAGTTTTTACCTAATGTCATTTTGTTGTTGTTGTTCCAAGATCCTATCCAGGAAAATCCATTGCATTTCATAGTCATGTCTCATTAGGCTCCTCTTGGAAATAGATATTTCTTGTTTTGACGATATTCACAGTTTTGCAGAGTACCAGTCAGATGTATTGTAGAATATTCTTCAATTGAGATTTGCCCAATGTTTTCTCACAATTAGACTGGGGATGTATGTTTTAGGAGCTAAGCACAGATTTCAATTAACATTTGCCTCGCATCCTATCAAGAGTGCATGTTAACATAACACTGTTGATGTTAACCTCCATCTCCTGGCTGAGATAGCATTTGTCAGGTGTCTCCACCATAAATTACTCTCACCTCCCACCTCTTTCCATGTTCCTTCTTTGGAAGGAAGTCACAGAATGAAATAAAAATGCACAAACTGGAAAGGAAGAAATAAATCTACTTTATTTGCAGATGACATAATTGTCTATTTAGATAATCTCCCCTAAAATTACCAAAACAAAAAAACCACAAAAACCAAATAAGAAACCTGCTAGAACTATAAAAATAAGCAAGACATGATACAAGCTTAACATAAAAACATCAATTGCTTTTGTTTATGCCAACAATGAACACTTGTAATTTGAAATTTTAAAAAAATGCAATAATACCAATTTAAAAATGAAATTATTTGGTATAAATATTTAAAGGTAAATAAAATGCAAATTTCTGATGAACTACATCACAGAAGATCTCAAAAGAAGATCTAACTAATTAGAGACATGTTTTGTGTTCATGGATTGCAAGACTCAATATTTTTAAAATGCTAATTCTTACTGACTTGATCTACAGCTTCATCACGATTCCAGTTGTGAATATTGGCACACAGATTGTAAAATATATATGGAAAGGTGAAAGGACTTAGCACAGGAAAAAAAAAATACTAAAAAAGAAGAACAGTGATGGAAGGATGCCTGATTAAAAGACTTTCTGTAAATCTTTAGTAATCAAGACATAGTGGTAATGGCAAAGGAATAGACATGTAGTTCCAGGAACAGATAGGAGGCCAGAATTAGACCCACACAAGTATAGTCAACTAATCTTTGTTGTAGTAGCAAAGGCAGTTAAATGGAGGCAAAAACACTTAAAGATAGAACTTAATATCTTTTACAAAACAATGGACTATAGACATAAAATAAAATGCAAAAATATATTCTTCTATAAGAAAAGAGAAAATATGTAAATAATCTTGGATTTTGTGATGAGTTTTGTGTACAACACCATAAGCACAATCAACAAAAGAAGAAATTGATATTAGATTTTATTAAAATTATAATCTTGTGCTCTGAGTAAAACACTGTTAGGAGAATGGAAAACAAGCCACAGACTGGAAGAAAACATTGCAAAACTTATATCTAATAGATAATTTGTGCACACGAATTTTAAAATAACCCTTGAAACTCAACAATAAGAAAACAAAAATTCCAAATAAAAAATGGGCAAGAGATCTGAAGGGACATGTCACCAAAAAAGATATACTGATGATAAATAAGGACTTTGATTTCTTTCATCAGAGTTTTGCAGTTTTCTGCCTATAGATCCTGTACAACATGTGCCTAAATATTTCATTTTTGTGGTATTATTGAAAATAATATTTTGAAATTTTCAAATTCTAATTATTTATTGCTTTTATATAAGAAAATAATTGACTTAAAACTTCTATCCTGTATTCCTAATATACTCACTAATCCTGAGAATAATGACAATCATGTCATCTGTGAACAAAAACAGGTTTTTTTCTTCCAATAAGTATACATTTTTTTTCTAGTCTTATTACACTAGCTAGGATGTTCAATATGAAGCCAAATAGGAGTGTTGAAAAGGACATCTTTACCTTGTTCCCAGACTTAGAGAAGAAACATTAAGTTTCTTATCATTAAGTGTAATGCTAGCTATAGATTTTTTGTAAATGTTTTTTGTCAAAGTTCCCTTCTGTTTCCAGTTTGCTGGGATGTTTTATACCAATGACTGTTGGATTTTATCAAATATTTTTTGTCCACCAATTGATGTTGTACATCTTTTTTTCCTTTTACTTGTTGATACAGTGGGCTTATTGACTGATATTCAAGCATAGAAATAGCCTTATATACCTAGAATGAATCTCAATTTTTCATGGTGCATAAGACTTGGATTTTATTTGCTAATATTTTGATGATTTTTGCGTCTAAGTTCAAAAGCGATATTGATCTGTATTTTTTTTTCTTACAATTTCTTTATCTGTTATTAGAATTAGGATAATACTGACCCCATAGAATGAGCTGCATTCCTCAGCTTCTATTTTCTGGAAGAGATTGCAGAGAATTAGTATCATTTCTCTCATAAATATTTGGTAGAATTCACCAGTGAATCCCTCTGGGCTTGGTGATTTATTTTAAAGAACACTAACTATTAATTCTACTGCTTTTAAATATGTAGTTCTCCTCAGATTATCTATTTATCAATGTGTAAGTTTTTGTAGTTTGTGCTTTCAAGGAATTGGTCCATTTGATCTAAGCTATGAAAGGCATGGGCATAGAATTGTTCATAATAATCCTTTATAAGCATTTTAATATCCATGACATCAGTAGTAATGACTCTTCCCTCATATATGATACCCATAATTCATCTCTTCTCTCATGTTTTCTTACCTAGCCTGGCTAAAAATTAATCATTTTCAGTGATCTTTTTTAAGAACTAGCTTTTAATTTTGTTGATTTTTCTCTATTCTTTTCCTCTTTTCAGTTTTTATTGATTTCTGCCATAATTTTAATTATTTATTTTCTTCTCCTTGCTTTAGACTTAAATTGGTTTTCATTATCTAGTTTTCTAAAGTGGAAGTTTAGGTTGTTGATGTTAGATTTTTCTTCTTTTCTAATATTTGCATTTGATGCTATAAATTTCCTGCTAAGTACCACTTGGGCTCTATCCCACAAATTCTGATAAGCTGTGTTTTCATTTTTATTCAATTCAAAATACTTTTAAATTTCTCTTGTACACATGTTTTTAGAAGTATATTGTTTGATTCCAAAATGCTTGAGGATTTTCCAACTATCTTTGTGGTATCGAGTTCTAGTTTAATTGCAATGGTGTGAGCAGAGAAAACACTTCATATTGATTTTTATTCTCTTAAATTTGTTAAGTTTCTTTAGTGACCTAAAATGTGGTCTATCTTTGTGAATTTTTCTATGTGAACTAGAGAAAAATGTGTAATCTGATGCCATGTATGAAATACTCTATAAATGTTAATTAAATAAAGATGACTGATAATGTTATTGATATCATTTATACCCTTACTGAGTTTTCTGCCTGCTTGATTTATCAATTCCTGGAAGAAAGTTGTTAAAGTCTAAAACTATAATAGCATTTATTCCCTCTTTTCAGTTCTATGTGTTTTGCCTTACATATTTTGATGCCCTATTGTTATGTGCATACACTTTTTAGATTGTTTTGTCCTCCTTGATAATTTCCGCCTTTTTGAATTCTGTTTTGTCTGAAATTATTAAATAATATAGCTACCCCAGCCATCTTTTGATTACTTTCATTGTGGTATATCTTTCACGATCTCTTTGCTTTTAGCCTACCTGTTTTTATTATATTTAAAGTAGAATTGTTGTAGACAACATTAGCTGAATCTTGTGTTCTTATTTTTTATCCTCTCTCACAGGCTCTGTCTAATTGGTGCATATAGACCCTTTACATGTAAAGTGATTATTTATATAGTTGGATTATATTTGGATTCATATTTACTATATCACCACAACCACAGATTTTGTTTCAAAAGGAGATATTATATTTTGAAAATTAGAACATTTAATCTCATACATTAAACATGACATCCAGTATCACACTAAAAGTTATTGATAAAAGAAGAGAAAAAATTCATTTTCCTAATCTCTTATATTGCATAATATATTTTTAGCTATTGTATGTTTTATTCTCTCCCTGAATATATGGAATATTATAATCAAAAGTAGGTGTTTATTTCCAAGTACTATTGTAAAAAATAAAAATCTGGGAAATGCAGTGGGAAATAAAAGTAGCCCTTCTTTGATAAGATTGAACAAAGCAAGTCACATACGAACATATGAACACAGATGTTAACTATATCCACAGGGAAAATGTGGAGAGAATTTTAAGTAAGTGTTTTATGACTACTTACAAACTAAAGCCGTGAGCACTGGAAAATATCATAACCAGTCTTAGGAAAAATGTGAAACAAATTGAAATTTATTAACTTTTTAGATATGATGATGATCCAAATACATTTAACTATCATTGCTCAATTATAGCATTATATTTTAAGAGGAACATTAAAATGTGAATCAAACAATGCTAGCCTGGTTAGTACAAAATATGTTGAGAAAGTTTTATGAGAAGCAGTTGAGGGGATTTGATTTGTTAACTGAGATTTGAAGATAAGATTTAAGAAAGGCATCAGAAATTTCTTGACAGAATTATATTTTCTTTAATGGAAGGGAGATGAAAGTTGAACTCTACCTGGCATTATTAGCCCAAATAAGAAATATAATTTGAGTTAACTTAAGAGAAGTTTTTTTAAAAAAATAAAATTTAAAAAGATTCAAAATCCAAAGATCCAAAGGTAAAAACTGTTTCAAGTGACAAGCTCATGTTATCAAGACTATTAAAGTAGAAGTTGATGAGACATTTCTCAAGTTGTGGAATACAGTTTCTCATATTTAAAATGTCTTAGTCCACTTTTTATGCCACTATAACTAAATACTGCACACAGGGTAATTACAATGAAAAGAAATTTATTTGGTTCACAGTTCTGGAGGCTGGAAAGTCCAAGATCAAGGGGTTGCATCTGGTGAGAGCCTTCTTGTTGCATCATAATATGGCGGAAGGCAACACATGGGCGAGAGAGAACTAGACTGGGCAAGAGATGCCAAACTCACTTTTATAACAAATCTGCTCCTCTGATAAATTTCTATTTTATCTCTTTATTGGCTTTTTTGCTTTTTGTCCCCATCTCTTTTATTTCAATATTCTTCCTATTATATTCCTGCTCTTTTTCAAGTGTTCCTTTTAGTCTCTCCCCATATCCACATTCCTCTTTTTCTTTTTTCTTTTTTGGTTTTGTTCATTTTATTTAATAAGTTTTAATTGACAAAACTTGTATATATTTATGTTATACAACATGATGTTTTGAAATATGTATACATAGTGCAATGGCTAAATAAAGCTAATTAACGTATGCATTATCTCACATACTTATCAATTTTTTGTGGTGAGAACACTTAAAGTCTACTTGCTTAGCAATTTTCAAGAATACAATACGTTGTTATTAACCATAGTCACCACGTTATACAATAGATCTCTTAAACTTCTTCTTTTCATCTAATTGAAATTTTGTATTCTTTGACTAACATTTCCCCAACTCTCCTTCACCTCAGCCCCTAGTAACCACTATTCTATTCTCTGCTTCTGAGTTCAACTTTTTTAAATTTCATATATAAATGAGATTCTCCCTCTTGCATCCTAAAAGACATTCTGATAAAAGTACTTATGCATAGCAAAATGATCTGATCTCCCACTGAGCTCCAGGGTTGCGGTAGTTCACTAGATTAACTAAGTCGTGTCCCTCTTAACTTTCAACGATCCTTGAATGTTCATCTAAATGTTGTGCATTTGTGGAAAGGGCATTGCTTTCTGAGAGAGAGAAGGGTCGTATTTTAGTAAGATATATACTATTGGTTTTAATGGGAAAATAGTTTAAAGTTTCTAGCTTTTTCTTTGTCTACTCCAATTATCACAACACCTTGCACTACCACACTACCACCACCAAAGAAAAGTGCTAATTGGATCGATCAAAGGACACTAATTAGACTACTGTTTGTTGTGATGTATCATTAGCTGGAGGGGCAGTCTATATTGAGGGATAGGGGCTTTTTCTCTCTGGAACGTTTTTGATAAATGTAAAGTGATAAAGTGGCTTGGGCTTCTCCCTCTCATTTCTCAAAAACTCTTTCATCTTATTTTCTGCCTCTATGTCTTTTTCTCTGTACTTCTCTTTGTTCCCACCATGAGAAATATGCAATAGCTGGTCCTCTCTTCCTGTGAGCAGCCAGGATAGATTATCCTAAATTTAACTGTCATGTCCATTGTCCCACCCCTAAAAATCTTTAAGTTTGAGGCTAGACACTTTTCCCTTAAAATCTTCTTTCCCACTTTTGGAGGACGGATATGATACAGGGTTGCCTATCCTTGCTGCTGGGTATAAAAGGTGAAAGGGCAGACTGTTCTGCAGCTGTAGTTCTAGACATAAGGCCACTTCATATTTAAGCAAGAAGAGATTTCCATTTCTCTTAGTATAGCTCATTAAACTTCTACATTTGGATTTGGAGCTTGAGCCTAAGTAATATATCTCCTTTGTGAACCACAATGGAGGAGTTACTGATTAGTACAAGAGACAGCTCAGGTTTTTCTGGTTCTTGTGGTCAAAATCCACCTTAATGTCGTTTTGTCTAAATGTTTAATGTCTAAAACCAAATCTATGTTCGCCTTCTTTTCCTTCCCCATATTATCATTAAAGTCTGCACACTGTAACTGCTGTTCTATTGGAGCCAATATGGAAAAAAAAAAAAAAAAAACTCCCTTAAGAAAAAGGTTATATCCTCTGGTGCAATATAAAGTTACAGTGAAAAAATTTTAATAGGAATCTAATAAACCTGAACCTTCCATTAACCAAAATTGTTATACCTTCAGCTTTTTATGTAAAACATCAAATGACCCCAAAAAGAAATAATAAACTAGGCTGATATCAGGGCTTTGGTAAAAATGCAATTTCCAGAGTTTTACTTGTATTTACTATAGTTTCAGTCTGATCTACACCCATAAAATGATGATTGATGTTTAAAATGATCTCCCTGAGGCATTGCTGGAGATTCTGAATCATGAAAGATTCAATTACCTTCAATAAACTGAACTTAACTATCTCAGGAAAGGCGATGAATATAAACTAGAAATATCATCAATAAGCAATGCTCAAACACAGAAGTTTTTTGATTAAGTATCAAGTAACTAGCATTTCTGATTTATTGGAAACTATTCTCCAAGCATTGTAGAAAACTGAAATATACCATCCGCAATTCCTTGTGGTTCAGTTCACTATGTTACAGCACCAAAAATATTTGGGTTATCTAGCTTAACCTAGATAATAAATGACTAGCCAATGACTCCCAGATATTTTCTCTTTTGCCACAGTCATTATCTTTTGCTTGGACCTCTGAATTGGCCTTTTAAAATGAGTTTCCTTTCTTCCACTATCTTTACTACGTATCATACACCTGCATCACAGACAACATTATTTTTTAAACTGAATTAACTTTCTTCTTATCTCTTGTAGAAGAGTCCACAAGATATTGTATGATCTGGCTTTATCTTTTTTATCCAAGTTCTTTTAATGCCACTATCTTCCTTGTCACTATGAGACTGACAAATAGGATCACTCAGTCTCCTCAAATATGCTTCAGAAACAATCTAGAGATGGATTCTTGTATATATGAGGACTTAATATGTAATGATATTTCCATTAAGTGGCAATAGGATTCTTTATTCAATAAATGATTCTGACTGAAACTGACAGTTATCTGGAGGAAAGCAAGATTTAGGCCCATATTACATACAATGTAAATTCGAGATGAATTACACACTAAATGCAAAAATCATAATTATAATATTACAGATTTTAAAAAACTGTAACACTATAGGTTATAAATAATAATTATTATTATAAAATATTAATTATAATTATAAAACTATAGGAATATTTAGTTGAATAAATGTAAAATTAGGTTGGAGAAGTCCCCAAACTCATATTTGTAGTATAAACATTAAATTTGGAGGGAGAAGGTTATACCAATTATATCAAGAGGGAATCAGTAGATTTTAGGGAAAATATGGAGCATAGAAAATATAACAAGCACTTAAAAATTGATAACGAAAGAATAAACAACATGAAAGAAAAAAATGAAGACAAGAATAATAATACACATTTCGCAGAAGGGCAAATCTCAGTTGCTAATAAACATAAAGAGATGCTCAAACTTGGTAGTCAAGAAAGTAAAATCAAAGTAACCTTAAAGATAACACATTTACTTATTAAGCAGGCAAAAATTTGAAAGTATACATGGCCTGTTGCTATTGCTGCCAGTGATACAGGTAAGAGAGTTTGCTCATTTTTTACTGATGGAAATGTGAGCTTTTGCAGCTATTTTAGAAAAATAACTTAATAATAACTGTTAAGAAAATAGCAAAACACTTATGACTATACAATCAAGTAATGATAATCTTCCCCTAGAAACTTTAAACAAACTTCAAGCTATGTATGTAGGTGCTTCTGTGTGCTTGTGTGATTTCAGAATTTTTTATGATGGCAAAAACCATCACAAAATCATAATCTCTTTTTGCATCTTCAGATCCCTTGTCACCCACTCAACTAAACACTTCTTTGCATGACAGTATATAGGAAGAACTTTGTAAGAGAGAGGACAGAATCTATTAAATTCATAATCCATCCCAAACACTTGGCTAGTGCCTTATACATTTTGCCTAATTTAATGTTTTCTGCAACCCATAGTATGATCCCCATATAGCAATGACAAAACAGGATTAAGTAATTTCCTCACTAAATTACTAAAGGGTAGAGACAAAATTCTGAATAATGTCTATATATTTTCCCAATCTTTGGCATTTACATTCTATCATACTACAATGCTACCTGGAAAAAGAGGAAAGAAAGACCAGGTGCGGTGGCTCACGCCTGTGATCCTAGCACCCTGGGAGGCCAAGGCGGTTGGATTGCTCAAGGTCAGGAGTTCAAAACCAGCCTGAGCAAGAGTGATACCCCATCTCTACTAAATAAATAGAAAGAAATTAATTGGCCAACTAAAAATATATAGAGAAAAAATTAGCTGGGCATGGTGGCGCATGCCTGTAGTCCCAGCTACTTGGGAGGCTGAGGCAGAAGGATTGCTTGAGCCCAGGAGTTTGAGGTTGCTGTGAGCTAGGCTGACACCAAGGCACTCACTCTAGCCTGGGCAACAGAGTGAGACTCTGTCTTAAAAAAAAAAAAAAAAAAAAAAAAAAGGAAAGGAAGTAAATGGATAAACAAAAATGATCATTTATTTTCTCCTGCTCTAGGTCATGCACCTTACTCAGTGTTCAAATGCATTGACTAATTTAGTTCATACAGAAAATTACATAATATTTTATATAGAAAATATTACACATATGCACAGCAAAGATTGGAACATAAGTCATTCATGTACACAGTAAGTGTGCTCTGGCATTTACAGCACTTATTTAAATATTAAAATCCACTTTTGCATTTAAAAGTTCATTTTGAAGTTATTATCTTGAATCTCAGTTGAATCGAAATTTTTAAAAGTGAGTATTGTTACCTTTTTAGTATAAGATCCTGAACAATTTATTTAATCTGTCTAAGCCTCAGATCCTCAATGATAAATGTTGATAATAATAGTATCTACTTCATAAGATAGTTTTGAAGTATAATTAGTTAATGTCATTGAAACTATGCATTTTGAGGAACTGCTCAAAATATAAACAATTAAGTATTATTCTTAAAATACTTATGTGGCCCCCAAAAATTCAGAAAGTTAAGTGACCTGTATAGAGCAAAAGATCAAAAATAAATGGGAAAATTACTTGAAGTTATTTTATTTTATTGCAAATATTCTATTCTTTTCCACTGCCTCACACAGAGGTACCCACTGAAGGAAATTTATTATTTGATTAGTATTGGATGGTTAAAAGTGAGTACTGCCTCTGAATCAGAGCATAGCCTATACCAGTGAAGGAAAAATCAGAAAGCAGTGCTGCTGCTTCTGTATTTAACAGTTTTTTGAGGGTTTAGGAAGTAAACACTTATAATAGCGATCATGGCAGACCCTGGGATATTTCCCTATTATCAAATCTGTCAGAGCTAATTCTGCTTCACCAGGGTCAGTGATGTTGAGTCTCTGTTTGTAGTGATTGACAATTGTAGGTATTAAGAACCTGGGGTTATGCACCTCTCTGATCAGGGTTTCTGTAAACAAGTGTTGACAATCTGGGCCATTTGACAGTGTGCAGACAGAGGGTCAATTGGAGCATCTGGGCCTTAATTACTTGGGTTCACCAAACTTCAAATGGCATCGAGAGTCATTTTCATTCAAAGATCCAAATACACTTTGCTTTAAAACAACTCTTAATTACAAGCTGTGTCTATTAAAACCAGGGCATATTATATTTTCTGTATTGTAACAACTCACAGAGTTAAAATTGCTCCTTTATCATTATAGAAGCTTTTTATGATATGACTGATGTTGCATTTGTCTTGGATAGATTTGGTCTTTGGAGGACACTGAAAATATTATTAAAATGAGATTAAAATTGTATATTCAAAAGAGTATACATAATCAAAAACCTTGTTGACATATTTATAACTTGAGGGTATTTCTTCACTTATTTTACTTTTTTTAAAATCCATCTTTTCTCTCAAAATACTAGTTGCTATTATATTGAAAAGAGCAATGAAAAAATAAAGGTCAAATGGTAAGTCATCTTGGATAGGTTAATTAACTTAAGTAAATTGGTCATCAGAGTTCTTGACTTCCTTAGTCTTTCCAAACTATTCTGTAAAATAGGTCAGAAAGAAAAGATATTTTTGTCACATAAGAAGTAACAGAAAAGTCATAGATCTTGTATTATTGTGAGTTGAGTCCCTACTATAGTTTATAGTAATGCATAGAAATCAGAACTTTCCCTGGTTTGTGGAATCTTAGGAATCCTTACTCATCTAATGAGGTTTGCTGACCTCTTGAGAGCAGGCCATGCAAAATATCACCCTTCACCCACCTTTTTAGCAACACCATAATAATCTACACATTACAGTGTGGTAAACTAAATAATGGCCCCTAAATAATCTACCTGGTCCCAAATGATATCCACATCTTAATCCCCAGAACCTGTGAATGTGTTCCCTTATATGGTCAAAGGGGCATTGCATATGTGATTAAGTTAAGGATCTTCAGGTGGAGAGATAATCCTAAATTATTCATTGGGCACAATGTAATCACAAAAGTCTTTACAAGAGGGAAGAATAAGGATCAAAGTTAGAAAAAATAGATATAAAGATGAAACCAGTGGTTGGAATGATGCACTTTGGAGATGGAGAAAGTGGCCATGCACCAAGGAATACAGGCAGAAGAAGATGGGTTTTTCCCCTAAAGACTCCAGAAGAAACATGCCCTGCTGACCCTTTGATTTTCTGACCCCAAAACCGTAAAAAAAAAAAAATATGTTGTTTTAAGCCATTAAGCTTCTGGTGATTTGTTACAGTAGCAATACACATAGCACACAATGAAGGTATTTTCATGAAATTGTATTGAATTTACCAATAGGCCATCCTTCCAATTATGATGTTTCTCATTTGGAGGGATTTTATTCTTTCTTTTTGTAAAATTATGGCTATATATGAGCGAACATGCTTTTAATGGCAAACAGTACAAAACTGTAGTTCATTAGATGCAAAATTAAAGGAATTAGAAAAAAATTATGCAAATCTCACAGAAGCCAAGAATGAGCTTCAACAGCAAACACCTGGAAAAACATGGGCTAGGAATGTTCTGGGGAACCCTGCAACAGTGTTGTATGAGTTAAACAACAAGAACATGAACATGATCTTGGCTCTAATAACTCTCACGCTCTGTATCTCTCATATCAAAATATTAAAACTCCTGACTGACCAAGGTTGGGCTATATGTTTGTCTTCTGAATCTGTCAGTCTTGGTCAAGAAAGAAAAACCTTTAAGTAACAATATGGTTGCTGGAGGACCACCCCTTTCTGTTGCAGACCATTTCCAGAGAAGGGGTATTCATGTGTGCTGAATAATGACTCTGAGAGCTGGTTATCCATGGAGTTTATGACGCCACGGATATTGCTAGATCCTTTTGTTTCTTCCTTGAGGCGAACATGGCAGAGGTAAAAGTGAAAAATCAGATTTAACAATTACAATAGGAAGAATTCAAACTATGACCTGGTAGATCAATAAGAAAATACTGAATATTAGATATGAAACACTGCCCAGAAAATCAAAAATTAACAAATAAATATAATGAAATAATATAGAATAATATACATATAGATACAAGGGAAGTTTAAAAAAAGTAATATGCAGGCTTCAGAAATTCATTGCTGAATCTATGTGTCCAGAACAGGTTATCTTAATTACATTTATGTTGTCCTCTTTTTAAAGAAATCTCCAGCACACTATGGGGTCAGGCAACCTGGTTAGAATCCTCTCTCTATTGTTAACTAGTTGTTGTAACTTGAGCAAGTAATTTAACCTCTCAATGTCTACATTTTTAATATAGAAAATGAGGATAATAATACCATGAAGCATTGTTAGAATTAGAAGCCACATGTGGAAGTTCCTGCTACACAGTAGGCATTCAGTAAATATTAGATGCACTTTTCCTTTCCTGAGTACAAACTAGAGAAAGTCAGGGTTTGTATTTAGTAAAAAAGTATTCATGTCGAATACAAAGAAATGAAAAATTTATTTAAAGATTAATCTGTTCTAAAACTTCTCTTTTTCTAATACACATTTATTTCACTTTTCAGAAAATATATTTAAAATCATAAATAAGCTATATCCTCAAGGGGTGTGTTTATCTGTAGGGGTTGCCTGCTTTTTAAAATCACCTAGGTGTTTAATAGCCTATTTAAATATGTCCTTTAAAGTTACTACCTTGCTTTTTCATGTATCTAAGGAGTCTTAATTTACACAAACATGTGAAAAGCCAAGTATCTATGACAGTACCCCTGGATAAATGGACGTAAAATAAGGAGGATGAAGGCATGGGTTAGTGAGAAGTGAATGAGAGAGGTGGAGCATTTTAGATGCCTACAGTTCTCAAGTACAGTCAATTTTTGGTAATTGTACAGATTATCTCAAGGGGATAAACTTTTATGTGGGAGGTACTTCAGCCCATCAGGGGCAATGCTGTGTATACGATAAGGACAGTCTCTGGAGTCAGGCTGCCTGGTTACAAATCTCTGACGCTGAATTCTAGCTGTATGATTTTGAGCTTGCTTATTATCCTCTTGGTGACTATGTTTCCTCTTCAACAAAAGAAAGATCATAGTTCTTTACTTGTCGCTTTATTTATGAGGAGTAAAAGAGTAAATATTCTGGGCACTTAGAACAGTACAAAGCATAAGGTTATTTCATAAGCACTTGCTTTAAAAAGTAACATTTTTGAAAATTCTGATATGTAGAGTTATAATTATCATTAAAATGCATCTTACTGAAGTAAGATTCTCATTTTATTTTAGGCAACTAGTAATTCTTCTACAATCTGCACATGAAAAAGATGTGTGATTCTTTATTCATTTATTTTCCCTCCATGCCCAGCCCAATCCTTTCACAATAGTAGATGTTCATTGTGAACTTTCCTCAATTGAATTTAGACTACTTGAATCACCAGGTGAGCATAATTAACTGCAAGTAAAAGTCTTACCCACTTCAAGCACCTACAAAATACTAGTTTCTTCTTTTACAAACATAAAACAATATAATTTCCTTGTAGGGTTTAAATGAGAATTTTTAAATGTTTATAAAAGACCAGGCACTACCTTTGGTTATTATTATTTTGATATACTAGAAATCTGGTAGAATGGAGTGAGACTAGAGGATGATGGATTCATTCTAATTAATAAGAGAAAAACCTCAATATTATTCAGATGATACCACCAATTTTATGGTCAGCATGTGATATATTTGAGTATATGGGGGGCTAATCTTGAGACTATTTTTATGCTGATTCAACAAATTTCAAGGAAACCCATAAAATACTTAACAGACTCACTTGATCTGGTCTCTTAGGTATGTTTTTATTATCTTCTCTGTTTATCCCATTTGTTTTTGCATTGGGGTATCTTCCTCACCATCAATGATAGTCTTGATCTCTGTTGATGCCCTGAAGACCACATTCATTCTATGATATCAAATGTAACTTACCTGCATATTTCATTTGCTGAATGAACTCCAAGAGAAATATGTGGGTCTCCTCTACACTAGTGTATGCCTAACTAGTGCCTTTGTTCTACCCCTTGGCACCCAGCAGCTTCTCAAATAAATGTGAAAATTAACTTACCTCAGGAACTCAGAAGTAATTAAAGATAAGTCAGAATAAATTAAAAATTTTTTTGTCATGGAAATCCAGTTGAATATGTATAAAAATGCTTGATATTCTTTTTTATCAGAATAGTTAATGAAATATATAAATGACATTATACGTAGTGAAAAAATATGTATCTTCTATTTGTGGCAGTCTGAAAAGTCAGGTAAATACAGTTTAACTTCAAACAGAAAGTCAAATTAGACATCATACTGTTTGTTTTTAAAAAGCAAACCAAGTTTCAAGGCTAAATAAATTTTTACACATATTTAACTAACAGACATCAATAAACTTGATTCTCAGGGTTTTGAGCAGTCATCAAACCAGTTAGTGGTGACACCAGGTAATGAAAACTGACTTCAGAATCCCCATAGCAATCCCAATGTACACATATTTTGACATACACATATTCTATAATAATATTTTTTACATTTTTGAAGCTAATTCTCATAAAGAATGTCTTTAATTTTAGTGCAAAATGTTATTTTTTTCTTTCCTTGTCTTTTTAAAATGTAGTTATTTATTTATTTCAAAACACTAAGAGGCTACAAATGTTCTCATAATATGGATATACTATATAATGCTGCAGTCAGGGCTTTCAGTGTGCTGGCCACCAGGACAGTGTTCATTGTACCTGATAGGTAAGTTTTTATCATTCACCCCCTTCCCATCCTCCCTCCTTAGTTTCTAATGTCCTTTATATCATTTTATGCCCATGTGTGCCCATCATTTAGCTCCTACTTATTAGTGAGAACACATGATGTTTGTTATTCCATTCCTGAGATACTTCACTTAGGATGATGGTCTCCATTTCCATCCAAGTTGCTGTGAATGACATTATTTTATTCCTTTTTATGACTGAGTCATACTCCATGGGGGTGTGTGTGTGTGTGTGTTTGTGTATACACAGACACACACACACACACACACCCTACATTTTCTTTATCCACTCATGAATTAATGAGCACTTAGGTTGATTCCATATCTTTGTGATTGTGAATTGTGCTGGGATAAACATTTAAGTGCAGGTGTCTTTTTGATAAAATAATTTAATTTCCTTGGGATAGATACTCAGTAGTGGGATTGCTGGATTGAATGGTAGGTCTACATTTAGCTCTTTGAGGAATCTTCATGATGTTTTTCACAGGAGTTGTCTTAGTTTACATTCCCACCAACAGTGTATAAGTGTTCCATTTTCACCATATGTGCTCCCACATCTATTCTTTTTTGACTTTTTAATAAGGGCCATTCTGACAAGGGTAAAGTGGTATCACATTGTGGTTTTAATTTGCATATCCCTGATGATTAGTAATATTGAACATTTTTTCATATGTCTGTGGCCATTTGTCTATCTTCTTTTGGAAAAATTCTGTTTATGGTTTCTGCTCAATTTTTGATAGGATTATTTGTTTTTTTCTTGCTGTTTTGAGTTCTTTGTAGGTTCTGAAAATTAGTCCTTTGTCTGATGTATAGTTTGTGAATATTTTTTCCCATTCTGTAGGTTGCCAGATCACTCTGTTGATTATTTCCTTTGCTGTGCAGAATTTAATTTGATTAAGTCCCACTTACTTATTTTTGATGTTGCTGTATTTGCCTTTGAGGTCTTAGTCATAAAATCTTTGCCTAGACCTATGTTTAGAAGAGTTTTTCCTATATTTTCTTTTAACATTTCTTATGGTTTCATGCCTTACATTAAAGTCTTTAATCCATCTTGAATTAATTTTTGTATGCAGTGAGAGAGAAGGGTTCTATTTCATTCTTCTGCGTGTGGCTATCCAATTTTCCCAGCACCGCTTCCTTTCCCCAGTGATTGTTTTTGTCTGCCTTGTCAAAGATTAGTTGGTCATACTTATACAGTTTAATTTCTGGTTTCTCTGTTCTGTTCCATTAGTCTATGTCTCTACTTTTATACCAGTCCCATGCTGTTTTGGCTACCGAAGCCTTCTGGTATAATTTAACGTCAGGTAATGTGATGCCTACAGATTTGTCCTTTTTGCTTAAGATTGCCTTGGCTATTAGGGCTCTTTTTTTAGTTCCAAATGAAACTTAGGGTTATTTTTCTAGGTCTTGAAAGAAGACATTGGTATTTTGATCAGAATTGCATTGAATCTGTAAATCTCTTTGGGCACTGTGGACATTTTAATGATGTTAATTCTGCCAATTCATGAGCATGGAATGTTTTTCCATTCATTTATGTCATGTACTATTAATATTTCTTTCTTCAATGTTTTGTAGTTCTCCTCCTAGAAATCTTTCACCATAGTTAAGTATATTCCTAAGTATAGTTTTTTCTTTGTATCTATTATAAATGGTATTAAGTCCTTGATTTTACTCTTATCTTGACTATTATTAGTATATAGAAATGCTATTGTCTTGTACATTGATTTTATAACCTGAGACATTGCTGAATTTATTTATCATTTCTAGGAGTCATTTGGTGGTCTTCAGGGTTTTCTAGATTCAGGATCATATTGTTGCCAGAAATGGTTTTACTTCCTCTTTCCTTATTTGGTGACCTTTATTTATATCTCTTGCCTGATTGCTCTGGCAAGGACTTCCAGTTTTATATTGAATAGGATTGGTGACACTGGGGACCTTTGTCTTGTTCCAGTTCTTAGGGGGAGCTTTTCCCCATTCGGTATAATGTTGGCTGAGGGTTTGACAAATATGAATTTTATAATTTTTAGATATATTCCTTCTATACCTAGTTTGTGGGTGGTTTTTTTAATCATGAAAAGGTACTAGATTTTATCAAATTATTTTTCTGCATCTATCGTGATGATCATATGGTATTTATTTTTGCTTCTGTTTATGTGGTAAATCATATTGATTGATTTACTTATGTTGCACCGTCCTTGCATCACTGGGATGAAACCCACTTGATTGTAGTGAATTATCTTTTTGATGTGCTACTGGATTCAATTTGCTAGTATTTTGTTTGAAGATTTTTACATCTACATTCATAAGGAATATTGATCTGCAGTTTTCCTTTTTTGTTGTCCTTTCCTGCCTTTACTATCAAGGTGATGCTCCTTCAGTTCTTCCTTTTTTAAAACTAATCAACACTATAAAATAAGCATTATTTTCAAGAGTCTGAGGAGAGATAATAAATATATAGTCTTTGACTTCAGGAAGCTCATAGACAAAAAATGATAACTTAAGGTTTCCTTTCAAATGTGCTCTGATTATAAGGTAATAATATAACTATAAAATAGTACATTTCTCTGTTGGTTATTTAATTTTTTTTCCTCTCATTCCTTCAGCTTATATTACATGGCTATTCCTCATCTAGCTGTTATTGTGCCTGATTTTAATGAATTACTTCATATAACTGCTTTGCTTTATTATTTTTTCTAATATTTTGTTGTATTAGTTTCCCAGGACTGCTTTGACAAAGCACTACAAGTGGAATATATTCTACAACAGAAATGCATTCTCTAAAACTTCTAGAGGCCAGAAGTCAGAAATAAGGACATCAGTAGGATCATGATCCCCCTGACACTCTGGTAGAATCCTTCCTTGCCTCTGCCTAACTTCTGGTGATAACAATTAACCTATGACATTTCTTGGCTTGCAGATGCATCACTCCAATCTCTGCCTCTATTACCAGATGGTGTTTTTTTTTTTCCCTGTATGTGTCTCTCTCTCCTCTTCTTATAAGGACATTTGTCATAATGGATTAGAACTGACATCAACCCTACTCCAATATGAACTCAACTAATTACAAGTAATTCCTTACTTGTAACTTAACTAATTACATCTGCAATAATCCTAGTTCCAAATAAGGTCACATTGTGAGATTCAGGGGTTATAACTTCAACATATCTTTTAGGGGAGCACAATTCAATCCATAAGAGATGAGAACTGAGAACACAGCTAAGCAATTCTATTAAAAATACATCCAATAATACATGGCTCTGCATGACTGTCTTAGGAGTCACATGTGTAGTTTCACAACAGGGACTTGGGGACACTATTTAGTTCTCTCTGAGATTATTTTACCTCCATCCCCAGTCTAAAAACCATTATTTAATAAATGAATGTGCTATGGTCTGCATGTAGGTATCCCCTAAAATTCAATTCATATGTTGACACCTAACCTCCAAGGCGATGATGTAAGAGGTGGGACCTTTGGGAGGTGCTTAGGTCATGAGGGCAAAGTCCTCAGGAATGATATTAGTGCCCTTATAAAAGTGGCTTAAAGGAGATTGTTAGACCTTTTTTGCTCTTCCATCATGTGAGGACACACAGAATGCGCCATCTGTGAGGAACAGGCTTTCACCAGACACTGAATCTGCTGGTGCCTTGATCTTAGCCTTCCCAGCCTTCAGAACTGTGAACAATAAAATTTCTATTATTTATAAATTATACAATCCAAGATATTTTGTTAGAGCAGCCAAAATAACATAAGACAGAAATGTATTGAGTTTATACATTTGCTTTAGCTTACATATTCTCCTATTAGGAAAATATATTTACTTGTCTTGGCCTCAACCTGCAAATATTATCTCTAGAGTTAATGTGGTTTTAAAACATAGAAATGTGGACATAGAGAAGATGTTATACATCGTTAAAACAAACCTCTCTCCTAATACACGAAATCCTTCTACAACATTCCAGTTTTAGGATCATCCCACATCTACTTGAACCTTTCCAATAGATGGAAAGCTATGTCTATAGCAGAGCTATTGCATGTTCTACATGTGACAGACAGCAGGTCATACGTGATTCATTTAATCTTCATACTTCCTTAGGAGAGTGCCACCATGACCCCTGTTTCTGTGAGGTCTGAGGTAGTGTAAGTCAGTTGCTCCATGTCTCACAGCTAGCAAGGGGCAGAGCCATGATATGAACCAATGAAGCACATGCCTATCTGCCTGCAAATCCTCGTGCCTTTCACAATATTTACTACCTTTCAAACAACACAGATAAAAACATATAAAGCAGCTGTAGATGGGTTAAGTAAAACATATGATAGGTGAGTTTCAAGAAGAAAAATAACATTTTAGGGTCACAGTATGGACTGTGTTCTGACTTTTGCATTCATAATATAAACTAATGCCAAGATAAAAGAGAAAGAGGAGTTGAATTATTAATGCCTCAATATAAAAGGGTAAGCATGATTATATAAAAACTTAAGGTGTGTTTTTGAGAATTATATAATCATTTTCATTCACAGAGATTAATAATTAAAAAATTAAAAGACGTAGACAGTCATCCTCTATCTTCTAAATATATTTTTTGAAATCTCATTTAGTTCACTGTAATAAAGGTGGTCAGAAAAATTAGCTTAAACCAGAATTTCTCCCTCTCCCCCTTGCGTCTAGAGTAAAAGATTTAAGGGAAAATTTCTTTGTTCATTTCTGTATCTAATTTTTAAGAACAGACAGGGCTTCTGAAAGACTAGATTCTACTAACAAGATATGGCTTGTTTTTATCTTCCCATCTAATTAATATTCATTTTTTGAAGAGTGAAAACTGGCTTACTTATTTTAAGTAAAAATAAAGGGCACTGCTGTTTGTAACTAATTGCTAATTGAGCAATTACTCTATCATGTGGCACTGGTAAAAAACCATTACTTGAGGTTTTCAGCAACTTTTGATTTTAACTTAATAATCATTTGAGTCTAAATTATTTAGTAAATTAAGCATTTCTTTACCAGGCACTCTTTATACTTCAAGTAATTTCTAATTAGGCTACCTAATGAAGTAATTATATCATTAGTTAGAAATTTGTCAGAGTAGTCTTTTTTTAAAGAATAATAAAATGTGGTGATGGTGTTTTCTATGAAAAGAAACTGAAATAAATATAAGCCATCAGAAACACTTGCCCAAATGTATGTCTAGTTGTAGCCGGTGGAGAGGGAATTCAAAAGAATCTTGCATTCGCCTCCATCTAGCACTGATTCACGGTAGATTAACCAGAAGGTTAAATGGGATCAAATTCTCATCTTCACTACCTTACTCTCATTTCCAATTCCCCATTCCTGCACTGCAGGTACCTTATAGAATCAGAGTTAGAATTGATTAGCCTAGGTACACAGTCTGACCTCCCAGGACTTCTCCCAGAAACCTTCAGCTATTATCAAACCACTGGTACAAGGGATCAAAAACCTGCCAGGGCTCATCAAACCTGACTTCTATGCAGAAGAAACTACTGCAACTTTACTAGGGCTCCTCCTATTATTAAAACTTTTCTGCAAACAGAAATATACTATGGCAAACTGCTCTTAAGAAACACTGAGAAAAGGGCTTTTGGAAATGGAGAGAGGAACTTTCAACCAATTTCCTCTGCTAAAGAAAATGTTGTATTAGTCTGCACAGAAAATTGGCTATTGCTACTCTTCCTAGTCCCTTTCCTATATGTACTGCCAGCCAGTTCATTTAGCTCATCATCCAAAGCTGAATTAGAAACTGCCATCATTTCTGCTCTCACTTGTGCTTTTTCCAATATCATTATTACATAGCAGTGCGGTCTGGTGGGATGTGCTCGAGACTTGGCAAAGGGATTCTTGGATTGTCTGTACCCATCAGCCCAAACTGACTCATTTTGTGAATTTAGAAAGCCATATTTTTGT
Organism: Cheirogaleus medius; assembly: GCA_008086735.1. NCBI lineage: Eukaryota > Metazoa > Chordata > Mammalia > Primates > Cheirogaleidae > Cheirogaleus > Cheirogaleus medius. The sequence continues at coordinate 54,664,071 of VBSM01003176.1, forward strand.
CCCTGGATTCATTTCTTTTAAATTTTTTTAGCAATAATATACCATTCATGATATTTTAAAATTATACTCTAAAATGTCTACTTCTGTTAAGGAAAACCTTCAGTTACAGTTTCCAAAATATTGTAGCACCTACCTAATATTATGCAAGTCATCTTTAAAATATAAAGAAAACTGAGGATCAAATTGTATTCTTATTAATTTTCTCAGTTCAAGCAATCTAGGGGAGACATATATTAATGTCTTATTTATCAAGTAATATATAAAGATTTTCTAGTTTTTCCAGATTTGTTCATATATATTAGAATGAAGGCTTTAAGAAGGATCCAGCTAGCAAATTCAGACAATAAGCACTAGAGTCTGAAACTCTGTCTTAATGAAGAGATCTTAAGATTGCTTCTGTAAAATTATAATTTTTATTGGTGCTTTCAGCCACTTATGAGTATAAATTGAAAATCATTAGATTTGAATGATTATGATTTCTCATTGGAAGAATTATTGATAGTAAGATCCAACTTTTGATTTTTATTCAGCTTTTATATGTTTAAATTAATGAATTAATTCAAAATTACATGTTAATATTCCTACACTACACTGTTATAGTCACTGGGTATATCCTAGTTTTCAACTAGAACACATTTCTCATTCTAATGAAGGGAAACAATCAAGAATACAAATAAGTACATAATGTAGGATAGGGAGAAGAACCACTTAAGAAAATAAAACAGAATAATGTGTGTCCACAACAAGAGGCTAGTTTAGCTGGTGTGCTCAGGAAATGTAAATTCTGAGCTGTCACCTGAAAGAGGGCAGTAGCCATGCAAAAATCTGGGGGAAGTACTAAAATCAAGGAAATGCAAATGAAATGATCCTGAGACAAAAATGGACTTGCCACATTTAGGGAACTGATAGAGAACACAGGCAACAGAAGCTGAGCAAGGGGAGAGCAGAGGGGTGGAAGAGGGAGAGGAGGCACAGCATGTGGAATAAGTAGAAGCAAATGTTATTCCTGAAAAGATGTCAGTTCGGATTCTACCTTCTGTTAAGTTAAAACGGGACACTTATACTTGCTTTCGTAAAGTGCTTTTGTGGAGGCCTATAAACCAATCAAAGTAGAATCATTTAGGTTGCATGTGTTGCTTATACATGAAACATATATTTTTAGCCTTAATTTCTAGGGGTAATCTGGAGGAAAAATAAAAATAATAATAATAAAATAAGACATTCTGAGTGCTGGAAATTGACGGCTATAGTGGCAGAAGCATGGCAATCTAATGCTAAGCCCTCAGAAGGAATGTCTGCTTGGATGTGAGAAGTTTACCATCAAAATGATGTAATGTGCTGGAAACCCACTGGCTCATTTATGAGCTGATAATTATGTATTTGGCTGGCAAAAAGTCCTCCCACATTTGTTCTCAATTTTGCAATAAAATGTGTTTTATTTGTTGTTGTCCCCAAAGTATGAGTAAACATTGTAGTAAAATTTTACCTTTTGGACATCATTATAAAAGAAACAAGTAAAAAAGCTAACTGGATTAAATTTCTGTGCTTTTTATAACTGTCTTTCTTGTTCATATATACATGTATATTACTATACATGTATATATATAAAATGTATACTTTTTCCCCTTAAAATGCTGACAGTTGAACCAAACATGGAAAGGAGGAAAAAAATGTTTTAGAAAAAGAAACTTTATTGATACACTCTTAGGGCATTTCAAATATTAAGGTTAGATAGTAAATATATTGGTTGATAATTTTAAGACAAATCATACTTAGAAGACGATAGCAAATGATAACCAAAAGGAATAAAGAGATTCAGGTGTGCATGTGTGTGTATGTATGTGTTTTCAAAGCCCCTTCAACAATCCCTGGATAAGTCCTGTGCAGTAGACTCATCTCTGCTGCAAATTCAGAGAGCCTTTTTCATCATTAGTTATCTGTCGTTTTTTTTCTTTCTATTATGATTTCTCACTGCTGCACTGCAGCAATACTGAAAAAAAGCTGAAAATGCTCTTAACTCTGGAGCACAGATAAAGGAAAGTCTGCCACTTTGCTCCTCAGACTCCCTACTCAATCTGCCAATTTGCAGAAGTGGGTTACCAGTTTCACTGCTAATGACGAGATCAGAAGATGTTGTAGCTGCTCTCACTCCAGCAAGCAATAGATATCCCTCATCAAGGACGCAGTTTTCTTGAATTTTTCTAAAGGATCAAGCTGTTAGTACTACTGCTAAATGCCAATATCAGACAGGAACTTTTAAAAACTGTGGGGTGCTTTTCTTCTCCACTCCCCAGAAAGGAGCACTTCATTCCATCTGTAATTAAAAAAAAATACAGATAAATCTAGAGGCACTCTGAAGTGAACTAAGCTTGTACCTTAGAGATCATGTTTGCAAATATTAGACATATTTCTATATACCAAGAAAAGCCAAAGATGTCATAGAACTCCAGAGATGTAAAAGGTCTCCTGGAGGCCCTGTGTTTTCCTACAAGGAAACCTAAAATTACAGGAGAAATTCCAGAGTGTTTAAACTGGTAGGAAAAAAGAAGCATTTATATTTTATCATCTGAATAAGCTACGGTAGTTTGTGCGATTTTTTCCCAACTTGTCTGAGTAGTCTAGCTGTCCTTGGAAAACTCTATTTGATTAGTAAGTGATCTTAATCAAGTAATTAATCAATAAACAGTTACTGCAAGTTAAGTAAGTTTGAGACAAAAGATAGAGACATGTTGATTCCTGCAACATCTTGTATGACTGGAGACTCTCTAGTGGCAATGCGTATAGAGTAAGGGGGTTCCATAGAGACCCTTCCTTTTATCCACTTTTTAGAAGAACAGCCAAGAGCAGAAATGTGTTCTACTCTTTGATAGGATTTTCCTTAACAGGGGCAGAAAAATTCTCACAGCATCTCCAACCACAGAAACAATACAAATATATATATTGAAATCTCTCTATGTTACCAGAAATATTCTTGATGTTGGGAACACAGCAAGAAAACAGAAACAAAACAACACAAAAACAATGCAATAACAATAAACCTTCCCTAGTGGAGCTTTTGTTCCAGGAAGGGGAATGGAGGCAGATGCGTACATAAAATTTGTAGTATGTTAGAAAGCAATAAGTTCTACTAAATAAAAATGCATCAGTGATGAATGACTTATGGTGTCAAGGACAATTGGAAATTGTAAAAGGAGTGACCAGAAAAGTCAAGATTATAGTCTAGGAAAGTCATTGTACGGTATTGAAGTGATTGCTGGAAACAAGAAATCTTTCCTGGAGGTGCTGGTTCACTCCACCTTCTGGGTTGGAAAAGCAAGAATGAGGATGAATAACGGAAAGAGTTGGTCATCTTGCTCAGTGGAAACGGCAGCACGAGATCAGAGGGCTTGTTTTTGGCTGAATTCTGTCAAGGGGGAACACGTGAGTACAGCCACTCTGGGAAATGGACGTCCTCAGTGAGTTATCTTGAGGTTCATGTACACACACATGAATGCAGAAAATGAGGGGAATCCCCTTCAGCTGGAAATAGAGTCTCATAAAGTTGAAAAAATACTGAAAGGAGACATAAACTAGCTCCAGGAAAGATACAGGTAATGGACTAACTTATTCTTGGCTAGAGCCTGAGTCCTTTTCAAACTTGCAGTCAGGAGTTAGAGTGAAAAGGAAAAACTATGCAGTTGAATTAGGCTGGATTCTTATTAGCTAAGTTTTGAAAACAAGCAGCACATTTATTTGTTAGTGTAAGAGTGAAATTTGAACTATTGACTTTACATGCTTGTGAAAATACTCCACACAAGTCATTTGATGAAATTGTTCAATGTGTTGGTGATATCCAAAAATTGCACTTATCAAAATATTTGCCATCTTAAAAAAATGTAATTCTTCCAAACATGTGAGAGATGTTAGTGGCCTTTATTGTGTGCTGCCAAATCTTGAAAAAAAACAACAAACACCTAAATTAATATTAGAAATTTGTTTGTGCCTGCTTTAGAAGTCTTAATCAGCCATAATAGTCTACAGAATTTCAAATTGTATTGCAGTGTGAGTACACGGAATTTGAAAAGGAATTAGAAATTGTGAGGTGAGAAGAAGGCAGGAAAATGTTTGGATCAGAATTTATGCCACAATGGGATCTAGATCTGTACTTGGAACGGTCTCTTTTTCCTTGGTTATAATGTGAGGACTTGACTATAAAGTATACACAGGTTCTCTTCTAGTGCTACTCCATGGCCACAAAAGCTAATCAAGAAGCTTTTGGTCAAAGATGTTACTTGAATTCAAATGTAAAATCTCTTTAGATAGTCTTCAGCAGCAACACATGACTTTTTACACTGGTAAGCTTTTGCAACTTTATTTTTTAACATTATTTTTTAAGCATTATTTTTAGTCATATCTATAACCAAAGATAAAAGTGGTTTGGTACTTTCATTTTCTAATAGAAAACTTAATTCTTCTATTTAGTTTTGGAGGGAAAATATAATACAGCAATGTGAAAAATAGAAACTTATCCGAACAACCATTTTGTAAGTTTGTTTGTTCTGGAGAGAATTAGACAAACTATACTGGTGTGGAGTTCTTTACATGCTGCAAGAGACTGGCTTTCATTTTGTCATGTGATGCAGCACAATCTGAGTTCCTTTCTATCAAAAGGATTCACAATGACAAAAAGAAAAATACAACAGAAGGGAAAACATAACATTAAATGTAAGCATGATTATTAAATTATAATTATACATCTTCAAAATTTCTTCTGTACTCTTCAGAAGAAAGGAGTGAGACCTCTAAACCCATTCAGTGTACATTGTCGTTTGCTTTCAACAGCAATTTATTGAGCATCTAGTTCTTCCTTAGAACTGTGTTCACATTATTACTTTATTGAACATGTAATGAACACTTAATGCTAATAGCTGCATGCACATTGTTGACTGAACTTATATGTTATCTAGTGGAAAAATAGACATAAAAACTATTTCAGTAAAACTTGAAAATGTACTGTCGTTAAGTGTGGAAAAATACAATGATGTTACAGGAGAGGTAGGAACTACATGCTTAAATCACGGGGGATGATGCAATAGAAAAATATGCTGCTATAACATAATTGCTCATAATCTATTTAGCAAATGAGACAAAATCTTCACAAAAGTAAGGGCCCCATCCAGCTTACCACAGGGTAAACATAAGTCTAACAATGTCCCTAGCACATAAGGGATGTCAATACATGTTCATTGAATCATTTAGGTTAATTAAATGGAAACAAATATATACTAGCTATGTATTTAGGAATATATATATTAAAAAGTTGATCATAGATTAGCAAAATTTGTCAGGTTGTGATATTACTACATATCCTTATATGATAACTAGGTACATAAAGTTGAGCAAATGGAAAAGATCTAGGCTTATGAGGCCATAGACTAATTATTTCTAAATCTAGTTTGCATGTAGGAATAAGGGGAGCAATGGTAACACAAAGCAGTGGTTTTGTGTGGAGCCAGATGCTACGCACTGGTTGCCAACGCCAGGGTAGGACTCCAGCTAAATGGAGAAGAGCAAAGATCATCACTATGTCAACACCAGGAATAGAAGTCCAACACTTCTGCCCACATCATCATGGTATCGGAATCACCAAGGAAAACACAACACATTCAAGGACTGGATGGCACAAGGCTTTTACATAAGCAAAATCATTTCCAATAGTGTCTCCAATGTCCCCCGTAGCCTGTGGTCCCCTCACATACCACCTCCCAGGGGAAGCCAACACAGAGGAATTGCATCCCTCTTATGATGCTCTAGAAGGCCTCTTCTCCTCCTCCAAGGAGTTTGAAATACTGAAAGCTGAGGGCCTCAGGGTTATTGACTTAAGCAGAACAAAGGAGTACACACTGAGTCTGAAACAGGGAAAGGTATTCTCACACAAGGCAATGAGCCCTGTACAGGATGTGGGGGTTCTTTATCTCTTGATTAAGAAGCATTAGGAGCTTAAGGCCCATTTTTATGTGTTAGAGAGGGAGTTAAAATATTATCGTCTGCACAAGACTGCCTTTCCCAATACTTAGAATGTGATATAAGGTTTTTTTGTGTGTGTACCATATTTACTTAGTTACTTGGTTTACTTAGTTTGTATTTCCTAGGAACAAATTTAGGAAGTTGATGAGGAGATTACCTGAACAGTCTAAAACTGAAAAAGGGGATTTGACTTTGGAATTACAATCTGATTTTTTCCCCTTTTTAAATGTCAAATTAATTTGATGTACTTAGATGGTCCATAAGAAGAGATTTCTGAATCTCTGGAAGCAGAGGATACTAAATATTGTCTCTCCATTGCACTTTATATTTCTAAAATGTCTTTCCCATACATTATCTCAGTTCATACTTAAACTAAGCCTGTAAGGTGTGCAGGCCATATTTTATTCTCATTCTACTTTTGCAAAACTTCTAATCCTCCATTATAAAATGTCTTCTTTATTCCCTGTAGTCATACATATGTGGCCGTAAGCAATATACAATCAGAAGATGTAGCTAATAGAAATTAAAATTCAGAATATTAAGGAAGGACAACATCCAAATGCTCAAAGCATAGATTTTCACAGTAAAAAGCCAAAATGAAAAACAATAAAAATATATACAAAATAAAAAATATCCAGAAGATCAGAACGATTCATTTTAAAATTTATAATTAAAAAAATAGGGACTACACTGAATAAAAGTAAAATGTGGTTTGCAATATATCCAGTGCTTTATTTGGGTCCTCTCTGAAATAGGAATTGCTGTAATTTTGCATATTTTTTAATAGTATCAATAAATGATAATATCCAACCTGTATTCCCAGCTTTTGTGTCCAACTGTCCTCTGAACATCATTTCTATTTGACAGCAACAGGCAAATCAGACTCATAATGTCTCATACGTAACTCCTAAAACCCCTCTCCTGGTGAATGATCCCACCACTTACACAATCCTCATCTCCCATCAGAAACTTTTTAATCATCTTGCATTTTTCCTCTCTCTTTCAACCCATACCTAAATAAACCATTAGGTTCTAAATATTTCAGCAATATATTCCCTAGTCCCCTGCTCCTTGGTTATGACTGTGGTTCACAGCCTTATCATCTCTTGTGTGGACCTTTCTTTGGAATTCTTAACTGGTCTTCTAGTTAACAAAATTTGTGCCTGGATGTAGCAACCACTCCACCCACCAGGAGCTGTGAATCCAACAGTAAATCAGGCAGAATCTCTGCCATCAAGGAATTGCAGGCTGGGAAATGGCCAGGAAGGAGACACAAGAAATTAAACCTGCAGTCATCTAGTAGAGTGATACGTGTCATTTTAGATAAATACACAGAATGCTTTCAGTGTACAAGAGATGATGGCCCAAACCTGTCCATTCTCTATAAACCTGGTTTTCATTCATAAGGGAAAAATAAAAATAAAAACAAAAAACCCACAATTCTACACTTTAGGGAAAAAGCTCCAAACTCTACTTTGAACCAAATGTCCTAATATTTTACTGCTTGCTTAAAACTCAAACTCTAGCACAGCCTGTAGCTTTCAGAGGAAGCACAATTGCCTATCACTTATGAGCAAGGATTCAGATGGAATACTGCCTGGTGACACATCCCAGCTTTAACACTTACTAGGCATGTGTCCCTACACAAGGTAATTAACTACTTCATTTCTTTCAGTGTAAAATGGAGCTAACATTATGTCCTCATGGTGTTATTAAAAGAAATGAATAATTTCATATATATAAAGCCCTTAGAATAGGGCTACATAAGGGTTTGTTCTTAGTATTATTATCATCAATAATGTAGGAGAAATTAACACTTCTGTTTTTTAAGATTATAAAATAGTATTTGGACAAATTTCAGTGGATTAGAATCTGCTTTCTTCTCTTACCCTATTTATCTGTAAAATGGCTACTTATCTTTCTAGACTCATATTAATCATCATTGAAGGCTAGTATAAGAATAGAAATTCTAGAATTAGATTGACATTGGTTTGATTCTGAGATATACTATGAACTAGCTTCATGGTCCTGTGTGAATTTACTTTTTCTGATGAGTCTGTTTATTTATCTCTCTAGATAATATTACCCAGCTCATATAAGATTGTAAAAAATAAGATACTTTCATAAAGATACTGGCTCAGTGTAGCCCTTCGATTAATTTCTATTAATAAAAAAGTAGGCAGATTTGGTTTATATTTCTACCATACTTACCTTGACTATATTATTATGTTTCATCATTAGCTTTTTGTTTTTTTGACTGTCTTCTTCTTTAGAAATGTAAATTTTTTTTTCCACTGTAGTTTTTTTTTATCTCACCATATTATGACGGTACAAAACTTTTTAGGACAGAAATTTTATCTTTTCTTTCACTCCATTTCCAAGACATAGGCAATCCTTCCATATAGTATGCATTCAATAAATATTTGCTGAATAAATTAGTAAATATATGAAATAAGACATGAATATCTTTAAAAATGGAATAATTTACATTTTTATTGCTTCTATTTCTTTATTTTGAAAGTACACTTTTGTTGTAACCATATCTTGATAAGGTTTAAGAGAGTTAGAACTCTCTAGAGTTCTAGAACCTGTTGGAGTTTGAAATCTCACTTTTATAAAGAACACAGAAGTCACTTAATATGTTATTCTACAGAGTAAGGGAAATGAAAATTTTATTTTTGAAGGAGAAAAATATCTGTAAAAGAAAGGAGAGGAACAAATGAGAAAAAGAAGTATCTTGGTTGGCATTATAGCAATAATGAAATTTTGGAGAAATGGACATGAATTTTTCAAGTGTGAAAATTTTAAAGGTGGGAGTTATTGCTTCTGGGAAGTCAAATCCGCTTGGGTATGTTGTAAATCCAAAACCATGAAATAAAGTGTGGAAAATAATGTTAGTTTAATGCAATGAAGGGGCCAAACTGTGCGCACAGCTTAACTCCTGAACCCTACATAATAGACCAGCATTGTGGATGACCAACCAGCTGGCATCTGAGTTAAAAGTAGAAAGAGCATAATAGAGAGAGTCATTTCATGGCCTTTCCTAGGGAATATGTTCAGGAAGAGAGAAAAGAAAGGGGATAATGATATACCACTACCTTAAGAATCTACGTGATGTGGAGTGCACTGTATGGGGGAAGGGCAACCTTGTAACCCTGGCTTGGGCGAGGCAAAGGCATTATATGTAACCAAAATGTTTGTACCCCCATAATATTCTGAAATAAAAAAGAGAAAAAAAAGAATCTATGTGAGGAATAGGACCCATTGCCTTCTGGTAGTTAATGACTCCTCAGTGGGTAGCCCTGATAAATCCTTTGTTATAGTATCAATGGAGGGTCATTAAAAGGTCATTAAAAAGGCACCATTAGTACTATGAGTTAATGACCTTTGAACATCATTATAGAGTCAACTTGTGAATCAAAACCTGAGACTTGTTTCTCTGTAATTTATGCAATTCTCACAAGCCTTCTCTTATTGAAATTCTTAATAACTTCTCCTAATTCCTCTCTTCACTGAGGTTTAAGTGCCATAATTTTGTTAATAGATATAGACACTTAGTGACAGGAAGGTGACTGCGAAGAGTGCTAAGCAGCCTACGGAAGTCAACCTATGATGACTTTTAGCTGGCAATAATTATAAAATTATTTTTCAAAGACTAAATAATTAGTGTTTACATCACTGAATTAACATTATTTCTCTTATTAAAATTAAGGAATAAAATACTGTTTTCAGGATATAAACTATTACAAAGGCTATTTTAAACTATGGTAAAAATATTAAATTTCTACTTAGCATTTCCATTTTTAATTTTTCAACTTTAGTTGGGAAAAAAACAAAAATGTTAGTTGATTGACTTGTTCCTTTTAATGATAGGGTAGGCAAGCAACTAATTAAATATGAAGAAGTTTATAAATAAAGGTTGAAGAAAATCTATTCCTTGCTAATTAGGAAAAAAGAAAGATCAAAAGATAATAATGTTTACTTTGTGGGCTTAAAGTATAACTTGCAAAATATAAAATAAAAGGAGAATGATGCAATGAAAAGAATAGGATGAGAATACATTGGTGTGTATTACCCACAGTGACCCATTCACTTTCAAGAAACGTGTAATTGCATATTCACATTTGGTGTCAGTGGTTCCAAAGATTTTCCATTTTTCTTCTCTTTTCCATACCTTCTCTTTCACTGATGTCACACATATTTATGTAGAATTAACTATCAATAAGTGGCTTACACATGAAGGAATTATTGTTTTTTTAATTATAATTTTAGTGCCAATCAATGAATGGCAAAACATATGAAAATAATATGAATAGAAAAGATAAGCCAACACATTGGGGCCATGATATAACAGATCTAGTAAATTTTTATTTCAGTTTAAAGCTGACTTTTATTGGTGTATCTTGTATATAAAAAGGGAATGAGATATTGATGTTGCAGTAAATTAACTAAATTAGAATCTAAAAACTGTATTAACAAATAAACCTAGCTAGCCCAATAATTAACCACATAGTCTGACACAATAATTATTAATAATATTACTCAGATATTTTTCTTTTGTGTTTTTAAAAATTTCTCCTACTGTATTTTATATGGTTATAAGCATAGTAGACATATATATACATACATATATGTGTTCCTGAATATGTATATACCTATATATAATATGCATATATATGTATACTCTATCTTGATTTTTTAACTTAATGTATTCATACATATCTATATATCTTCAGAGCCATCATTTCCATGGCCTGTCTCATGTTCTAAGTTTTTTTTTAAGATTTTGTTTTTTAACTTAGTTCCTCTGTTTTAAACAATTAGGCTACTTTCATTTACTTATTGTCATTCTCACCTTTATAAATTCCTATGACATGTAGCATTTTATTTATTTTGAATTATTTCATTAGTATAATTATAAGATAAAAATAATATTTAAGACTACATTTTATGTTTTCTTTTTTGCATTGCTAAAACACTTTTTCAAAATTTATGAGTGTCAATTTACATTTTTAATAGAAATGTATGAGAACATGCTTTAATGTTACTCAATTTAAATTTTTTTTAGCATTTATTAATTAGGACATCTTAATTTTCAGATTTTTGGGGGAACACAAAAAAAGTGCATTTTGAAAAGAAAAAATATAATTCTACAATATCATAAAGTTAGGTGAAATTCAAAATAATATCCATTGCTTTCAACCTATTTAGAAACTGCTCCAAGATGATTAATGACTCTTTGATAACCCAAGATACTACAAAATCATGAAGTGCTATTAGGTCATCAAATATGAAATGTCCAATTTCAAATCAAAAGTTTAGTTTATTATGTTTCAAACAGGAAGCAGTACAATTAATAAAAGTATGTGCTTAAACTATCAACACAGTTTTGCCATCTTAACAGTAGCTTATTTATGCCAGCAGCAAAGAAGCCTGAAGAGCAAGTGTTGATGAAATCACGAAAGGCTTTTTCCGCAGCTTGTTGAGAATTGAATATTTTTCCTTGTAAGAAGTGGTTCAAAGCCTGGAAGAAGTAGTAATCAGTTGGTACAAGGTCTGGTGAATACGGTGGAGGACAGAGAATTTCCAAATCCAGCCTCTATACTTTGAGCAGCGTTGTTTGTATGACATGTGGTGGAGCATAGTCTTGCAAGAAGATTGGCCTATTGCTATGGACCAGTTTTGGTTGCTTAATCACCGGTATCCTCATCATTTCACCCAGTTGGTTGCAGTAGACATCTGCTGTAATCAATTGACCAGTTCTCAAGAAACTGTAGTAGATAATACCACTGTTGGACCACCAAACAAACACCATTAACTGTTTTTGATGAATATTCAGGTTTACGCTGTATTTTGGCACTTCATCTTTATCCAGTCATTGTGGCGAATGCTTACAATTGTCAAGAAGAATTCATTTTTCATCACATGTAACAATACGGTATAGAAATGATTCACCTTTATGTTGTTGCAACAAAGAAAGGCAAGGTTTGAGAGGATTTCTCTTCTGACACTAGTTTAATTCATATGGAACCCAACTAACCAGCTTCTTTACTGTGTGAATTTGTCTCAAATTGTTCAATATTGTTGGAATAGTAATGTCAAATCTTGCTGCTAATTCACATGTTGGTTGAGATGGATTCACTTCCACTACAGCTTTCAGCTCTTCATTATCCACTTTGATCTCAGGTCACCCATGTGGTGCATTTTCAAGATTAAAATCACCAGAACAGTACTTCTTACACCTTCAACATACTGTGCGTTCAGTAGCCACATCCTTCCCAAATAGTTCACTGATAATTCAAGCTGTCTGTGCTGCATTGTTTCCTTGACAAAGCTCATTTTCAAAAATAACACAAATTTTTAACTTATCCATGGTTTCACAAAAATTGCTTAAAATTTTTTTTGAAAGATAAATCACAAGCCAAACCATGTGTTTGAAAGAATGAGGGTGTACCTTCACAATAAATATAAAACAAGAAGTGTCTAAGTGAAATGTCAAACTTAGTACTTAAGGAAATTGGACCTTTAATTCTAATAACCTAATATTTATATTTTCAGTTAAGGAATAAAAAATAAATTTATTGTATTATTAGATAATCTCAAAGGAATACATTGTATATTAACTAAAACATTTACTTAGAAAGAATATCATTCTGGATTTATTTTTGCAACAGGAATTGATTATAATTTTAAAGTTTCTTCAGCTCCTGAATGCCTATGTTTATGAAATACAAGACCAAAATCCAATTTAACAGAAAAAGAAGCAAAGTAGTATTCAGGAGTATAAACTATAAAATTGATAGAAAACTGATTGTCTGTTGTAACCCAGTTCAGTTGACAATCAACATTCTTAATTATTAAAATTAGTAAGCCAAAAATTAGGATATACAAAAACAGAAGCTATAAAACTCATGAAAGAGTGAACAAAAACATTTCTATCCTGAAACTTTAGCATTTAGCAAAGATGAATAAGGTTTTTACTCCAACCATCTGAGGTTGCCACAGCACTAGTTTCCAACATCATTCACAGTGTAAGCGATTTACAGTCAGAAATCAATTTCTTTTAGGGGGCTCTGGAACAAATCCAAATTCAACTTGAAAATTAAAGAGTGCACGGTGATGGCAGCACGAGACAACTGAAGGGTGGTAGAAGGAATAGCAGTGCTACATTGATCGTCTGACCCATATCGAAAAGGCAACATGCAAGTCATAATTCTACTAGGAACAAACATTGATCACTGGGAAAAATATATTGTACTCATAGTAAATGCATGCTGTGTAACACCGTGTGTTTTTTTGTTTGTCCTCATCTCACTCCGGCTGTTCTTTTTCCATGAATGGGTCAATAATGCTAAAAATTTTTCCTTAAGAAATAGGATCTTTGTCCCTCCCTGGTGATTGGCCTTTTCAAAATAAGAATTCAAGTCAATGAAACATACACAGCTCAGAGTCATCCAGAAGAGAAACATGAACTATTTTAATAATATAAATGTGTTTCCTCACTGTATAGAGCTCATTACATAAAATGTAACATGTGTTTGTAAATGAGTACATGTGTGTATATATGTGTATCTGTGGTTATTCATCAATATATTATTGGTGGCTATCTCTGGTTTGGGAATGTATATATAATTACATGCATAAATCATATATAACATATAAGACATATGTGTATATACACACACTTATCTTCAGTTGTCCAGTGGGTTAAAACGTACACATATTTTCTTCTATATGTACATATGTAAAAATTTTAAAGAAAAAATGAGCTGTGTGTAATAATATTTATTTCCTTAAATTAAATATATTTGTGTAGATAGATAAACATTAAAATGTACAAACATGTCCCATCCTATGACTTTCCCTTTAAATAGAGCAATGACTTAAAATAATCACTATGCTTGAATACTGGATAAGCTTCTCAGGAAGGCTCAATAAAACTCAGTGGAACAGTTAAGACTGCATGATTCCTAAAAGGATGGCATAAATCAATGTTGGTGTTTTATGCCTTGTACTCTAAATATAACTGAACAATCAAATTCTTTTGTTCCAGCAGTGTTCAAGAAAATAAAGTCTTAATTCAATTGTCTTAGAAATCAGAATCTTGGTGTGGAATTAGAACCCATATATTATTTAAGTAATAGCAAAAATCATACAGATAAAATAAAAGTAATTAAATGATTACATAGAAAAGCTACTAATCAAAATTTTGTATTATACTTAGGCAATGCTTTTGCTTCTTACTAAGAAGGTTGTACATTGAAAGTAACTCCCAAAGTGGTTCATGATTATGGTTCAGATCTTGACATGAGGATCATTTGTTATTCTATGCATAAGTGTGTGTGTGTGTGTATGTGTGTGTGTGTTTGTATTTCAAATTAGTAGGAAAGATCAGTACCCAAAGAGCCACTTTTTCATTGATGTCTATATCTTTATCACCTAACAGAGTACCTAAGAATTCAAAGACTGTTCAAGTAAAATAAAATTTTAGAGCTTGAATTTTATCAAAAAGGTAATATCCTAAAATAGTTTTCTTATTCAGTTTTTATAATACCTGCCAGTCTACTTTTAAAGATTCATTACTTTGGGATTGGTATTGCTCTCTTCAGGTGAATTCTTTTGAAGATCTAAGTAACAGGGTAACCTGTTAGATGACTCATCATCTAATGGGACTATTTTTTCAGACTTTTTAGTCTTGATTATGGGTACCATGAGAAAATAAAAATATTAGAATTACTGTAGAGTTACAGAAAGTTGAGAAAAGTATTCTAATTTACAAATTTGCATAGAGTCAACTTTATGTGCTTGGGTATAATTAAGAAGACACTTTATATGATTTGACCACTGTTTTCTGATGCTATTTAGTTAAATCTGTCACTGTTGATTTTTAACATTCTTGGAAAGAAGATGGAATATTTGGCACCATGCCTCTATTGTACCACTATTGTTTACTTTCCTATCATTGAAATTCATACCATCTTTTTTCTATTTTTACTTTTAATTACTCATTTCTTATATTTTGGTACATAACTCACTTTCACGGATAATTTTCACATCAAGTTAAAACATAATTATAGTTGATTATTTATTGACTCTGCCTTTTTAAATTTGTTCTTGTATGCATAGAAAATTTAGCGTAGTGAATAAAAACTCATTGATACTGTGATAATGTTGTATTTATATATTATATGAAATAAAGTGATCGTCTTAGAGACTTTATCCCTCTTAATATCAACTAACATTTCAAATGTCAGTAGAAACATTGTCACACATTTTCTTCAGGCTTTTGAGGACATCAATAGAACATTTTTTCTCTGAAATAAAGAACTCTATCATGACATTGTCCTAGTGTCTCATTATACATGCCTCTGCTGTGCTTTCATCTGTTGGATGTTAATATAAAGGCAATGGGAATCATAGGAGAGTTACAATTTTTATAGGAACACATAGGTGATAAATGCCTATAGATATTAAAATAATACAGGAATACCTAGAAAACATCTTAACTGCAAATGATTTATAAACAGATATAGTAGATAAACTCTTCCCTGAGTAATAACTAGTTTATGCCCAAAACTGGGCTAAATGACCATTTGTTAGTAACCAGTCAAACATCTTTTCCTACTCACCTATATATTCATCTGAAAATGGGAAGCTTACAGTCTCTGCAAAAACACAGACTTCAATTACATTATTATTTTCTACTTCACCAAATGTTTCACTTGTAAAGAGAATAGAGAAATACCATGTGAATTTAAGTAATGTCAGTATAGGAAAATAATAGAAGATTCAAAAATTATCTGCATCATTCCAGCAAAAATATAATATAGTTAAGAAAATGAATCTCAATATTAAATTGCACTCTTAGGATTGATACTCACTAATTCAACATTTGATCAAGATATATTTTCTACATGTGAACTAATTATAAAGTTGATAACTGTATAACACTTTTGGTGCTATAATAAAACTCAAGTTACTTTGTTCACCCAAGAAATATGCATATCAAATCTTTTGCTTAGGGTACAGAGTAGGAAAGGAATTTCCAGTTCATTATTCTATCAATTCTCCAATCTTATTATTTCTTATTCTTCTCAGTAGTTTCCAATTTAGGTTATATATATATTTTTTTTTCTGTCTTTTCCTTATATGCTTGCTCTTTGTTCTCTCAGTGTGAAAACTTGTGAAGTGCCCTCAAGGTACATATCCACCTTTAAATATTCAATTCAATTTCATTATGTTTATAGATTTCACTATAGAAATAATAAAGTCTACAGCATGTGGTGGAACAATAAACTTTGCACCTTCTGGCGCACTAAAAGGCATGAATGTGACTGTTCCTGGTTCACTTGTCTTGAGCAGCTACAAGTTTCAATTCCAAGTTGTTTACATTCTAAAAGTTGTGGAGTAGAAGATGAGGTTACCGTTATATGAAACTATTTGCTAAGTATCTATACTTGGAAATGACAAAGTGTATTTACATGTCATTGTTGGAGAAAAAATATTCCAAGTAAAAATACATTCATCATTTCAAAAGCTTTCATCCCACAACCTGCAAATATTTTCTCTATAGGTGCCCCACACTCAGCCAACTTCAGGATATTGGTATTTGGCTCTGGAATTTTAACTGTGGAAATTGTGCAACTAAAACTTTCTAGAAGGCAAAATATCACTTCTAAGTACTTGAGGTAGAAATAACAAAAGTACTTGACAAGTATTATTGTCAGAAGTGACCAAATTTTTCTTTGCATGTGGAGACCAGTGAGAAGGAATGTATGCATTTTCTATTACAAGTGTCATTTACACAAAAACTGTTAATGATCACTGACTATGTCCACAGCATTTTGTAACTTCCAGTAGAAAAATTAGATTAATAACATTGATTCATGAAATCAATCAGTCCCTATTCTAATGGAAGAGAAAAGCACATAAGCATGTGCTTATAACTATAATATATAATAATAATATGCATTAAATACAGTTGTATTTATACACAGTGAGAACGGAGAGCAGTATATAATTGCTTTAGACAAATATGGACTTAACAGAGAGATGATAGTTCTGCCTTGAAACAGAACAATACTATGCATGAAAGGAAAAGAGATGGAAAATGCTTTTCTGGCAAGGGGAATATAGTATGGAAGTGACAACTTTTATGAAGGAGTTCTATTTCAGTACTCTCTCAGATTTCATTGTTATTCCCCTATTCTCTTCAAACTGTAAGGATAATTGCAGATAGATGGAATTATGAGAACAGAAGGAATGGGGGTAGAACTGATATCATAGCATTAGGCATTTTAACAGAATTTTCCATTTTTTAATGTTTACAGTGATTACATTTATCTAAGCAACATATACACATGTTCAGTTGTAAGATGTTAACTAAATTTCTGGGAAAAGTATTTTTTAATATCAAAAACATTATAGAACTAATGTAGAGTCCTAAGGATAATCTAGTAGTCACTAAATTTTTCTTACATCTTCATTTTAGATGCTGCTATTTTTAGCACAGGTAAGCAGGAAGAGTATTTCATATGGTCAAACACTGGAATCTTTGGTTGCTACCATAACAGTTGGCTTATAAACAAGAAACCAACCATTTTAAGCATGTTTTAAGTGAATAACTTGCAAACCCTAGGGATAGAAATACCCTAAGAATGCACAACCGTGAGCACTTACACCCATCGCAACTGTAGGTGAAGACTGTTCATGCAGTTTTTCTGAAATGAGATCTCAAGGCAGTATAGTTCAAAATAAAAAGTTTTAGCAAGAAATTGGCATGTGCACAATTTCCCCATCGATTTGTGTGTGTCAATCTTTTAGTTATTTTTCCACTTGGAAAAATGCATTACAAAACCAGATACTGTGTTTCACTATCTCAGTTATATTCACAATGACAGCAGCTACAACTTGGGATACAGTATCTCCAATGTGGCCCAGAACATTAAGTTCTTTACACCAAGACAATGGTTGTTTACCACCACTGGCTAGTGTACACATGAACTAAAATTTCTAGATTTGAGAAGAAAAAAATACTGCTCTGATCATTTGCTCTACTTCTTCTGTTCTTCAATTCATGCTTAGAAACCTTTCATGTTACTCTTGGTTTTGTCAATTTGCATGCATGTAGGGCTTTTGTCCTGCTGTTACTCCCACTGGAGGAGGATGACTGTTGTGCTGCTTTCTGCTTTAATGTTGTCCAATCAGGGTGTAGTTGAGTCACACCCATAAGCACCACCCACTGTCTGAGAGATTAAACTGTAAGTGCCATTATCTAATCAAAAGAAAATCCAAAAAATAAGGAGCAAAAGCTTCTCCAGATGAGAAGGAATCAGTGAAAGATCTCTGGATACATGAAACGTCAGAGTGAAAGGCCACTCCCCAAAGAAAACAATAACTCTGTCAATGGAAATCAACCAAAATGAGAATATTACAATGATTAATAAAGAATTTTGAATATGGATTGTAAGTAATTTCAATGAAATATAAGAGAAAATGGAAATGAAACACAAAGAAACCCCAAAAACAATGCAGCAAATTAATGAAAAAGTCACTAAAGAAATTGAGTTATTAAAAAAAAATCAAGCAGAGCATCTGGAAATGAAAAATTTATTCAAGGAAATACAAAAAGAGTGGAAACCCTTAAAAATAGGCTAGATCAGGCAGAAGAAAAAATATCAGAGCTAGAAAACAATAACTTTTAATTAGACACGTCAGTAAAAGAGAAAGAGCAGAGAAAGAATAAGTATGAACAAAGCCTATAAGAAATATGGGATTATGCAAAGAGGCCTAACATAAGAATCCCAGAGAGCAAAGAAGAAAATACACAAGGGCTGGAAAACCTATTTGAGGGAATATGTGAAGAAAATTTCCCAGGTCTTGCTAGAAATTTGGACATCCAGGTACTAAAAGTCCAACAGACTCCTGGGAGATTCATCACTGAGAAGCAATGACCAAGACATATAGTCATCACATTGACCAACTTTAACACAAAAGAGGAACTCCTACAAACTGTAAGGTGAAAGCATCAGGTAACTTACAAAGGAAAATCCATCAGACTAACTGCAGACTTCCCAACTAAGACCTTACAAGCCAAGAGAGACTGAGGGCCCATGGTCAATCTTCTAAAACAGCCTAAAATTTTGTATCCTGCAAAACTAAGTTCCTTATATGAGGGAGAAATTAAGACTTTTTCAAACAAGAAAACACTGGGAGAATTTGTCAAGACCATACCTACCCTGTAGGAAGTACTCAGATCTGCATTATACACTGGTCAACACAATAGACACCCACCAGTGTAAAACCATCTAAAAGCTAAAGTTCAGAGCCCAGATACCATGATGGCTCAAGAGGTATAACAAAGCAATAAAGTTCAACAAAACAAGATGAACAGAAATCCAACCCACATATCAATTATTTAAATAAATGTGAATGGTTTGAACTCCCCACTCAAGAGACATAGCTAGCTGAATGGAAAAAATATATATAAGCCAACTATCTGCTGTCTTCAGGAAACACATCTAACCCACAAATCTCATTCCGACTCAAGGTGAAGGAATGGAAAACAATATTCCATGCAAATGGAAACCAAAAGAAATCTGGTATAGTCGTTATCATATCAGATAACATACAATTTAAATCAATAAAATGCAGAAAGAAAAAGATTATATAATGATGAATGGAACAATTCAACAATCCTAAATATTTATGCAGCTACCACAGGAGTGTCCAGATACATAAGGCAAATCCTACTTGATCTAAACAAAATGATAAGTAGTGGTATTGTAATAGCCAGTGACTTCAACACCCCACTGACAGTAGGGGACAGATTCTCCAACACAAAATTAAAAAGAAACAATGGACCTAAACAGGACTCTAGAACAATTGGGCCTAACAGACATTTACAGAACATTTTCCCCAAAACTACTGAACATACATTCTTCTCATCAGCTCACAGAACATTCTCTAAGATTGATCACATCCTAGACAACAAAACATGTCTCAACAAATTTAAAAAAATAGAAATCATAACATGTATCTTCTCAAACCACAGTAGAATAAAATTAGAAATGAATTACAACAGAAACATTCTATTTTACACAAAGTCATGGAAATTAA
>VBSM01003176.1:54700405-54753332 GCA_008086735.1 Cheirogaleus medius
GGAGCTCCCAAGGATTTCCGCAAATGGTGGTTCAGCACCAGCTTGTCTCAATCGTAGAGGTACCGCCGTCCACTGTGATTGTCCCAATCCAGTGGCTTCAAGGGGCCAGCGCAGTTGGCTTTCCCAGTCAAGGAACCAAAATGTTCCAGCAAGTGTTAATAGCAAGTGTTACAGCTAGTGTTATAGCGATTGACCGGGAAAGAACCAAGTGGCACACAGAGAGTCAGAGAAGCAGCCTTTATTCCCTTGGCAGGCTCAGAGGTGCATTCTGAGCCCTGCTTCCTTGTTCTCCTCCAGTTTTTATACCCTTGGTGGGATTCCAAAAGCGTCCAATCAGCAACAAGCTTTAACATCCAATCAGCAGTGGAATTCAAAAAGTATCTAATCAACAGTGAGTTCAGCCATGGGGCCCCAGGGTGGGGGGTTTTCCCTGTCTGAATGAAAACATAAATGACACAAACAACTGGATAAACATCTTATGCTCACGGATTGGAAGAATCAATATTGTTAAACTGTTCATACTACCCAAAGTCATTTGCAGATTCAATGTCATTCCCATCAAGATACCAATGTCACTTTTCAGAGAATTAGAAAAACAATCCAAAAATTCGCATGGAATCAAAAAGAGCCCAAATAGCCAAAGCAATCTTTTTTTTTTCCTTTTTTTTATTTCATCATATAATGGGGGTACAAATATTGTTAGGATTACATACATTGCCCCTACCACTCCTCCCCCGCCACGTGCCAGAGCTTCAAGTGAGTCCAGTCCCCAGGTGGCGCGCATGGCACACATTATGTAACTCTACACTTCCTCCCCCCTCCCGCCTAGCCAAAGCAATCTTAAGCAAAAAGAAAAAATCTGGAGGCATCACATTACCTGACTTCAAATTATACTACAAGCCTATAGTAATCAAAATAGCATTGTACTGGTATTAAAGCAGACACATAGATCAATGGAACAGAACAGAGAACCCAGAAATAAAACCATATAGCTATAATCAACTGCGTTTTGAAAAAGCTGACAAAAACATACACCGAGGAAAGGACACCCTATTCAATAGTGCCAGGAAAATTGAATAACCACATGCAGAAGAATGAAACTGGATCCCTATTTCTCACCATAATTATCTCACCAAAAATTAACTCAATATGGATTAAAGACTTAAATGGAAGACCTGAAACCATAAAATTTCTGAAAGAAAACTTAGGAAAAACTCCTCTGTACATTGGACTAGGTAAAGAATTTATGACTAAGACACCAAAAGCAAATATAGCAACACCAAAAATAAAAATACTGGACTTAATTAAACTAAAAAGTTTCTCCACAGCAAGGAAAATAATCAACAGAGTAAGTAGACAACCTATGAAATGGGAGAAAATATTCACAAACTATACATCCGACAAAGGACTAATATCCAGAATTTGCAAATAATTCAAACATAAACAGCACTACTCCTTGGCCAAAACTCAGTCAGCTTCCCAGATCTGACCTATTTTGATTAAATGTTACAATACAAACATGTCAACAGAAGAGGAGAAGAAATACATTTGAAGAAAAGTACTAACGGGTCAAGCATTTTTTATAGTACATTGTCCTTTGCCTAACTGACATATGACAACTTAACTACATAAATTGGTTAACCTTGCAAGGTATATTAATGGCACTTATTTTTAATATTGTCTATTATTCTCCACACTCAGTTGGGATGATAAAAATAACAAAAATCTATGGTAAATGAAGACAAATTCCTCTGAGTAAACATTGTACTGAGTAGATTAGCTGATTTGTAACAAATTCTAGACAATAAGTGCTTTGGGAAAAACACAACTCAAACTATGCTTTCCTCTAAACTCCACAACAATTAACACAGAAGAGGACTTCTGTGACCAAATACAGGGTTCTTCCCCACACAAAACAAGGAGTGGATAACAGCTGGGTGTCCTCTAATTTATTTCTGACACCACCCTCTCTGAGGTAGTCAGATCCCTCAGGGTGAGGTCTCAATCCCCAAGATATGCTCCCTATACACACCAAGTGCAAGTCTGGGCCTTTGGAGCTTCTGATCAACTGGCTTCAACTTGGGGTTCCCCTCATCCCCTCCCTCTTTGGGTTCTATTAACTTTCTGGAGAAGCTCACAGAACTCAGGGAAACACTTAGATTTACTGATTTATTATGATGGATATTACAAAGGATACAGATGAAAAGATGCACAGGGCAAGGTATGGGAGAAGGGGCATGAGGCTTCCATGCTCTCCCTTGGTGCACAACCCTCCAGGAACCTCCTCTCGTTGAGCTCTGGTGCAGCTCTCTGAACCCAGTTCTCTTGGGTTTTTATGAAGGCTTCATTACACAGGCATGATCGAATGATTGATAATCATATAGAAATGTGATTGCACAAAAAGCACATGATCTAAACCCAATGAAGTCTGTCTGTTCAGATTCTTCCTCTCTGTGCAACATTCCTTCCTTCAGGGTATGAGGCAGGATCGGTTCTGGAACGAGGATCTTTTGACCCACAGTCAGATTATAGTTCTGCCTTGGGCAGGTGAAAGCAGGACAGGAGAAAGTCAGAGAAAGAGAGAGAGAGAGCCTACCTCCTGAGGCCTAAAGCACCCCAAGATTATAGCAAGGACTATGGGAGTTATGAATCTCCATAGGAACCATGGATGAGAACCAATATATCTATAATTGGTTTATATTATATATACATATATATAATAACAACACAAGTATCCAGTACATGTTGTATATGAAACTAGCCAAAGACTGGCCAAAGTTTAGACAGTTTTGCCTGCTGTTTCTGGGTACAAACTCTAGAGATTAGAATTAACAGAACTAATAAGCTTCAATCATTCTTAGTAGAACCAGCACTTCTAGGGTCTGGGATGAAGAGACGGTTCCCAGGCAACCAGTCCAAACTGTAATGTAAGTAGTATCCTATGGATTAAGTATGCTTGTCCAGATATTCGTGTCTGTGGTGTATGTGTGTGTGTGTGTGTTTGAGAATAATCAAGATATGCTGGAACACTTTCACTTTTCCAGTAGCAAAATGGTTTTTAAATACTCCTATCATCTGAGATGCCTGAACATCTGTTTTACTATTACTTAAATCAATTGAAAAAAAAACAAAGTTAAAAAAGAGAGAGAAAGAGAAATAGAAAGAACTAATTAGAAATTTCAAAATAACCAGGCACATTTTCAAGATGAGAAATTTAAGAAACAGCGTCTGAACAAGAAAGAGATTTCAAGTCTCAGAAAATAGCTACCAGTTTAGAAGAAGGAAACCCAGAGTGAACCTAGACCTCAGTTCAAACTCCAGGTAACCCCGGGAAGTGGTGGGTGAAGTAAAGTTCCTGGCCTCCTACCAGGATTCCCAATGTGAAGTTTAATTTCCATATGAAAGGATTTTATATCATCTTTTGTGCTCTGACTTCAAGTTTTGGGTGAACACAGTCTTTATGTCATTCTTAATATTAGCTGACATGTTCTTCATGTACCTAACAGCCACTGCATTAGCAGAAACCTTGATTGAACTGTAAATGATCTTTTATAGCTTTTTACTCTGCAGGTTATAACTAATGCAGAAACTCCATAGGATGTGAGCTCTCGATTTTAAATAGCCTTTCCCATAGAAAAGTCAAGATTAAAAAGGCAACAGCAGCTTTAGACATACAATGAGGGAATCTCTGGCCTGCATCAGAGGATAAGGTAGACTTTGAGGTCAAAGAGTGTTTAGATAAGTTGGTCATGTTGAATGATGTCACATTTAATTACCATATTTGTCCTCTCCTGAGAATTAAGCATTGGAGAAGATATAAATGTCCATTTCTGAACATTCTTATTATCACTGAGGTGGTCAAAATATTTACATGTCTTATAAAATAACAAGAGAGATATTTAACTTGAAATATATTATGCACATATACCATATACAATAAGGAGACTAGGCTTTTTTTGCCTAATTAAACTTCAAAGTTTTCTCACATAATAATCATCTTGGGTATTTTTTAACAAAATAATTTTAAACATTAGATATAGGTAGATGATTCATTTTCCATAATGATATTTTGGCAGTGTACGTGCTTTTTCTTCAGTGAACAAGTTCAATCTCTCTCTCACATGCACATACCACATTTCAAAGAAATTCTTGAGCAGTTGCATCTGCCTTTATTTCCCTGTCATTAACTTCTGACAATTTCCCAAGTCAAGAATAATCTGTTGTACAGGCTTTTATCAAAATCTGGACAGGTTTTTTTCTTAACTGTGCAGAGACGCAACAGGGTTTCTCTATTATTAAGCAACTCATGGAGGATATTAATGAGTGCGAAGTATTGCACAGATGCCATCAAACAAAGTGACCAGAAAGCAAGAAACAATAGAAATGATGGAAGGGAAGCAGCCAAGGACAATACTTACTTAGACAAATGAGAAGCTAAAAGTCACAGCCAGGAAAACAGATGAGTAGGCAGAGAAAGAAACAAATTAGCAATAATACAAAACACACTTGCCACAGAGGCATGCCTGAGATAATGGAGGCCAGCTGTATATTTTGAAGACACAACAGGAGAATTTTACATAAAACTCCGAAACAGCTTCAAAATGATTGCTGTAAGCAAAAAGATCAGAAATAGACTCATTATTACCATTACCACCAATAACAAATATTTAAGGGGGATATATTATACATTGGGCACTGTGTTGTTATGGTTTCAAAATGCACTTATCTCCATCTCGCTCAACAAAACTAATGGTCAAGCCTAGCAAACCACAATGAATTGCATTCTAATTTAATATGCTTAGCAGGAAAACAAGAGCAGTCCCTAACTCAGATTGAAACAGAAGCAAAACTCCCATTTCACAAGCAGTGATTATGTGTATTTGAAACCACTTTGGTTTGGTGAAACTCAAGAGGAAATGGACTCCCATCAGTAGAAGCATGTAATTATCAGATGAATGAACCCTTGGTAGAGCAGTAACAGAAATATAAAAATAATAACAATAATAATGTTAATAATGAGAATAGTTTCCATTTGCAAATTTTAAGTATTGTAATTAGAGCAGCTGAACTTCAAGCACCTTACAACCTTGAGAGTCTAATATTAATCATGTGTTCACTTTGGTGAAGACTAATTGTTACTGTTTTGTAAATATCATTGAGTGACAACCATTATAATGGATAATTAAAATACATTTTATTATTTACTATTTGCAATACCTCTTCCAGATAGATATATTTTATCTCATGTCACCAAGGAAGAAGTGGAAGCTCAGAAAAACCAAATTAGTTGCCCAGTGTACAAAATAGTCATTGTCAGAGTCAGATGTTGTCTCATCTCTCTATGGCAAGTTTAACCCATAACACAGAGTTATGCTCTTCATGGGTGTTTGTCTTTATGACTTTTGTTTATTACTATTTCTTTTGCTGAACATTCAGAATTTCAAATGCTTTTAATTCCTTACAAACGTATACCTCAAGATCATTAGTTCATTTGGGTGTCGGAGGACTCAAGTTTACCTGCACATGTTAACTTGTTAGAAATTCTCATTCAATTTACACAGTCTGCAAGTTTTTGCCTTATTCCTTGAACTATTAGTATTCTGGCTAAATTTCATCACATCCTCCTTAATCGGCTGAGTTCTCCAGGACATTCAATATGATTTTCTGGAAAGGTTGTGTTTGTACAATTACTTTCCCACAGACTGAAATATTTACTTTTTATAGCTTTCAATTAACATCTGTACATGAACATCATTGTTCCTTCTAAGTTCATTTTATTTCTGTTGCTTTACTACCTCAAAAATAAAAGGCAGAGAATACGGTACAATATATGTGAGAAGTTTTTAGAAAGTAACTTCAATCATGGCTATATACCAGGAAATTCTTTGTAAAGGTTTAACACGATAGGATCAGAGGGTGCCTGCGAAGTGATTACCTCATTTGGGATTATCTGGAGAGAACCGCAGACTATTTTGCAGTACCCTCTCATTCTGTAATCTTTAATGGCAAAATCTTGTTTATCAAGAAGTACTCTGTGAACAGCTGCAAACAATTTGTCTCTATTGATTTTACTGCTAAGTCTGCCTGGCTCCAAAAGGCATCATTGGGACCACGCCCCCTCTCTGAGTGCTACCCATCTATTGAACAGGAAGTCAGTTGCCACCTTTCCTATCCCAGTCAAAAAAACTAGTAACCAATTACTTACCTCCATTACCAAGAAACAGCCTATTTCATAGAAAGAATGTGGAAGATAGTATAGAATTTTGACATTATTTAGTACTAAGTTTAAATTATAAAATAACCTAAATCCTTAAACAAGACAAAGGAGAGAGACAGAGACTATAGATGAAAAGTTCTATTAGCCAATTTCAATGTATACATATTTTGATCTTGATTTCAAAACAAATATTTAAAAATATGAGACCATCAGGGAAAATTAACATTAACTGGACACTTGACAACACTAAGGAATTACTGTTAGCATTTTAGCTGTAAGAATGATATTGAGAATATGTTATTTTTAAAAGGATCCTCATCTTTAAGAGATAGATTATGAAACGTTTATGGATTAAATGATAGCATGATGAAATTTGTTTTATAAGATATTATCAATTGCTGGAAAGAGAAAAGTTAGGGGGTTTGATAAAGGACCATTAAGTTATTTATTATAATATATTTCCTATTTTAAATGTTTTTAAAACTTTCCATAGTAAAAAGTTACCAAAATAATTAATTAAATCCAGTGGTTTTGCAGTTAACTGGGTAAAAATATGAAAACACTAATGATAATAATTGAAGAAATTTTTGAACATCAGGCATGTGCTATGCTAAGTAACTTGCATATAATATGATCTCATCTAATCCTTATATCAACCCTGTGAGGTATGTATAAATGTCCTTATTTTACAAATGATGAAGTTATAGCTTGAAGAAGTTAAATGACTTGCCCAAAGTTTCATATTTGACAAGTGGCAGAACTAGAATTCTACACAACCTTCTTCCATTGCTATAATTAATGTTGGTAGTCTTCCATTACTCTTTGGATCCTTCCGCTATTTTACCTCTACTTTATAATCAATATTAATATGGAGATTTTCCAGAAGATGCTTTATGAACCAATTTCCTATAAAGGTATTCTGGTCAATAATTGAAATTTCATTTTCAAAATTTATAAGATTCACTCACAAGTTTGCTTGTTGTTAGTTTTCCATTATTAAAAGTAGGGGTTTTTTGTACTATAATTTGCCACTGAAGAATTTTCATAAATGTTGCTATCTCTTATAAATGATTATATTGTCTGATGTGAATGGATTGGATAGTTTCCAGTTCATAATTTCGTAGCAAAACCAACAAAATAATTACACTGACTATTGAATTGCTTTCATAATACAAAATTCTATTTTGTTTATCCACATAAATCATCAAACTACTCTCAGCCTCAGTTTCCTCATCCAAATAAGAGGAAATTGACTTTTAGAAATGCTCATTCATAATGGTGAAAACAATTATCATTTTGAGCTTCTTCAGATGTTCCAAGTACACTACTGCATTAAGAATTTTACTTGCTTTCTCTTTTGTCTGAAATGTTCATCCACCAGATTTCTATATAATCCATATAGTCATATATCTCCTTTCCTTCAGGTCTCTGCTCAGATGTTCTTTTATCAGACAGGACATACTTCACCACTATATATAAAAGTAGTGCACCTTTTCTCTATCTCCATATATTGCTTTATTTTTGTTTTCAGCACTAATACTTGTCAAAGCAAAAATTGCACTGGACAAAGTTACACAAGCAAGGAAGATATTATTCAAGGCTATTGCAAAAAAAAAAAAAAAGCATGATTGCAATAAGAGTGTGAAGCCAGATTTCAGTCTAAAATTCAACTCTGCTAGAACAATGGGCAAGAGGGTTATTAAGTACTAGAGTGAGAATGAGATGGTGACCATATAGGTTTACTACCTGGCCTTAACCAAATTAAAAATAAGCTTTCTCATATCTTTATGACAAAAGATGGTTTTACAACTTAGAGCAAGTCACCCTCTATGGGAAGGTAGGAACTCAAAGGCTAAGCTCCTACTCTCCCTTAGCAACTAGGAGATAGGTGAGCTATCTCCCTTGATGTTTATATTTCAAAGAGATGGCTCTCAATTCCTTCAGAAAGACATTCCTGGGTTGTAAAACTGCTTTTTAAAAGACTTGAATCTCAAAGGGGCAGAGAAAGAATTTACAATTACAAGTTTTCTACAGTAAATGCTCTAGGTTAGGGGCCTATAGTCAGGAAGAAATCTGTTTAAATTTAGACAAGTTGAGGGGAAATGTTTGGTCAACCCTCATGTTCGTATGTCAAGAAAAAAAAATCTGTGGACTTTTAACATTTATTGAAAATTCCTAATATTTTTTATGCGATTGGTTTTTCTATTCATAACAATCGACAAACTAGAAATTTCTCTCAGAATTTGCATTCATCTGGACAATTCTTTGACAGTGAAACATGCATTCAGGTAATATGTCTTTCAAAAAAAAATACAGAAAGAAAAGGTACATTTGTAAACATTCACTACCTTGTACAAAAAGTGTTATTGCCTTTTTATTTTATTTTTGGAATATTTATCATTTTAAATAAGCATATTAAAATATGTGATAACCAGTTGTAAAACAGTTTGGATTCAGAAGAGCTGCTCAGGTATTTCTTTATTGTTGTCCCTTCTCTATATAAAAACTCAAATATTGAACATTCTCAAAAAGTCATATGCATTAAACCATTGCAATACTATGGCTTAAAATGACCCAAATTTGAAAGAAACTTATCTCTATACTGTGAAGCAGTTGAAATTGAATACTAGATTTACAATGAAAAAGAACTTTCCTGGTTCCCATTAAGTAATGAAAAGTTATTTTAACTCAAGTTTGAGGTGAATTTTCCCTAAAATTAATCATTCCCATCAGACATGGCTCATATTTTAGCTTTTATGCTTTTGTCATTTCTTGAATTGGTCTTAATTTTTTTTTATTGTCAGGTTTTATTCACTTTAAGGTCATTGTTTCTTCTAGGTAGCTGGTTTTTCTTTGTTTAAAACAGTCTTTGTTCAAGGTGCTTCATATTATGAATATTACATATTTGGTAGTCCTATTTTCCTATGCAATTACCCAATTGGTTTTTCTATTCATAACCATCAATAAACCAGAATTTTCCCTCAGAATTTGCATGCATTTAGATACTGCATTCATTTAGAATTCTTTGAAATTGAAGCATGTATTTAGATCATTATGTCTTTAAAAATATACAATAATAAAGGTACATTTGTAAACATTCATTACATCCTACAAAAGGTGTTAGTTGCCTTTACATTTTATTTCTCTTTAAGTCTAACAATAACCTTCTATGGTGAGATGTTCAAGGACACCTGACAAGTAATTGCTAGAACTGGAAATGAAACCTTTTCACTAAAGCTATTGTTTTTTCTGCTGTGACTCTACCTGCTGGTCACGCTCCTGTTACAATAACACCCATTGACTTTAATGCAGTTCACTATGTTACTGAAATATTGTAAATGATTGTATGATGCAGACTGCGGAATGTTTTACACATATATTAATATAATTATACTTCTGGAAAATGTTAGAAATAGGAACTTTAAATAATGCTTAAAATGTATTGATTAGAGAAGTAAGTACATTGATTATCCAGATAAAATATATACAATCTAATAGGTGAAAATGTTAACCAGCTACGTGATATGTTAAGTACATATTGAACAGGAGGAAATTGTATGAATATATTTTCTTGTGAAATATTCTAGTATAATTTGTACCAAGCCTTTTTTTAGAGTGACAACAGATTTTGCGCAAGCTGTGAAAACATACCTTTTCCTAGTTCTTGATACTGATCTTCACTTTCTCTATGAAGAGAGATACTGTTTTCATCCATGACTATGATGATATCGTATCAAAGGATCTAGTGGGAGTTAGAGTGTGATCATGAATTCTGGATGAGGAAGGGGGAACAATTCGTCTTTAATGCAACACAGTTGGAGAGAACACAGATAAAGAGAACTTCTGAATGGTAGAAGAAAGG
Source organism: Cheirogaleus medius (assembly GCA_008086735.1). Taxonomy (NCBI): domain Eukaryota; kingdom Metazoa; phylum Chordata; class Mammalia; order Primates; family Cheirogaleidae; genus Cheirogaleus; species Cheirogaleus medius. The sequence continues at coordinate 54,710,485 of VBSM01003176.1, forward strand.
CAGAACTTGCTATATAATGTTACTTATGAGAATTATGGGCATGATGTTACCCACATAGTTTGAAATTTCAGAAGTCTTATATCTAGAAACATAGATATTCCAGAAAACATTTTCATAGTCCACACTACTGTTCTGAATTGTTTGTTGAGTTTTAGGGATTGCCAGCACTTAGGCCTGAAAGGCTTGGCATTGGTTTTCTAACTGAACATTGACAACCTAAGAAACTTTGAAACTGGCCCCAGTAAGTGGAAAGGACATAAAAAATTATTTATCTGTTAATATTTCTCTGTGAAAATTGTGATTTGTTATGAACTTGAGAATGTTCCGTGGAAGTGCCACAGAATGGGGGTGGCAATAAAAGAGGAATGTGCATTTTCAAGGAATGTTAGCAGTTACTGCATTATATTAAGACTAGCTGTGAACAACACCTTACAATAAGAAGCTTTATTAGGAAAGACCTAATAATAAACAGACTTATAACTTAAGAAAAAATTAAAGATTTATTATAAAGATATGATAGAGATTTTGAACTGACCTGTGACAATTTGACTTTAGTTCTTTTTAATAGCTGTCAATCATTAGCTCTTATGATTAGAAGTAGGTAAGAAATGTAAGAATGCCAAAACAATCTTATTACCAGATGAAAGTCTCCTACTCAATTTGTTTATACCTACAAAAACATCTATTAGCACACTGTCAAAAAACAGGCATATTATTCTTTCTCTCTGCACTCCTCCTTTAAAATTCACTTGTTTTTTTAACAGTTTTATTGAGGTTATAATTGATATACAAAAATCTGCACATATTTAATGGGTACAACTTGATGGATTTGGAAAAATGCAAACACCTGTGATACCATCAACATTATAAAGGTTCTATTCAGTACCTCCCTAAATTTTCTTGTGTTTCTGTGTGTATATGTGTGATAAGATAACATAAGAACAAATCCCTTAACAAATTTTGAAGTGCACAATACAATATCATGTTGTTAACTATAGCCACTATGTTGTATAATAAATTTCTAAAATTTATTCATCTAGCATAGCTGAAACTTTATATCCGTTGAACAACAACTCCCCATTTTCCCCATCTCCCATTCCCTGGCAATCACTATTGTATTCTCTGTTTCTATATATTTGGCTATCTTAGATACCCCATATAAGTGGAATCGTGTAGTTTTTGTCCTTCTGTGATTGGCTTATTTCACTTAACATAACATTGTCCAGGTCCATGTGTTTTTGCAAATGGCAGGATTTTACTTTTTTCGTTTAGGCTGAATATTATTCCATTGCATGTATATTCCATATTTTATTTGTCCACTTATCTGGGAACTTGGCTTGTTATCATATCATGGCTATTTTAAATAATACTGCAATGAACATGGGAGTGTAGATATCTCTATGAGATTCAGATTTCAATTATTTTGGATATATATCCATAAGTGCAATTGCTGCATCATATGATAGTTCTGTTTTTAATTTTTGAGGAACTTCCCTATTGTTTTCCATAGCTTCTACAAACATTTCTTGTAAGCTCAATGAAATCCAAAAATCCTGCCTTTTAGGCACTTCAACATATATCGTCACAAAGGTTAATTGAAAGCATATATTATGATATCCTAGTATTAAAACCAATTAGATACTTAGGGAAAATCAGAGAACATCAGTTATGTCAGAACACAGGACTGAGTTGGAGTCTTAGAGTGGCGCCTAAGAGTACCACTCCAAAGCATCTTGGTTGACTTAAATGAATTATAAAAAAAGTGCCCTATCCAGTTATAAACAGAAATACTTAAAAGAAATCTAAACTTGACATACAGTTATCCTATTAGTTAAAGCTGAGAAATTTGATAAAACTTGACCAAGTGAAGTGGCGCATACCTACAAATAATCCCAGTGCTTTTGGAGGCCAAGGCGGGAAGATTGTTTAAGGCCAGGAGTTCAAGACCAGCCTGGTCAATATAGTGAGACTCTGTCTCTACAAAAATTTAACAAAATTTTAAAAATTGATAAAACTTCTCTTTTGTTTACTTCCCTACCACAAGGACCAATAGCTTCCAATCCCACACACACACACACACACACACACAAAATATTACTAGGAATAGATATTTTTATAATGGATTTATATCAAACATTCAAGAAGCAGACAAATCTAATTACACTTAAAATTCCAGAGCATATAAAATAAGAAAGATCTTCAAAACTTTTATATAAAGCATGTATACCATTATGCACACACCCCAAAACATGCCAAATATACACTGCAACGTACATTAAAGAAATATACAAGACGATTTAATTGGTAAGGACAAATGAAGAAATTTTAAAAGAAAATATATCAGCCACTAGAATTCAGCAATAAATTATAAAGAATTCAAATAAAGGAAGAATTATCCCAGTAATTTCAAGATAGTTCAATGTCAAGAAGTCTGTTTAAATAATTAAAAGGAGGAAAGTCACATATGCAGTCAATAGCTTATATAATGCTGGTATCAATGCCTAAAAAGGCATTTAAAAAAAACCAGTGCATAACTGGTTAAAAATAATTGATGGCTTTTTTTTATTAAGTTAAAAGCACAAACAGTTGTGCAATACTGCTAGCACTATTTTAAATTTCTCTAAGTATAACTCAATAAATTTTGATAAAATATAAAAATGAGGTAAAGTTATTAAAAAGTTGCAAAATTATTTTTGGATGATCTGTGTCTATACATGAGAAACCCCCGCCAGATGCTGGATCTTACAACACCCTGATCTTTGACTTTGTAGTTCCCAGAACTATAAGAAATAAATGTTTTTTGTTTAAGTGTCATCAACAGCCTGAACTAATACCAAAACTAAGAATATCAAACCTAAGCATAAAATGAATAAGCCATATTTATGATTTGTGTGAAAAAAATTATAAAAAACTTTCCTAGGAGCTATAGGAGAAAAAAAGACATAAATATGTGAAAGACAGACTCTGTTCCTTAGAGAATAAGTCAATAATTTAACATTCTTAAATATTTTTCAATTTGATGTGATCCCACATTATAGGTAGGCAAATTTCTTTTTTACAGATATAGACTGGTTATATCTATGTCCTATATAAACATTTAACTTGCATGAATAGTCAAGAGCATTTTGAAGGAAAACTAATGAGTGTCTATGTCTTTGTGTTGAGGAGATACTATCAGAGCCTTCTAGCTATTAAAGAGAGAGAGATTTTAATGGTATAAAATAGAAACTCTGGTATCTATCTCTGCATCTATCTAAAAAATTTAACATATCATGATACAGTGTTTCCAATCAAACGTCATGATGTGACAATTGGTTAGCTATTGGAAAAATAAAATAAAATTGGATTCCTAATTATACTAAAATAAATTCTATGTGAAACAAAAATTATAATAGAAAAAATACATTTCATCATCAAAAGTAACCATCAGCATAGTCTTTTAAATAAACTTGGAGTAAAATTAAACTTTTTAAATAAGATACAACAATCAGAAGCAATAAAGGAAAAGATTGATGATAAATTTGACTCAATTTAAAAATTTCTGCAGGGCAAATAATTTGTAAGCCACATGTAAAGATAAACAGGAAAAATGCAGCACAAATGATGGAAAAAAGCCTAATTTCCTTATTATAAAAAAAATATTTATAAAACAATAAGAAAACTACAAAGATGACCAAAACACAGGAGAAAAATAGGCAGACCATGAAGAGGCTGTCTACTATAATTAACAAAAACAAAGATAAATGGCTTTTAAACATATGAAAACATAATCTTGTATGTAATTAAATGCAAATTAAACAAATAATGAGATGTCATTTTTCACTTTCCACATTGCACAGATAAAAGATATGTGATAATATTATATAGGTAAAAGTATCAGGAAACAAGCCATTTTGTATACTATGAGTGGAAATTGGTCAAAGCTCTTGGAAAACAAGGCAGAACTACGAAAATTTTAAACATGCTTGCCGGACTGGAAATTACATTTCTAAGGATGTCATTTGCAGACATGTATATATAAAATGCATGTCAGGATATGTAAACGATTGCATTTTCTGTGATAAAAACTGGGAAAAAGTAAATATTTGCTAAATGGAGACTTTCTTAATTCTTAGGGGCATACATGAAGCTAATATGCAGTCATTAAAAAGGCAGAGGCAATAGATTTACATAAATACTGAAAAACGATCTTCAAGATATATTTTTCGATAAGACAACAGGTTAGCCATCTGAAAAAAATGAGGGCATATCCTTGTGTATGCTTTACTTCTAAATGTATACAAAAACAGTCTGTGTACAAACTCACAAATGCACATTTATATTGTTTGTATAAACGTTACGTATTTGTGAGACAACATATAGCAAATAAATAGAAGATAGTGGTTGCCTTTGAGGATGGAAGGTAAAAAACTGATGAGTGGTTGTGGGAAAAATATTGACCTTTGCAGTATTTCATTTCCTACTGTTTGGTATATTTTATCATTTTTTTGTTTACCGTTTTATCACACACTTTCATTACTGTTTCAATAAAGAAATGTAATAAGTAAAGAAGAATAATGAACAATTTTGAGCAGAAATTGAAGAATGAAAAACAAACTTCATTTTAAGGACTCAATCTCACTATCTCTTTTGGCTGTAAACATTAAACCTTTCTCCATAGCTTTAAAGAATAGTTTTAAATCTTTTGCTTTCCTGCGGAAATAAAATGTTTTAGAGCAAAGAGATTGTGGGCTTTGAAGTTCCACACTCTGTGTACAAATCACAGTTCTGTAGAAGTTGTGTGATCTCAGCAAAAAAATATTTAATTCTCATTCTCACTGCATCCTCTTTGGTTACCTAAATTAAAAAAAAAATGTATACATGAAATCAAATGAATAGAATTGTGTAAAGATCTTAGTAGCCTGTGAAATTCTAAAAAATTCTCCATGGTTCTTGGGTTTCAAAAGTCTTTGACTCATATGAAAATCCTTTTGCTTTGCAGTTCACATCATTTTGCCTTTCTCCACTGTGGTGTTAATAGTACAAATAATGCAGTCGTGTTCCTGGGCTCAATCAACCCAGAAAAGACTTAACTCAACTTCCTTAAATCATTGTAATCCTAATTGTTTCCTTCCACAGGAAAGAGAAGAAGAAAAAAACAAAAGCAACCAACCAACCAAGAAATAAGTCTAAGAAGGCCAATGTTTGTCAATATATCTTCCTAATGGTTAATACCCATAGCTAGAAAGATTTTTTTCTTCACAAAACACTAACTTCTTTAGCTATTTATCCTTTTAAACAGCGTATGCTTTTATTTTACTTTACTAAAAACTCCTAAATTAATCCACTACCTATTAGTGCTTCTGTGCTATTATTTTAGAAACTGACCTCTCAAATATAGCTGACTTTTAACAGGAAGGCATGGGATTGGAAAAGTTGCAAATATACAGCATGGCAGAATTAGGCAATGAAAAAGGAACCATATCTAACTTTTGGGACAAAACTCCAAATACCAATAATTGCAACTGTGCAAACAGGATTAAGGTGGTGGATAAGCAGCAGCATGTGCAAAGATAACTTGGGAATTTTAAATATCAAAAAGCCCTATATGTGCATTTTTATATAGATGCTTGAAATGCTGCCATCCCTGCAGGTAGCATTAGAGGATATTTTAGCAAGACCCATAGAAATGACAGGAGCCAAACTAAGAACATAATTGACCCTGAGTTTTGAGTATCCCCTAAAGCATAACACAGAGTGGATGTCCTTAGTTTAGGAAACCATTGCAGAGGGAACTGTATGAAGCTTAGGGATGTTTGAACTAAAGACCTTTATTTATATCCTGTAGCAGGCAAAATAATGGCCTCCAAAATCTGCCAATCCCCAATTCCCGAACCTTGTGAATGTAATGTTACATATGACAAAAAGAACTTTGCAGCTGATAACTTTAAAATACGGTAATTATACTGGATTATCTGGGTGAATTTAATCTAATGACATCAAACCTTAAAAACAGATAACTTTCTCTGCCTGGAGTAAAAGAGAGATGCTTTAGAAGAGAGAGGCAAGAGAGAAGCAACAGATGGATGAATTAGACAGATTGCAAGTCTGAGAAAGATGTAAGTATTGTTTTAGGCTCTGAGATGTGCAAATAGCAGAGAGAGGCCTCTAGGGAGTAAGAGAAGCTCCTGTTTGACAGTCTGCAACAAAACAGGGACATTAGTCCTACAGCTGCAAAGAACTGGGTTCTACCAACAATCTGAATGATTTTAGATGCAAGTTCTCAGTTTTCACAGGAGAATGTAGATGGTTGACACATTTATTTCTGTCCTGTGAGACCCTAAGTAGACACTCAAGGAAGGCACACTGTGTCCAGACTTCTGACCCAGGGAAACTGAAACAAGAAGTGGGTGTGGTTTTAAGCTGCTTACTTACAGCAGCCATGGAAAACTAATGCAAATCTCTTCTAACACAGATTCTCTCCTCCCTGGAGACTCTAAACATCACCATCCCAAATCAGGGGATTAGCTAAATATTTATGGAAAACAGCGTAGATAAGGGTAAAATAATTAATAGGTGATTGGTGAGGCAAGTACACATGATTGAAGTCTATGGAAACCTCTCATCCTCATCTTCATCTCCTTCACACCCATAGTGTTTCATAAATCTTAAGGGACTTGAGTATTACTGAGACGCTTGATACACATTCAAATTCCTGAGCCCTATACGCAAAGATTCATAATACATTCAGGAGGTCAGGTTTGTGTTTTTGTTTTTGTTTTTCCTAATTTGGATACAGATTGCTATAAAACCACATTTTGAGAAACATTGTTCTGAATGTCTACTCTTAACAATTTCCAGTATCTGTTTATTTTATTCATTTAGGTCTGTCAGTCTTTCTAAGTGTATGTGTGTGTTTGTTATTGAGTAACTACAATTCAAGGCATTCTGTTAGGATATAGAATAACAAGTTTGTATTCTAGTAAAGAGCTAAGCACATACATGAAAAATTGTAAAACAGGGAGATAGAGGTCAGCACATAAGGCACAAAAACATTAATACAAGTATTTGGGAGGATATCAATTGCAGAAAAGGTCACTGTTGAAAAATAGTTGAACTTGAATCGGCATTTAAGAATGGTTCAAATAACATAGGTATAGATGGGGAGCTAGGGTCATTTCAGAAGGAATGGCACAAGGAAAAGCCCAGAGGTAGAAAGAGATGTCTTTGTGTTCTATGTTTGTGTTCTCTCTCTAGCTCCTCCAGGAAAGCTGTCTGGTGGGGCTTCCCTGGAACATTATGGCACATTAGAAAGAGAGCTGGATTTGCTGTTGTGGAGTTCTCATTTTAAATCCCTACTCTGCCACAAAGTTGTTTAGCCTTTCTCCAGGTCAGTCAGTATCTCCTTATTACTAACTTTGGGGTAACTTTCTGTTTATAAAATTATTCAGTATCAATCTACCTAATATTCATGTTTGTTTTGTTTTTAAATACTAAGGTCAGGATCGTAATAGTGGCTAAGAAGACAAGCCAGAAGGCATTTGGAAAAGAGGGAGGTGAAGACATATGACTTAATTCTTTAGTTATAGTTTTGACCAGATTCATTTTAAAATATAATCATGTGGAGACCATGCTGCTATTGTCTACATGTGTTTAAAATTATAAGAAATTTATTCTCAAATTAAATTTTTAATTATTTAACATTCCCTACTATTTTATTTAAATTAGCATTTTAATAGCCTTTTGATATGTTCATTTTCTTCTTCTGCATCTATAAGAATTCAACAGTCATCCTACTTTTTTTCATTGACTTTTTTTTTTCTGTGAACCCAGTCAGAAAGTTCATTCGACTAACAAATGATGTTAGGCTTCACAATTCAGTCCAACTTGCATTTCAGCCTAGACTTCGGTGACACAGGCACCTTGCTCATTGCATGAATCACTGCCTTTACATTTTATTTTCATTGCATATGCCATGTCACAGGGAAGCATAATAACCCATTTAAACATATCAACAAGAATATTCAGGTTGTCTCTGTGTTATCTTTTCTTTTGCAGTGACCTGCACATTATTTTTTTATTCTGAATGCTCTCTACATTTTGAATAGGGATAAGAAAATGCATTTTAAAGTGGCCAAACCCAGAGCTTTTCTGCATAGGTTGCTTCTGAATTTTGAGTTAAATATGAAACTCGGTGGATTGAATTGCATTTGTTCATGCAATATTATTTAAAGCTTCTATTAGAAATGCAAAGTTTTGCTGAACGTCAATAGCTATGAAAAATCAAGCTAAACAACATAAATTATCTTTTCTGTAAATTATTTATAGGTTTGAAATTAAAGTAAAACAACCTAATGAAAGAATATATGTAAGTGATAAACTCTTCCTTGTTAGAGAAAAAGCTATTTTCTTAATCTAAAATATATCAAAGTTTCTTCCAAGTTGAAAATTCCACTGTTAACTCTAACTTTCTTTTCTGGAGAGAAGTCACTTCATGTAATTTACCCTCTGTTCCACTGGAAATGCCCACATTCTTAATGTTGAAATACACATTTCTGTACTGCTTCACTATATATCCCCATTACAGATTTCATTTTCAGTGTCTGCATATCTAGTTTGTGAGTAGATTGTATGGAGTCTCAATATTCAATTTATATGTAATCATAGGACCATTTGTACCAAATGCCATTTTATTTTGTAGACTTTTTGATTCTTTCTTCATGTCTAACAGACACAATGAAAATCAATTCCATTTCAGAGGTCCAGAAATTTTAAAGTATATCTTTTTTCTATCTTTAATAGTACATTCCTGCTTAATAATTTTTGAAATATTTTAGATTTTAGCCATTTGCCTTAAGTTAGACTTTGGTAATAGTCTGCTTCTGTCATAATTTTTGACTCAAATTTTAAGGTCTTTAATTTTATTACTTAAAAAATTTTTGACATCATAAACCTCATTTTTCCATGCTTATTATTACATTGATTTATACTCACATATATTTTGTAGCATTTTACATCTTGGGTTTGTGGTTTGTTTATTTGGTTTTTTTTTCTATTTTGAAGAATCATTCACCACTCCACCATCTAAGCAACACGCATTTTTTGCATACCTTCTAAATACAGAGGATATTCTGTCACTGTTAATTGGTTGAATATATAGGGAGTATATAGTCTACAAATTTAGTTGGACTGATCCTGCCTTTTGTAAATACAGACTGTCATTATTTATAGGTATTTTCTTAATTAGTATTATTCTTTTATCTTGAGTCAGTTTTAATAATTTATAATTGAAACCCACATTCTGATCATTTAAAGCATAAAGATGCTTCCTCCCTCCCCATGCTTAAAGCAAGGTGTTTATTTTATTTTCCAAGGGAGAAAAGGGCATGGCATGAAAGGAAGAAGAAATGCCAGCCCTGAGGATGAGTGACTTGGGCTTTTATTGGGGATATAGAGGCAGAATGATTGCTGTTGTGAAATAATACCAGAAGGCAGTTGTTTTCTGTTAGGTTGGTTTTATCTGGCTAGTTGGAATGCGGTTTGGCAAACATTGCTCAGTACTTTTCCAGTTCTGCAAAACAAGCTATTAAGAAAAAAGAAAAAGAAGTTAAGCCACATATGGTCAAGCAAGAAGAAAGCAATGGGAGCCAGCACACCGTCGTGTGCAGTGCTGTTTTTATGTTAGATGATTTACTAGCAATGCCATCCTTTCATTATCTAACAGGTGCAATAAACAATATTCACGTGATGGGCATACCCACAGCCCTGACCAAAGCATTATAAAAGCTATCCATGTAACAAAAATATTTGTACTCCCTCAATATCCTAAAATTAAACTATGATTTAAATATATATGTGCGTGTGTGTGTGTGTGTGTGTGTGTATATATGTATATATATATATATATATATATAGTTACTTTCCTTAAGGATAACCTATTTTACTTTAAAGTTCAGGCAACCAAAATTTAGAAAGGTTTAGGCCTATTTAATGTCACAGATCAAGTTAAAGGCAGAAGTGGTTCCAGATCACACTAATTTTCACATGAGAGAAAACACTCCAGGGTAACTGATATAGATGCTTTAAGAGAAGGTTTTGAAGAGAATAGGGAGAACTGACTTTTGGAAGGAGCTTAATATCTCCTTCCATTTACATTCTAAATCTCTTGAGGAGGAAGTTATCCTGAAAGAGCATGAGATTGTTTGGAATTCTGAGTTAGGTTTGCCTTGCTGTAGTTGAATAGGAGTGTAAAACCTTCTCGTGTTTTAGAGACAACATGTTACATAACCAGTGTTATGAAAATAATTCTGAATTCAAGGAAAACTTATTCACATTTTAAGTACATCTGTTTAGAATTCAGAATAAGAGATACCATCTCCAACATTGTTTCTGGGAGAGAAATATGTCCAAATTCAAAAAATCAATATGATACATGCTGCAGGCCATGATGAGAAGTACAGACATAGAATCGGGGATCATTACAAATGAATCAAGTACATGTATCAGGCAATTCTAACAGAGGAAAATTTCAAGTACTTTTCTCAAAGCTGATAAAAATATGAATAATATGCCCACTAAAGGTGATGATACACATCAACCTGACTTAAATGAGATGGAAGAGAAAAGTTAATCTACATTGATATTTTATAAATAATACATTTTGGTGAATCAGATTTTGGATGTCTTTACACTTAAGCTAAAAGAAAGACTTTGCTGATTTAATTTACTATCTGCCGTTCAGAACTGCCTGAAGAGCATATGGTAAACCTATATTCTGGCACTTTATCCTCCAGTAAAAAACATAAATTAACCAGTAGCAGAGATTCTTTTTCTTCCTTCCTATAGCCTACCAAAGTTATTAAAGGGGTAGGTACAACAACAACCACTAAAAAAACATGAAATCTTTGTATGAAAGTTTATAATTTATGAAGTGTTTTCATATCTAATCTTTGGGTTTATCAAAAGAACTCTGTAAGGCGGTTAGGGGGTCATGATTATTCTCCTGACTTTGAAGATAAGTAAGTAGAATTATGGTAAGTCACATAAATTGATTAAGATTAGAGGTTAGTAATAAGTAGAATCAGAATTAATTTTAAACCTTCGGAGACCATCTTAATACCCTATTTAGTCTAGAAAAATACTTTAAAAATAAGATTTCTGAAAACCTCTAGATAAAATAGTTTGAGAACATAGATAGTCTTTGTATGGGCCTCATTAAGATTAATCAGTATTATTTTACCAAGTCTTTGCTGTGGGTAATTCTCTCATGGGTTATCTCTGAGTAGTTAGGTGAAAAAAGGACAGCTACTTTATACCTTATGTAATAATAAATCAGCTGCCTCTGGTGTTTGTAAAATTAGAATACATAGTACTCCCAATATGTCAAGGCTATACCTAGCAGGGAAAGAGAGCATCTGTACTTTCTGGAAATGTTTATTCTTCAATCTCTAAGTGTTCGCCAATTAGAATTACAAAGAAGAAAAGGGAATTATTTGTTTTTTATTTGCATACCTTGTGTGTTCTAGACCAACAGGCATTTTTGTTGTTATTGTTGTTGCTAATGAGTGAATGGATGACTGGAGGGTTGACTTTCCCTGAGAGAGGGAAAAAGAAGGGAAAGCAGCCTCAAATCTTGTGACTCTATTTTGTGAAGATTAGTCTGTCTCTTTCTTCTTCTTCTGGGTAAATTTTTTCTCCAACATTTTTCTGTTCTTTAATTTATTTATATGAAATGCTAAAGATGTAGCAGCTCAGCAAACTGCTAAAGTATACAAAACATGGTCTTCTTCAGCTTGCATAAATGGACAACTTGACTCAGGCCACGGCTGGTGTGACTTTAGTGACCCTTATATACAAACCTCCAGAGAAGAGAGCGTGCATGGTTCCTTCAAGGACTTACTTGGCAGAAGCAACTGCTTGCATTCAAAATAACATGTTCTATTAATTGGATATTACCCAAAGGGATCCTCTTTTATAGAAACAGTGAGATTCTTCTTAAAGTTAAGTTGTTGGTTCTAAACTGTATTTGCATATATAGGGCTGGTTATAGGAAATAGCTGATGGAAGTTTGGATACAGTCTCCTCTGAATGTTTCCTATATTCTCTCTCCTGAGTTAGAAATCATGTACTATCCAATCAAAGAAATGTGCAAAACATGGCCCAAAGACAAATTGTGCATCTCAGGTGGCACATAGCTTGCTCAGACCTTGTTTTTGGGAAAGAAAAACCCAGGGTGAAATCCTCAGTAATCTTATTGTGCACTTTCTACCATACATTCGTTAAAATACCAAATTTTTTAAAAAAATCTGAGCATGTAGATTGCTACTCCTTGATAGATATTGGTTGGTGAATGGGAATGGTTACAATCTCTGACTGAACTGGTTTAAACAATGAAAAGCTTTAGAAGGCTAAACTACTGCAAATAAAGCAGAAGTTAGTGGATTCAACCCCAGGCTGATGAACATTTGTATCTTTTCTTACTTTATGGTCTCAGAGCTTTGGAAATTATTTCTGTGAGCATTTGTTGAGACTGTTGAATTCTCCAGAGAAGATGTTGTAACCTTTGAAATTAAAAATGGCTATGCTATGTCGCCTATGATATTTAGAGAAAATCTGTGTTTAGAATGCTGATTATAAAACAATTTTGTGATACTTTCTTCTTTTCTAAAAGCTCCTTGTAGTATCAGATAATATCATCTGATGAGGAATTTATCTGTATGCTCTAATTTTTTCTCCTTTGATTTCCATAACTCTGTTTGTTTAAAAATTGGAAATTGAAACAGGAAAACAAGAAATTATCTTTCAAAGGCTCCCTAATTTGGTGGCCATCTCAGTGGTTCCATCTCACTGATCTCTTTCTTTTTTTCCTTCTCAGCTAAGGAAAACAACTAAAATATAATAATATCAGTTATATAAAATTATATTTAATAGATATGCATACACATCAATTATATATATAAATTTTGTGCACACATGTACATGTTATCCAGACTTTATACAAGCATTTTTCTTGCTAGCCCCTTGAATCCAAATTGCATTAATTGTCTATTAGTGTAGACTAAACTAGAGATAACATTCAAATATTTAAAAATTGGTACAGCAGAGCAATTGCAGTGATTTTGCAGAAACAATAAGCAGTGGCTTCCTGGGTGTTTACTAGCTATGACCACCAGCCCAAGACATAATCAAGAAAGAATTACATTTAAGTAATTTTTAAACAAGCATTATTGTAAGAAATTAATATTTATGTAATATCACTAAAAATTTGATTAACAGTAGATTGAGCATAAAAAGCAAAACATTAATGATCCCTAGTGGTGTGCAGTGTACCAGGGGCAATAAAGGAAATATGTGTGGCAAAGAAGAGTAGAACTTAAGAACCTGAACTCTAGTACCTCCTCTGTTACTACTTGCCGTGGAAATGCTGGCATGTAATTTACTCTCTCTGTGAATTTTGCTTTCTCATTGAAACTGAAATGGTGCAGGTATAAATGTGGTGACATCTTAGATATGAATCCCTCTTGTTTATCACCTGAAAAATCTTCTGCACAAAGGGGAAAAAAACCAAACTACCCTTTACTGTAGCATGAAGATGTAGGAAATTCATGAATGTGAACATAAGGCAAAGAGCTCATGGATGACCCATGTCCTGTGTGTGGGAGGCTGCAGTGCTAGAACACATTGTACAGCAAGTGATAGGGAGTTTCACAGTGGCGCACGGAGGGGTCAGCTAGCAGCAGATCTCAGAAAGAGCCTACAAAAATATGTTCTCAAAGATCAGTTATCTGTCCTGAATGGCAAATGTTGGGGGCGGGAGGGCTGAGATGTAACAGAACAGACCAGGCAGTGCCCTCACCTAGGAAAGGTAGAGCATGAAGTCATGTAAATTATCCTGGTGGGTTCCAGTGAAAGAAATCAGCAGTGTGTGTGTGGGGGTGGGGGTGGGGGGGAGGTCCTAGGTAGTAAATCTTAGAAGATCTAGCAAAATTACATGTCTTTAGCACACATTATTTACTTGGAGTCAAGCAAGGATTGGTTACAGTAGTCAGTGGTGTTAGTTATTGAGAGGGCACAAAGTAGGAACAGAGACCATCCTGAATCTAGTTGTGTTCAAAGAGACAAAATGAAATCCTCCATAGGCACCATATTTAAATAAAGAATTGATCATCCAGGCAACAGAAGAAGTAGTCTTTGAGTAAGGAAACCTGGAAGGTGATCATGGATGGCATCATCCTCCGCCATCCAAAAATAAAAATAAAAAAGAACAAACAATGCAACTGGTTCAGAAAAGCCCACCTCTTTCAATGATTATTAACTAAAAGAGATCCACCACAACTATACCATTAAAAAAAAAAATCATGGGAAAACATCCTAAATCTGACAAAGAGAGGAAAAACACTTATTAGCAAATATGTGGTTGTGGATTAAAATAATATTTTAATGAATTTTATATGTGAAACGACATAGAACAGAAGTGTAAAGATTCAGAGAAGATATGGCCTGAGAATAAGAGAAGTATATGTGAACTGGCAAAGTCATAAAGTAGCAAAATTCAGGAAAGAAAATGAGGGAAAACACTTTTGGAATTTAAGGTGAAATTGAGTGAAGCACCAAAGAAGAAACCATGTGGAAACAGTAAGAACTATGGAGGCTAGAAATAAAGAATTAAATGAACACACACACACACACACACACACACACAAATAGTCAAGGAATAAGGGAAGTATTAGAAAGAAAATAAAAGATTTAGAAGATAGTTAAAGGAAAATGTTCCACACCAATGGAACAGAATCGATGTTTCAAAATAAAACAAGAAGATGTGAATCTACATGTTGAAAGTTGTACTGTACACAGGGAGAAAATGGAATACAGTGATCAATAGTAAGATATATCCTAGTAAAGTTATTAGAGTTCAAAAATAGATAAATAAATATTTTGGCAGCAAGGCAAAAGATCAAGTCACTTGTAAGGAAAATAAATAAAATAAAATGAGCACTTCCTCAGGCTACTCTACTCCATTATCCAACTCTAGAAGACGCCAGGCTTAAAATATTCTTAGGAAAATAAAGGTTGAGTGAAAGATTTTATATCCAACCATGATCTTTCAATTATAAAAGGTACAGACAAATGGTTTTCCCCAAGAATCTCTTGAGGAATCTAATAGAGAATGAGTACAGCCTGCCAAGAGTTCGTGGTTGAAAATTTAGCCAAAGTCACAATAACAAGCATCAAATATATTCAGCTATAAAACTAAGTTCTAAAGAAAAATGTAGACTAGAGTGGCAAAATATAGTCTAACCATAATTAAAGAACTAAAAATGTTGGGATGGGGATGAGGGGAAAAGCTGAGGACTTACAGATTGCCTCATGAGTTACAGCTAGGAATCAAACACTGTAACACAAATCTGACAAACGCATTCGGAGAAGTATAAGCATATTTAATTGTACAAAATGGATCACTAAGAAAGAGTATACCGTGGACTACATCTGTCAATAGGAAAGAGGTTTGGGAGGAAAAGGACTTAATTTTATTATTTTTCATAGAAGGAAACTAATACTCTCTATATAATTACAGAACTAAGGATATTTTATGATGGTATTATATAATGGTAATCTCTAGAAAAATAACTGAAGCTTTGTTAATATTACATAAAATGGCAAACAGAAAAGGAGAAAACATATAACAGAGGAAATACATTTAAAAAGAAAAAACCTGAAGAGATCATAAACATAAAATAATATGCTAAAATTAAGATAAAATATACCCTTCTTATTAATAAATGATTATAACTGGCCTATTAAAAGAAAACAAACACAAGATTTTCCAATTTCATTATGCAAAATCTAAATCTATCAAAGCATAAAAGTGATTTATCCCAAACTATATCATTTAAATTTTGAAAATAAAACATTGAACAAAAAGTTATTTCGAGTACATGCTTTTAGCTAAGAAGTAATAAAGGAGACAATTAAGGATAATTTATAATATATAATGATATTATATATAAAGTATATATAATATAAAGCATATTATATATGCTTTATAATATATAATGATATATAAGATAGCAATTATGAAAAATCTATATATCACAAAATGTGACAATAATCTGATCACACAATAAGTGCAGGAGACGGAAGGAAAAATAACAAATATTGAGGCTTTAATAACTCTCTTTAAATTAAAAATAATGTGGGACAAATGGAGCTCAAATATACAAAATCTTAACATAGCCTATAAAGATATCTAATTAATTGATATCAACTTCAGCATTCTACAAATCAGAAATGTGCCTTCTTCTAAATTTTTTGGGATATACATAATAATGTGTAATATTTAATATATAATATATGTGTGTATAGTATATTAATCACAATTTTCCAGAGAAACAGAATAGGATGCATATATAGGTATATTTACTTACACATACATTGAGAGAGACAGACAGACAGCAGAGACAGTGTTTATTTATTTTAAGGAATTGGTTCACACAACTGTTGAGGCTGACAAGTCCAAAGTCTGCAGGATAGGTAGGCAGGTTGGAAACCCAGGGAAGAACTGATGTTGTATCTCAAGTAAGAAAGTAGTCTAAAATCCCAGATTTCACCAAGGTTCAGTTCATCCATGAAACATAAACCATGTGTATCCCCTAAATCTGTTTAAATAAAAATTTTAAAAAGTAATCTGAGGCAGAATTCTCTCTACCTCACAGGACATCAGTCTGTTTTCTCTTAAGACCTTCCAGAGATGAATGGGAGGGATATGTACTCATATTATGGAGGATAATCTTCTTTACTTGGCCTAATGATTTAATGTTAATCTCCTCTAAAAAAAAATACCTTCACAGCAAGGTCAGATTAGTGTCTCCCCAAATATCTGGGTACTGTGACCTAGCCAAGTTGACACATGAAATTAACCATCACAGATATACATAGAACAATGTGTATTCATATAGATAGTGTGCGTGTTTGTGTGTGTGTGTATTTGAAGAATGACATGTTTTTCTGTGCTGCAATTTTTTGGTTAAACAATTTACTGATGTTACACTATTCCACCAAATAGATATTTCAAAATGTATTGACATACCTACATACCCCTTTATTGTGAGACTTGATGGCATTGACTCCTATGGTCAATGTATTTTCCCTCCTTCTTCCTTTTAGTAAAGGAGTCCTTCCATTACCAAGTTTTACGGGGGAATGTGGCTATTCACTTAAAAGACTACATTTCCCAGATTCTCTTGTAACTATGTATCTGCAGGTGACTAAGTTTTGCCAACAGGATACAATGATGTATGTGCATCTTCAAATCTGCATTTTTAAAAATGAGGTTGCTCTGCTTATGCTTGTTCTACTTTCCTCAGGCTAAATGCCAGAAATGGTAGTGACCCAGCTTTGACCATCAAAGGAATTACACATGGAGATGGCAGAGAAAGAAAATGAAAAGAACCTGGGTCTCTGAATCTTATGAAACAGAGCTGTCCTGTCATCCTTGGTAAACCAGACTCTTAGACAAGATATGAATGAAGTTCTCTCTTATCTCTACTGTATTTTGGGCCTTTTTAAAACTACAGTAGCATAGTCTTTTTTTTTTTAGAATATTATGGGGATACAAATGCTTTCATTACATAAATTGCCTTTGCCCCACCCAAGTCGAATTTACAAGCATGCCCATAACCCAGACAGAGCACACTGCCCAGTTGAATGTGAGTTTATCCAGTCCTTCCTATTCCCTTCCACCTGCCTGATCCTCAATGAATGTTACTTCCATATGTGCACGTAAGTGTTGATGGATTAGTACCAATTTAATGGTGAATACATGTGGTGTTTGTTTTTCCATTCTTATGAGACTTCACTAAGAAGAATGGGATCCAGCTCCATCTAGGATAATAGTCTTTATTCCAATAACAGACAATATCTTTTAAAGCAATATTTCCATATTATAAGAATGCTATGATGCATATAGGTGCTTAAAGTTTTTTTCTGTATTTTGGATATTTTGAACCATTATTTTTAAATCACTTTATGAAAAGATTGTACCAATTTATATTGACATCCTCTGTGTATAGAAAGCAATATCATTGAAACCTAAATTCTTAGTCTTTTGTGACATAAGAGAGATCAAAATATCTTCTCTTTGTGTTCAATATGAGGTTTCACACTCTCTATTCATTTCACTCCTTTGCAATGTCTTGGTTAAATCTTATAATTCCTTAAATATAGGAAATATTACTGAAATTGAAAGGAGTGGGAAAGAAAAAAACTACATTTGGTTTTCCCTTCGAGGTTAAAGAAAGAAAATAATCATCTTAATTACATGGTACTTTTCATCTTTAACCTGAATTTCAATAATTAAACCTCTAATTACATTAATTAAAAAGAATACTTTAAGATTAATTATATTGGGGGGAGAGATATTGAGGGAATTTTCTTTTGAATTTTGCTTCGACTTGAAATGTTACTTAGTATCCACTGTGTTCAAATTGCCCTCTCATGTGCTGCTCTGATTACACTGTGTTCACTCAGCTTCAAGCTGAAGGGACACTGAAAGCCCATTTGGAGCTTTTATCTTCAGACGGTCCACCCACCCCCTTCACCCTTTGTTGCTTTGACATACAGTCATTGGACAATCACTTATTGTGAATATGCCCTGCTGTTGAAAAACAGAATTTAACCCTATTTTTACTTTGTTTACATGAATATTTTTATAAGTTTTAAGGCACACAGATGTTTGACAGCCACTCCCTCGCCAATTTGACAGTGACTCAAGGGGCAAAGAAGGATCCAGAGCATGCTCTGATAACAGCACCTTTTAGCTGACTGCTTGGGGAACTTCAGACCCACTTTCCCTTGGCCTGTGTTGCTCTCTTGAGGAGCACAGCAGGTTCCCAGCCATTTGCTCAGGCCCAAACTGTCATGACAGAGGCAATTAATGTGGTAATGAGAGTTTGGCGTCCAAAATGTTATTTCCTGCAGGGCTTGTCACATATTTCAGAGAACATTAGGAGCAGACAAAAATCTGCTTTTTTTCTCTTCCCATCCCCAAATAGTTGGACCTTGAAAAATCTCATACATTAGAGGCATACCAGGGAAACGGATTGACAAAATAGGGACAGGGAAGGAACACTTAAAGTTTCCAAGTTGATGACTGGTGTTGAAAGTTGCAGTGATACTGAGAATTGAGGTAAAAAAGAATGTTCAATACAAATGTTTCCTTAAACTACCCTCTTTTGTTTTTAAACATTAACATCTCTTTAATGCAGATTAACTCCAAGTTTCCTATGGGAGACTGACCTCCCTTCTGAGTTTCAGAAGGTCTCACCTTTTCTGTACATCCCAAACTGTATAGTCATATTGGGGAAGAACGCAGGAGCTTAAGAATGAAGCCATGGCAAACTTAAATTTCTGCCACAAACTAACAATATTGTGAGCCCATAATGACTCTACAACTGAACTCAATTTTGAGACAGAGAAGTGTTTAATTTAAATTATGAAGTGAGAAAAGCTATGAAAATTTCTCTCATATGAAATTTCCTGAAGCAAAACTGCAGAGTAAGTATCATCTTTTAATGTGGATTCAGCGCAATGTTTAATAATTGTTCTGTGACACAAATAGGACAAACTCATCAATGTGCTACATCTTTTAATTAATAAATTACCTAAATACTGGTGGTGAAAAGCAGAATAAATTGATAATGCTTTGAGGGGTGGCTGGGCTTGTTGAGGCCATTTTTGTCCCATTTTATTCTTTGGGAAGATTTTATTGGAATTCAGAGTATGTGTGTCAGATCTGATATTCTAAGGTTCTATGATGTAGATGATTTAATACACTCTCGAAGAGTGGATAATCATTTGAAGGTGTCTTTTGTTATGTATAAAACCCTGTGACATCTGAGATATCCACAGGTGCATTTATGGGGCACTCTGAAAAGAGTAGTGCTTCAAAACTGCTGTGATTGCTACGTAGGTGGCAAATGTATGTCTGATGTTTGTAAATCAACTTCCTTTTACCAGTTACACATCCTAAGAAACATAGTGTAATGCAGCTGTCTAGTGTCTCCATATGTGTCCACAGAGACTAAGCCATGATCTCTTGCATAAAAAGCTGCCTAATTTTATCCACACTTATGGACTAGACAATAGTCTGCCATATTTTTCTCTCCCTATTTCTTAGCCTTCTAAATACAAACCTATAAGAAATATAGTACTATCATTTAAAATGAAATATTTTTATGCTGTTCATGAAAAGAAGATGACTGAGATATTGAGAGGAAGAGATGTAAAAAGCAGAAGGCAGAAAAATAGAATGAGATAAACTGATAATAGTGTTCCAGTAATCTATAGCTACCTGGAAGTTATCCTCAAATCGTGGCTTGAAACAATAGCATCATGCTCAGGATCTGTAATACAATGACAGTAGAACATTATTGGGGCTGGAATTATCATATAACTAGCAGTTGATATCAGTTATAGACTGTAATCGTCAAATAGCTGGGGGATGGAACATCTGGCACTTTGCGGTCATCTCTTCAGCTCTGTGTGGTTTCTAACTCAAGGGAGCTACATGGCTGTTCAGAATTCCAAATGCATGTGTTCCATAAGATAGAGTGAGCCAGAAGGGAATTTTACCACAGTGTAGGGCAGTTGTCAAAAGACACACAACAACTGCTGCTATATTCTATTTATTAAAAGAAGGTTATTAAGACAGCCTAGATTTAATAGAGAGAGAATTAAACTCTACCTTTTGATACGGGAATTGTCAAATAATTAATTGTCATGTCTTAAAACTACCACAAATTGAAATGTTATTTATTTTCTATTATTTCTAATGTTAAAAATTATAATAATAACATTAATAATGGTATCTAATATAGATTTATCAGGTGTTCAACATTTGCCAGGCATATGAAGGGTATTATCTGTAATATATCCTCTGAAATAGCTACCTCTATTATTTTCAGTTTAAAGATGAAGACTGAGATTTAAGGAGTTTTAATTATGCACCCATGGTCCTACTGCTAATAGGAGTGAGACATGATTTCTCCCAGGATATTCATACTCTTCACCAACACTCTCTGTCCACTATACCAACTTACATATCTTTGTAACTTGATATTCTACATGGTATTGATGCATGACGGCAGGTATCCTATATGATTTTGCTTGGGTTTTTGTTAGATCATTTTATGTCTTACTAACGTACAAAACAAATATGTTAAATAAAATTGCTGTTACAGATATGAGAGATGTGTCACTCCCATGCATGAATTCATTACATGTTTTCAGAGAAAGCATTGGATAGTAAAAGAAATTAACTTGTAAAACCGCTATTAATTTATGTTGACACAGAGTAAAACAGAAAGCAAGGAGGTATTTGTAGCTGATAGGTAGCACCTGGAAAAACTGCTGAGTGGTTCTCTCTTAATGAGAACATTCTGAAGTATTGTATGACAGATGACAATATTGTCCAGTATTATTACCTCTTCTTCAGCAGGAGTTATTAAAAGAGCCTGTGAGCCAAGTTGCTTAAATCATCAATAACATTCATGTAAACACCCACCACGGTATAACCAAATACATCACTATGGAGAAGCATGACAACCAATTCAGGGCACATAGTGTATTAAAACTGGCCATTAATATACTCTGCATAATAATATAAGAACCGAAATATACCATAGACCAATCCTGAGGTTTGAACTTGTGTGTAGGTGTGTAATGGTTGCATGTCAGTTTAATGACTTATACACTAATCAAAGGTAATAAGATCAGTCATTGCACTTAAGCAATTCTCATGTGTTCCTGATTTTACTGTTTTTGATATTTTACCTTCATGCTATTCAGAAATTAAACAGAAGTTTGTAAATCTAGTAGTAAAGAATTATTCATGGCCTATTTTATACACACTTAATAAAGGATTTGAGAAGATGAATCTTTTGAAAACCATATACAATTCAGTCTAATTTTATATTAACTACTTTACATTTCCCAAATGTTCCAGTCTTTAAGAATTATCACATTCATTCATAGATATGAAAAGTACCTGTACCTACACTCATTGATATTTAAAGATAGATATTTTAATATTCAGTTATTAAAACATGCGTTTTGAAAAAGTAGTTTGACTGCTGGCATGAGTGAGGGATTTTTCAGTTCAGTATTCAATATATAAAATCAGTTTATGCTACTAAGCATATATGATACTTAGGGCAAGTCTCTAAATCACTTAGGGGTTCAATTTTCCATTTAAAGATCAGAATATTAGGGATTGTATTTCAAATGTACTTTTCCCTAGAATGTGTCTTATACATCATATGCATGATTATCTTTGAATCAAGGAGGAGGAAGGAACGTCATGACTCTGTAAATCTGAAAATGAGACATACTCAGTGTATGCGGCTTATCATATCACTAGTTAATGAAAAATCTCTCCCAAGTCATATCCTCATCACAATCAAAATATGTCTATTGACTTTCAGTCTGAATTTCTTTTCATTAAATCATTTCCATTAAGGAAACTAAGAAGCACAAAAGAAGAAATTGTCCCTCAGAGCTTGGTAGATTGGTCCTTTTATTGTATCAAATATCCCAAGATGAAAATTACAGATTTGTATATTTTGGCCTGATAATTATTGCCACTTCATTTCTAGCAGGAGTAACATAAAAGCCTTTTTTTAAATCCATCCCTTTTCCACATCAAAACAGGCTTAAAACAAAAAGGACCTCTATCTTTTAGCAAAAACAGGGTTAGAATTAGACTACCAGGTTTTACAATTTTATGGAAGAAATGCCTAAAAATCTTCTTTATTCTTAGGTAGTCTACCAAAAACAACAATTTATTAAATGTTTCAAAACTATATAAGCTGCTTCAAAAATTTAAAGTGCATATACTATCTCATCCTTTTTGTTCCCAGCTAATCCCTGTGCACTGACATGCCTTACTATCACAAACTTCATTTTTTGCAAGTGATGTGTTCCCCTTCAAAATTGTTCATAAATCCTCAAGCGTTACTTATTCTAACAGGAGTGTGTCTTGCATCCAATCTCCAATTGTCTCTCTCTTCAGTTTCGCCACTATGGTCTGAACAACCATTATTTTTCTCTTCAAGCAGCATCCCAAATAGTCTCCCTTAAGTCCCCCTTGTCTGTTCAAAATAAGGCAAATACATCAAAAAAGAATACAAATAAATGGGATTTGATTAAATTAAAAAGCTTCTGCACATCAAGGGAAATTATCATCAGAGTAAATAGATAACCTACAGAACAGGAGAAAATATTCACAAACTGTATATCTGATAAAGGGCTAATAATCTACAAAAGAAGAATCTACAGAAGAACTCAAAAAAGTCAGCAAGAAGAAAAAAAAACATTAAACAGTGGGCAAAAGACATGAACGGAAGTTTTTCAAAAAATGAAAAAATGGCCAACAAACATATGAAGAAATGCTCAACATCACTAATTATCAGGGACATGCAAATTAAAACCACGACGAGATATCACATTACCTCTATCAGAATAGCCATCACTAAAAAGTCAACAAACAATAGATTCTGGAATGGATATAGAGAAAAAGGAATTCTTATACACTGTTGGTGGGACTGCAAAATAGTACAACCTGCAAAATAGAACAGTATGGCAATTCCTCAAAGAAATAAATGTAGACTTACCATTCCACCCAGCAACCCCACAACTGGGTATCTACTCGAAGGAAAATACGTAGTTTTATCAAAAAGACACCTGCATTCGAATGTTTATGGAGGCACAATTCACAATTGCAAAGATGTAGTGTCAACCTGAGTGCCTGTCATTTAATGAGTGGATTAAGCAAACGTGATATATAAAAAAATATATATATGTACACACACACATATATATGTATATATTTACATACACACATATATACATACCATGGAGTACTGCTCTGCCATAAAAAGAAATGAAATAATGTCTTTTGTAGCAACTTGGATGGAACTGGAGACTATTATCCTAAGTGAAGTATCTCAGGGATGTAAAAACAAACACCACGTGTACTCTGTAATAATAGAGAGCTAATCGATGGACATACATGGGCACAAAGAGAGGTAAAGATTTGAAAATCAAGAAGGAGGAAGGAGGAGAGAGGTAAAAACCTACTTACTGGGTACAATGCACACTGTTCGGGTGATGAGCACACTAAAAGACCTGAATTAAGCATTATAAAAGTTATACATAAAACAAAACCATTGTACTCCCTTAATATTTTGAAATAAAAAAAAGAATAAATGTTTTGCCTAAAGGGATGACCATTTATCAACAGTGCTATTAATTAATAGGACACAAAAAAAGTAATGAGGATAGGGCAATTTGAACCCCAGGAATAATAGATTTTTTAAAAAAGCACCCCTGAGTGATAATTATGAAACATAAATCAGATATATATTTACCTTGCTAAAAACTCTCTATTGACTTTTCATTGCACCTACAAGAAAATTCAAACTCTTCAGCGTGGGCACAGATGGTACATTATGATCCTTGCCAACCTCTTTCACTTCATCCTCTTCCACTCTCTGCTGATACACCATGAGTCGAAATACTGACAGTGACCCAATATCAATTACATCTTTAGAACTTAGTGTTTATTCTTTTAGAAACCCTAGACCCCAGAATGTCAAGCTTGTTTGTATCATTCAATAAAAAGTATACACCTTCTACTTCCACCACCCAGTCATTTTTCACTATATTAACCAGTTTTATTATTAGGCACTAACCGTTAAGGGGAATCATTTTTTCCTTTCATTTATTTGTTCTCTTACCTGTTTTTTGTTTTTTTTCTCATTACCTCTGTTCCTTATCAATGGAATACAAATTTCTGAGACCCAGTTTTCTGGATAGCTAGAAACTAGAAAAGTGTCCAGCATGTAGTAGCCTCTTGATAAATGTTTGATGAATGAATCTTTAGTGAATTTATAAATAGATGTCAGGCATATAGTACATGATAAGAATCTTCCCCTCCATTAGTGTCTTTGCTTCATGCTGTCACTTAGTTTCACTGGAGAAGATCAGAAAGGTAATCCAAGGTAATTCTGAGTAGGGAAAATGGCAAGAAAAGAACAATAAACCCTCCAAGGTGAAAGCAAGGCATATCTGGGCTGATGTTGTAGAAAAACAGTCTCTTCGTAACTCATGGAAGAAAGATGCTGAAAGGTCATCTAGACCAGGCTGTGTGGCTGATTGAGGTTGGATTTGTATTGTAAGAGTGTGTACTAGCCGGAGTTTTCACTTTGTATCTTGTCTAAATAGAACTTCACCACAAAAGTCTGCTTTGACAGGCTCTCTGAGGCATAATATTGTTCCACCTTATTCATACTTCAAGCATTCCCCGTGCTTGAGTGAGCATATTATTTAAAAGGAGGCATTTGATCTTTCTGCTGAGATTTTTGCAACAGATGTGGCTAACTTCTTGCACAAACCCTCTCTTCCATTCCTGCATCTCCAGCAAACTGTCCTCAGCATTTGACTTTCTGGTTAAACTTCTCTGTTTTTTGTTAGTATAAATATTGTTCTAAGCCCTTAAAAATAATAATAAAAATTAGCAGTAATGCCAAAGATAACAGTAATAATAAAAACTAACATTTATTGTTTCATATGCGCTGGGCACTATGCTAAATGCTATTAATAATTTAACATTATGAAGTAAGTGATATTATTGTCTCGATTTTACAGATGGAGAAACTCTTCTCATTCTGCTTATGCCTTTTGTAGAATAAATTGTATTCCTGCCATGGTTTCTATTATCCCTACATACAGATGGCTCATACTTTCTATCAGCTTCAGGCTCATGTATTCAGCTGTCATCTTGGTATATCTTTTTAAAAGTCCCAAAGGGACCAAAAGCCATATCTTCTGGGGCTTTTTGTTGCAGAAAATGGTAATACCTACTTGTCTAGTTATTCTTGACACACTATCCTCACACCTCAGCTATAGTATACCACCCCACCATCTCTTCCTATTATATGTCAATGTATTTCTTCATTTGATCCCTCATACCCATCTAGTATAACCTACCATCATTTTTATCAGCTACACTATCCAACTGTGAATTGTTCTGCTCATAGACACTATCTCCATATTCACTCAAACTGGTCTCTGCACATTAGCCAAAGTGATTTTTTAAAGCAAATCACCATGTTATTTTCCTAGATTAAAACTCTTGAAAAAGTTTTTATTGTTCTTGGAATAAGAGAAAATCTCCCTTATGCATCCAAAAGGCCCAGCAAGACCTCCCTCCCTCTGTAGCCTTGTGCCATAAAATGGCCTCACTCTCTGTACTTCAGTCACACTGGTCTTCTGGATAGTTAGAATGTTTCCTCACAATCAAAAAAAAACTTTGCTCTCTTTCCTGGGAATCCCTTTTTCTTGCCCTCTTCTCCTGATTTTACAAATACTGTTTGATCATTTGATTAATGCCTACTTCTCTTCACTCTTGGTTTTCTTTATGAAAAAAATATAGTAAAGGATAAATTTTTTAAATGCCTGAGAGTTTGGGGATTTACATGATAAAAGACCATGAGAAACTATTTCATTGATGTCCCTCAATGAACTATATCTTCTGCTACTCATGATCTTATGCAGCCATTCCCCTAGGATTTGTAATCAATAAATTGTGTTAGAAGTCATGCTGTTGAGTTCTGAGTCTAAGATGTAAGAAAGCTTGGAAGCTTTTGCTTTTGTCCTTTGGGGAAGCCATCCT
Source organism: Cheirogaleus medius (assembly GCA_008086735.1). Lineage (NCBI taxonomy): Eukaryota > Metazoa > Chordata > Mammalia > Primates > Cheirogaleidae > Cheirogaleus > Cheirogaleus medius. Next base: position 54,737,192 of record VBSM01003176.1, read on the forward strand.
CCATGTAAGAAATCCTACTATCCTGAGACTACCACTATGGAAATTTAATATAGCCCCACAGAGAGGTTAGGTGGAGGAAAACCAAGGCCTCTAACTGTGCAGCCCTAGCAGGGTTCCTATCCATCAGCTACCACACCCAGCAAAACATAGAGGGAGGCCATTTTAGAAGTGAGTCTTCCAGCTCCATTTGAGCTTCCTTTGCTGACATCGCGTGGGGCATGTAAAAGCTAGTCTCTTCCAAGTGCTGCCCAGATTATAAAACTACATGCAAATAAATGTTAATTGTTTTTAAGATACTGATTTTTGGAGTGGTCATTGCATAGTAATAGATAAATAAAATGAAGAAAGAGCAAGCATGATGAGCTGAAAGACCAAAAGGCATATCCTGAAGTTGAAGTGGGTAGTGGAGGAAGAGTCAAAAGCCATCCTGGTCAACATGGAGAGTCATATTTTAACAGTTTGATTTGGAAGAAAAAGAGACTTTGGAACATTTACAAGACTAGTGATGAATTGAAAGAGTAAAATAGGGAAATAACATTTTAAAACAAGTTTTCTGAACATTAATGATACTTAATCCTTTGGACAATTTTCTAAAGAAGATCAAATAAAGGATTAAAAATATTTTAATTGTTTACTGCTGTATGTATGAAGTATTATATATTTTGATCATATAATTATTTCATGCCAAGAGTAGACAATGAAGAAAGATGTATAGGTTTTTTCTAATAGAATATCCACGGTGATGTGCCATTTCTAAGAGCACTATAAAAAAAAGATCGACCAGGAGTTTAGAATTAGCATTTAATGCCAATTATGCACACATTTTATAGAATTTTTAAAAAATTAATTTATTCAAATGGAATAAATTATATTCTAAAATTATTGGTTTAAACTGCACTAGGAAAATTAAAATGTGAAATAATTATAAATGGTTATGGATCTCAGATCATAAGCATAATTGTACACAAAATATAACTCTATTTCCTGCAGCTGAAATTAAGTTTCTATTATTAGCCCCCTTTCTTCAGGATGGGGGAACTTGAACACTTAAAGTTCAGGCTCTTCTATTACCCTTTAGCTGGGGGTCCTGTCAGGATTCCTCCGAAGTTTACATAGTGCCAATTTCTGGGAATTGCCATTGGCTGGTCTTTGTGTTCTTCTGTCCTACATCTGCTAATCTTTCTTGAACCTCAATGGACTTCGGATTTCATTCCCTGGAAATGTGTGCTAAGTAACCGTGCTATAAATTAAAGTCCTCCTCTTGTCTTGTAGTTCTCTATTATATATATGACTTCTCTTAGAAATAGGCAAAATATTCTGCTGTGCCCTGTGATAATCTGAGGCACACAGAGATCTTCAGAATCTATTTAAAGTCTTTTGTCCAGACATACTAAGCAAACATTTCTTTTGGATCTGTATCATCCTGACTGCGTGTAAACTATCGGGGATTTTCTGCTACCAATGTGCTTCTCTGAGACTAGGTTATGTGGGCCCTCTTTGCTACATGTGTTGCCCAAACCATCTGCACTTTCTACCACCCACCATACGAAAACATGAACAGAACACGAACAAGGCACAAGATCTCTTTATAAAGACGGAGACACCCAAATATCTTCCCTTTTATCTCCAAGATTCACTATTCCTTATTCTTTGCCCAACCAAAAGAATCTTATCTAGCCTCTATGGTAGTAATCTGGTATCTTATATGGTTTTGAAATGTTATATTTATAGCATAAATTTTATGTGCTAACTCCTTTAGAGTTTATATTTTTAAAACAAAAAGTCACAGATTCCTATAACAAAGAAACTTCGGGTTGATGGGAGAAAGGGCTAAGAACAAAAATGAAATCCTGGTGCACGCAACTCTTCAATTGATAGTTTATTTTTATCTTACATAATACTTCATGTACTGGTCCATCCACATACTAAAAGGTTTAAGTGTTTTAGTGTTCTTATTATTGAAATTTCTTCTCTCTAAAGGGTATAAACTACTAGTCACTGAAAATATTCTTATTAATAAAGATGGATACTGGCAAGTAAAACAAGACTTTTGCTATTAGTAAAAAAGAATCAACCTAGCAAAGCGCTACTTTCTCTGGAGTCAGATAGAATGGTCTTGAAATCCATATTCTGGCATTTTTTTAGCTGTGAAACTTTGAGCATATTGTGTAAACTCTGAGGTCATTGACTTATCTGCAAAAATAGAGAATAATCATATGAACCTCTTCTTAGTACTGTTGAAGGGATAAATACAAAATATACCTGAGAAATTTATTATAGATATGTTACCATAGTAAGCTTCCCAGGGACTTTAGCCATTGTGCCTATTTCAACAAGAGAGGAAAATGAAGTCACTTCACAAAGACTTTTCATTTATAAGATGTGTATGTTACCTTCACAGAGCTCTGCTGGGCAGGGATGAAGAGAGTAAGTCTCTTCTTTATCACACTGGAATGCAGCCACTTACTGGTGGAGTCCTGGTATGATTCCTATTCTTTCAACACTTATGAGAGAGAAGAAAACAGTATTTCCAATTAAAGCATACCAGGAATGTTATAAAACAAATGTAATCACCAAAGTTGGAACTATATCAGGAAATTCAGAAAACCAAGAGAGAAAAGATTCAAGATTTTTGTTATAGAGGAACTCTCCAGCAGATATTGATTTAATTTATTTCAATTCAATTAAAAAGTTAATGTTTACTTATTGTATACCAATCACCTTGATATAGTCTATAATATATAAAGAATACAAGAAAATATGCATCCCATGAAAAGCCTTTGCAGTATTTTGGGGGTAATAGGAATATTACTTATTCCTATTAGGTATAGGAATATACCTATATTCCTATATAGGAATATATAGGAATTTGTATAACTATTCCTATAACTATCATATATTCCTATAAATATCAAATAATAGAATGATATTAACAAATAGTTTGACAGAGCACTCACTATGTAAAAAGTACTATTATAATTATTTTGCTTGTTATCTTTTATTTTAATTTCAAAAGGGTGTCTATGAATAAGGAACTATTTTTCTCATTTTGCATATGAGGAAACTGAGATACCAAATGCTTACATAACTAGCTCCAGTTCATGTAACTATTTGGTGGCAAAACTGAGATTGGAGCAAAGCTATTCTGATCCCAGAGCATTCTTTCTTCACCAATATATTGCACTGCTGATTTTCGAAATTACTTTTACAAAAACTAAAAGCAAATATGTAATACATGTAATATGTTTGTAATATATCATACAGAGAAGAAAAAGTTCCCATCCAGATGGGAGTTGCAAGAAAGGCATTAAAAATATATTTCCACTTGAGGAAAGTTTTGAAAGAAGGCTATGGATATAGGTTAAAAATCTCAGTAAGAATATTTTAGGTAGAGGAGAGACTAGACCAGCAAAGTAATGGAAGGGGGAAAATATAAGGCATGTCAGGAGAAAAATGAAGTTTCCACTTTAGGAAGAGTCTAAGTAAAACAGGACATAGTAAGAGATGATTTTGCAGATAAATGGGAACCATAAAAGTTCCATACCTGAAGATCTGTTTTCTATAGCTAATGGGTGGTGGATTGCAGACTGAAACACAGACGTCAAATGCAGAATGAAGATTATTGCCTGAATCTTACCTCCTTACTTTCTACCTATTATTTCTTCTCCTAGACAGGGGGTTTATTTTAAAAAAGTAACAAGAGCACATTTTTTAAAAGTAGCAGAACTCCTTCTTCATATGAATTATCTTGTAGAAATATCCTGAAACTGTACATAAGGGTAGAACTATCCTCTTTGAGAGAGTGAATGAGAGAAGGAGACGACATAAATCCATCCATAAATCTGGGCAACTCTTCCTCTTGCTATTCCTTCTACGAATCCTAGACTCTGAGGAAAATATCTGAAAAGTATCCTAGTTAAGCTATGGCTGGGATGCCACAAAGAAGCATCTAGAAATGTAGGAGTCTTATCGAGTTTATCCCTCTCTATTTTTCTCTTCTCCTTCCTTCCTTTCCTTCCTTTCCTTCCTTCTATTTAACCTAATTATATATAGTTCTTTTTCTTTTTCTTTTTTTTCCTTCTACTTTTTTGCTCTTGAATGGGTCACTATAAGTTATGGCCACTTAATTACAGTTGTAGGCAAAAGCTATTTAGGAAAGCTCCAGACCCATTTGCCCCTCACTGTTAGCTTTTGCTGTACTTTGTTAAACACTCCTGGTACTAAATTAGAAGAGATACTTTTCCTATAATCTGCTCAGTTCTTCCAACATAAAAATGCCATCTCAGCATAAATATTTACAAACTTACAGAGGATCCAATGATGTCAGTCAAGGCTAAAAGATCTGAATCACCCTAGATCAGATTTGTATAGACAGGCTGGACTTGCCACTTTAAATTAGAGCTTTTGGAACTGATTTTTTTTTGGCCACTCCATGTAAAAATTGTATTAATAGCATTTATTCATTCATTAAACTTACATTTGCTAGGAACTCACCTTGGATAAGAATTTTTGCAAGATACAAGAGAATGATGGTATATTTTAGTTGGCCCCTGACCTCCAAAATCTCATCTTGGAAAACTTATCTATGTTATATCCATACTGAGTGAAAAAGATCAGAGTAATACAAAATCAGTATTGCTAACTGCAGCAGTTTTAAAAATGGCTGCAGCAATTCATACCTATTTTGAAGATAGACCATGGTAAACTACACTGACAGGCTTCTCTCATTTGGTTTATTTTTCTGAGATGCATGGAAATGTGGCATGAATACTGACTTATCTAAGACTGATGTTTAACAAAATACCTGCAATTTCTAAACAATTTATAATGACTAAAATTCCATAAAATCATTAAACACTGTTAATATTAAGTACTTTATGTAGAATCATTCAACATTACTATAAATATTTAGACATCAAAGAAAGAGTATAAAGTTAGTAAATTGACTGTTCACATTATTCAATCAAAAAATAATTTCCCAGCCTCTGTATTCTGCAGCAGAATCCAATTTAAAGAAGTATAATAGTCTTTGAACCAAGATGAGTGGGTAATTAGAACATTCACGTTTTCCAAGATAGAAAAGAACTGGTTCTGCACAACGGAATTATATAATCATGTTATCTTTGAGAAGGATAACAGGTTGTTTTTAAAAGGATTGTTGTCATTCCAAATTGCTGTTGGGATTGATTCAAGAGCTTCCTGATATTATGAAATCAGAATGCAGAACATAACTGCAACAAAGATATATCATTGGTCAATTCAAATATAGAAGTATAGGTTTATTCTCATTAATAAAGATTTTAATGTACTTTATCAATACTCATGTTAATTAACCTTTTCCTTGTTTCCATATTGTTTGTATCTATTACTTTGAATAAAGTAAGGAAATGGAGCTCTCTTATTTCCTCACCATCCTGCTGAAGCACATCAAGCTGTCATCAGAACTGTTCTATAAAAACTTTATATCTTTTTCCATTCAATTACCAAGCAATGGGCTGAATCTTATATGTTAGTGTTTTAGTCCATTCGGGCTGCTATAACAAAATATAGTAAGCTTAGTAGATTGTAAACAATAGAAGTTTATTTTTCACAGTTCTGGAAGCTATAAGATCACAGTGTCAGCACGATCCAGTTCTGGTGAGGTCTGTTTCCTGGTTCATAGATGTCACCTTCTAATCATCTCCTCACATGGTGTAAGGGGCTACCAAACTCCCTCAGGCATAATTTATAAAGGCACGTGTAGCATTCATGAGAGCAGAGCCCTCATGATTTAATCAACTCCTGAAGTGCCACCTCTCAATACTATTGCATTGGGGACTATCTTTCAACATAGGAATTTTAGGGAGACACAAACATTAAAACCGTAGCAGATTGGAATAAAAAAAGTCATGAGATATAATTAATGCAATCCACTAAGACAATAAATCATATCAAATATCTCTGACTCATCAGTTTTTTGTGACAATTGCAATTCTTAAATCAACCCACAAATGGTTCCTGCCATTTAGCAGACAGGTTCGATAAACATATTAAGGTACTGTTGAGTGGTCCTTTTCTTCTTAGATGGTAGATATAAACTATGTATCGTGTATGGAATTGACTTGAGTAGAAGATGCCAGTAGCCATGTCCAGAGTAGTTTCACATAGAAAATGTATTTTATAAAACAATAGCAGATGTTGCCCACAGGGCCTGTCACATATTGCTATTTCCTTCTCGGCTTCATGACCAGGAATTCATACTGGTATCTTTTGCCTGTATTTCAAAGTTCTCTAAAGTAGTTAACAGTTCATATGAGTGATTCTAGAAAAGCTTTAATAAAGTCTAAGGATTTATTTTGCACAAACAAGTGGCGATGATTCAGAATAATTAAGTTCAAGTTCTAATTCTGCTTTTTTCTAACTCTGTGGTCTTGGGCAAATCAGTTACACATCGAGTCTTTGATTTCTTCTCTCTCTCTCTCTCTTTTTTTTTCTGCACAGCAATGGAAACAATAAACAGGGTGAAAAAGTAGCTTATGGAATAGGAAAAAATATTTGCAAAACATGTATCAGATAAGGGGTTAAATTTTAAAATATACAGATGTGGTTATGCCTCAATGAACCCATCCTAATTTAAAAATATCACAAGTCAAAAATGCATTTAATACAACTAACCTACCAAGCATCACAGTTTAGCTGAGCCTCCCTAAATGTATTCAGAACACTTATATTGGCCTACGGTTGGGCAAAACATCTAACACTAAGCCTATTTCATAATAAAGTATTGAATATCTTATGTAATGTATTGAATACTATACTGAAAGTGAAAAGCAGAATGGTTGTATGAGTACTCGAAGTATGGTTCCTACTGAATGTATATCTCTTTTGCAGCATGGTAAAGTTGAAAACTTGTGAGTTTAACCATTCTAAGTCAGGGACCATTTGTATAAGGAACTCCTGTAGCCAAACAACTAATAACCTAATTTAAAAATGGGTTAAATACTTGAATATTTTCCAAAGGAGATGTACAAATGGCTAACTATATGAAAAGATTCTCAATGTCACTAATCATCAGGGAAACACAGATCAAAACCATAATGAAATATGACCTTATACCTCTTAAGGTGGACAGTATAAAAAAAAGACAAGTGTTGATAAGAATGTGGAGAAATCAGAACCTTTAAACACTGTTGGTTGGAATGTAAAATGGTGCACTTGCTGTGTAAAATGGTAAAAAAAATATTAAAAATTAAAAAAATAGAACTACCATGTGATCCAGCAATACCACTTCTGGGTGTATGTGCAAAAGAATAGAAATCAGGATCTCAAACATATTAGAACTCTCGTGTTCCTTGCAGCACTATGTACAAGAGTCAAGATGTGAAAACAATCTAAATGTCCAGAGACATAAAAATAGATAAAGGAAATGTGGTATATATACAGTGGAGTATTATTCAGCCTTATATAAAAAGGATATTCTGTCATAGGTGACAACATGGATGAACCCAGAAGACACTGAACTAAGAGAAATGAAACAGAGAAAAACAAATACTGCAAGATTCCACTTTATAAGATAAATTTAAAACATTCAAACTCATAGAAGCAAAGAGCAGAATGGTGGTTGACATGGCTAGGTTGAAGGGGAAATGAGCAGCTAGTCAAACATATTAGGGTATGGTATATATGGGTATAATACAAGATGAATGCATTCTAGAGATTTTCTGTACATATTTTGCCTATAGTTAACAGCATTGTTTCGTACACTTAAAAAATTTGATGAGAGAGTGGAGCTCATGTTAAATATTCTTACTAAAATAAAATAAAATTTAAAAAATAAATAAGAAATGCTAATGATGCTTATGCTACTTGATTTATGAGATTGTTTAGTACATCAATAAAAAATAAGTATTTAGGAAATTGTAAAACACCAGTGGAAGATTTGAACTTATATTTGCAATACAATTTTGTTGCAGAAACATGAGCTTTGGACTCAGACAAAGCAGAGCTGGAGTGCCAGGCTCTCCACCGAAGCAGAAATAAGACAACTTGTTCAGTATCTCTGAGTTTCACTTTTTTCATCTGTAAAGTGGGAAAAGTAGTGTCTGTTTTATTGAACTACTCTGATAGTTAAGTAACAATGCATGCAAAGATTTTAGCAGAATGTGAGAAACAGAAGAAAAACAATGTGCATTTTTTCTAATTATATTAGTCTTATTATTATTTTACCATGGAGGGAAGAATTACCCAGGGTTATATCTTTAAAAGGTCAAGTGACACATTTTTGAAACTTCCAAATTTTATTAAACTTGAGCTTCTCCTTAGGGAAAGAGTAGCATGCGATATTTTGAAGGGAGATTTAAAAATTCTACATTAAAGTAAGTTGAGCTCTGTCAAACACCCAGCTTGAGGGGCTCAGGTCAGAATTCTGTGGATATTTCAAACACCCCTTGCCTGTGTTTTCTCCTTTGTTGTTTCTCTCGAGTTGTGTTTCTTTAGTGGCCAATGAAATATTTATAAGATTCCATGTTGTCTTCTATTCTGAAATGGTTACATCTACATTTTATGACTGGGGTATTATTGGAAAATAAGAGCTGACAAAGTAATTTCTGTATTCTCCAGGTGCTGGCTGTTGAGGGTGTAGAACCCATTGCTCTTCTGCTTAATCAGAGCACTGTGCAGAGGGCAGTGCTTCCAAATACAGACGAGAGCATTCACATCTGTAATATTCAATACAAAGTAAAAATCACTTGGTGAAGCCTTATTTGAGGACAAGTCATTTGAAATTACAGATGAAAATAACATTTGTAGGCTTATCTTTTTGGTTGATTAATAAAGTAAAAGAAAGACTTGGAAATATGATCTAATGGTTAGAGCCCTTTAACCTCTCTCTAGTTAAATTCTAGAAAGTAAAATTTATTTTTTTCTCCTCTCTACCCTTTATTTTATCTCTCTCTGATGCCAAAGCAACACTTCATTATTCTTCCCATTCTCTGACTTCAGCCCTGATAGCTCCGCCCATCCCCACCCAGACCCTGAGCAGATAAGCCTGCCCTGGTGGCCAATATAGAAAGATGTAGAAACTGAGGTTTAAGCAGTGGAGGTCTCTTGACAAGAGAATCTTCACCTGGAAAGCCTGAGAGTGGTAGACCACAATCTTGCACCACTTTGAGTGCCCTGGGAACATGAGTTGAGTAAAAAAAGCTACTTCTGAATCCTGACTTCAAAATGGATCTCTGTATTTTAAAATATGGCATTTGAACTAGAAATGTTAGACTTGTTTAAGACAGTGTAAATTATCTGATTGTAGAGCTTCCTGAAACTCTGCTAATCAGCCTGGGTTCCATTTTCATCTTTTGCCCCTGAGACTTCAAGAGGTCCAGAAACTGGGCCATAGTCCTGTTCATATCACATTGTTACAATGTAGTTCTTGGTCAAAAAGATTATTATAACTTTTTCTCAATGAAATGTTTTATTTATATTCCAACTTATTAAACACAATGTGTCTTTTTAAAGAGAGTTGTTTTGAAAAAAAAGAAAATAATTTATGCTAATATCTGTAGAAAATATTTCAACTTACAGACAGAATATGGTAATTACAAGATGAACATTAAAATGAATAAAAAATTATACAATAGATAGAAAATAATTTAACAACATTTACAGAAAGGGAAAAGAAGCCTTGGCATATCATAGATGTTTAGTATGAGCCAGGAATTCTAACAGGCAGTACGTGGATGTTTTACCTTAGTCATTATAAGTCTGAATGGTAGCCAATCACCGTATTATAGACACGGAAACAAAATGTGAAGGTCAGATACATGATGGCTTGTAATTCAGACTCAAAATTGTCTGGTATGAGATGCATTTCTCTTTATACCAATATCATTCACTTTTCTAGAAAGTTTAAATATAATACATCTGATACTAAACTCAGTAAACAGCTTAAACAGTCACATCCCTTTAAGAAAGTTGACTTAATTTTACTTCAAATACCTTCTTGATAACAAACTTTATTTCTCCTTGGCCATATGGTGATGTTATTCTAACAATGACTATTTCTACTGTCTTGTTGCCAACAGGAACTGTGTGTCTCTGGCACTGTTCTATCTAGATCTGACTTGAAATTTTCTTGGAAAAAATTCCATGAGTAGAAAACTTAAGTCAACGTGTTCATAGATTTTTTTCCCGTTGATTAATTTCGCAACAGTAGACAATACATTGGAATAGTGGGTGGGTTTTACAGATTTATGGTCATATATTAAGGCTCAAAAAGAATGCTTACAAGAATGGAAAAAGTTTATGGGACAAAGGAATCAATTGAGAATGTTTACGTCATAAGTCAAAGATGAGAATTTTACCAGAGAATTAATATTGTTTTTGGAATTGAGAATTTAGATTGATTACTTTTATTTTATGTTTATTTATTAAGAGACTATACATAAAGTATGCTGCCATTTTATATATATATATCTTAAAAACAAATTTTATTTAAGTGCATTTCTAATATTTTAATGAACTTTATCACATTTGTCTCTATCATCATTTATATACAACCATGCTTATTTAATATCTACCTTTAAGTTTGTTTTCCACACAGGGGCTTCCAAGTATTTTTAGAAACATAGTGAATGCTCTATTTTGTTTTTTTCTATTTAAAATTATTTTTAAAATTACTACATATACAATAAGTGCTTGTATTTCTAATAATATGGTTACAAAGAAAATAGCTCATAAAATTTTTGGCATATTTTTATTTTAATTTTCTGGGAAAACTTTTTAAAAGTATCATGGAGCTACTAAGGCAGCAAGAACTTAGGAAACCATGATCTCAGAGAAAGGAGAAAATGTACTCAAATGAAGCAGACATTTAGTGTCACTTCTTCCCATAAGTCATTTGCTGGTAGCTAAAGATTGAGAACGCAAACAAAGCTTTCTAAAACCAAAGAATGCTAGGAAAACAAAAACTGGATTTCAGCGCTCTTCAGAAAGGATGGACCCTTATATACTCAAGGATTTCAGAAGAAAACACTGAAATGCTAAACCCTAGGAGTAAGGTTTAAAGGAACAAGACAAAACCTCAGCATAGAATCACCTCTGTGTGAGAATGGATTAGGGTGTGGGGTGATCTTCCCTTAATCTAACTCTTTGTCAAAAGCAAAATTAAATCCTCTGTGAAGTTACCATCCTATAGAACATTGTAATTACCATGTATAATTTATAACATTCAGTCAAAAAATATCAAGAAAAAAGACCAAGAGGAAACAGGCCCACAGGTGATTTATCTATCAAAGGTATCAGATACTGTCTGTCTTTCAATTAACTGTGATTAATATGTCAAAAGATAAAACAGGTGACAAAATAGAGAAATCAGGCATAGAGAGCAGGCATAGAGAAATAAAATCAGAGATCAGGCACAGAGAAAAATAATACAATGGAAATTCTAGAATTAAATAATGAAAAAAAATTGTCATTAAGATTGCAATAAATGGGCTTAATAACAAATTAGATACAGCAGTTCAGAGGCTTAATAAACCAGAAAATGTCAGTGTAAAATATAGAGATTAAACTGTGGAAATACAAATGGGTAAAAAAAAAAGATAGAAATCAGGCATAGAACAAAAATATGACAAAACTTACATCCAAAATATGTGGAAAACTTCTATAAATCCATACGAATAAGAAAGAAATTCAATAGAAAATTGGACAAGAACCAGCTGAAAAGCAATCTGAATATTTTCATGTTTTAGAAAGTTAAGGATTTCTGAGCAAAAAACCTGCAACTTGGGCTAGTGAGCAGACATTGCAAGCCAAAAGATTACAGAATGAATGGACAGTGAGAAATTCAGAGATTTAACAGCATAGAGGCATATATTTACATTTCAAAGGTAAAGCCCAGAACAATAGAAACCTTGCTTGTTGTATCCCCACCCCATGTAAATTCCTCCCATTTCTCAGAAGGTGAATCCTTGGGCAGCAGCTGACCAGCACACATATAAACTAGATTCTAATTTCAGGGATCCTCTCCTGTGATGTAAGAAAAACACCTTTCTTGCCCAAGAAGGTCTACCTATCTGGCTCTTAATGCATTGCCCCAGAAAGTAGAAAAAATAAAGCATGGACCACTGATGCAGTTATTACTATAAGTAATAATAATCTGTACCTGAAATACTATTATTTCAGAATAATATGAATAAATACAAATATTAAAAACTTACCCAAATCTACTTCAAGAAAGCTATGTATAATAGAGAATGTTCAAATGACCAATAAACATATGAAAATGTTCTCAATCTCATTAATCATAGGGAAATACAAGCTAAAACTACAACGAGAGGATACTATATAGCCACCAACATGCTCAAAATGAAAAAGGCTGATAATATCAAGTACAATGGTGAGGTTGTGGAATCATTGAAACCACTCAAAAACTGCTGATAGACATGAATTAGAATGATCACTTTGGAAAACTCTCTGGTTGTCCTTAATAAAGTTGAAAATAGGTATAAATCATGATGCTTGATATATTCCTAACACAAATGCATATAAATATACAGGAACAAATGTCCACTGTAGTGCTATTTGTAATATCCAAAACAGCACTAATGTCGAAAATCAATAAACTGTAGTATCAATCTGTATACTCAACAAAATGCCATTGATATGCAGCAAAATACATGAAAAAAAAATCATCAGTATATTATTTATTCATAATCATCCCTAAATGGAGACAACCTAAATATCCACAAAAAATACATTAGATAAATACTGAAGTAGTCATATAATAGAAAACTATATAACAATGAAAATAGGCTACTACACACAATTATATAGTTGTTCCTCAAAAACATAATGTTGATCCAAAAAAGCCAGACACAAAATAACTCTTTATATACATTTCATAAATAGGCAAACTTAATCCATAGTGAAAGAAGTCAGAATGAGGTTTAGCTTTGAGGAGCAGAGGAATAGTTGCTAGTATAATATACAAGGGTACTTGGAATCTTCTATTTACTTTGTAATAATCTATATAGCACATAGAATTTCTTGCCTTTATGTATGTTAGTTATACTTTATTTTTAAAAAACAGTTTATTTAAAACCAGTGTAATTTAGAATATCAAAATGTTATATTTATATCAAAAATAGTTTTATAAGATGTTAGGTTCATATTATTTTACCTCATTTTTATTGGAAGGAAAATGAAACTTTTTCCAACTTCCTGATATTTAATAAGTTTTAGCATTTATAATATAAAATATTAAAACTTATATATTCTAAAAAGGAAATGCTTCCTTTGAAATATTTTAAAAATTAATTTGTAGCCAGTTTATGCTAATTGATCTTCAACTTTTGGCATGTGGAGAAAAAGAAGGACTTATCTGCTATTTTCTAGAGGCACAGAAATATTCAGAATGGCAAGTAGCTTTTTGGATTACAAATCTCATGATCTATTTTCACTCTATTCTTTGAGTTTTGCTCAAACTGATTTTCTTACATATCCTTTTCTTGAGAATATTAATTCACAGCAGAAATTATATTTTTATACAGGATGTTAAATTCAACTGTCAAAAGATGAATTTCTCATTCCTTTTTAGCTACTATATCAGAAGTACCATAGAGTGGGTGGCTTAAACAACAAACACTTATTTTTCACCATTCCAGAAACTGGAAAGTCCAAGATTAAGATGTTGGCAGATTTGGTGTCTGGTGAGGGTCTGTTTCTTAGTTCATAGAGGGCACTTTTTTGTTGGGTCTTACAGGGCAGAAGGCACACGAGAGCTCTCTGGGATCTTATTTATTCATTTATTTATGCAAAGATGGGGTCTTGCTATGTTGCCCAGGCTGCTCTCAAAGAACTCTTGGCTCATGCAATCCACCTGCCATGCCTTCCCAAAGTGCTGAGATTATAGGCATGAGCTACTGTGCCCAGCCTTGGTATCTATTTTGTAAGGGTACTAATTCCATTCATGATGGTCCTACTCTCCTGACCTGATCATATCCCAAAGGCCCAAATATTAGCACAGTAGGGAGTAGCTTTCAACATATGGATTTGGTGGGGAGGAGGAGGGACATATTCAGTCTATAGCAATGGAATTCAAGCTTTATAACTGGACCACCTACATGAGTTCATGTATATGATAGATGCTTTTCTTATATTACCTCAATTGACCTGCCCCAAATCCCTCTACTAATTAGGAGTGGAACCAAAATTCTGCCCCAATCTATCCAACTCTGAAGCCCATACAATTCCCCGTACAATTCATTGTGTTGCCTTCAAACCAATTTAACTTTCATTATGAAGCTTGTCAATCCCAAATGTGAAAATTTTTATCTATAAGCTGTTATAATAGTGTGTCTCATTTTTTCATAGGTTGTAGATCTTATTAGTCTGTATTAAAATGCATAAATAGGAATAGCTCCTATTCCTACAGCTAATAATATGCTAATGGTACTAGTGTTTGGGGAAAACATCAGTGAAAATCTCCCAAAAACAACCCAGTCATATAAAAATGTAGCAAAATAAGAAGAGTTTACCATTACTTTTCTTAAGTAATGATGCATATTAATGTAGGACCTCTTACTCTAAGATATACACATATCAGCATAAAGGAGGATAAATAACCTAGACATTCCCTGCTTGAGGCACTTTATGTAGCTTTTTTGATATGTATTTCTTCCAAAATCCATTAGAGAATAACTCATTTTAATAAGGCAAAGGCTGTGATTGGTTTTCATGAAGATAAGGCAGGGTTTATAATTAAATTTCACCAGGGACCCACTGTCTTGCTCCAGGGAAAAAAAGAAAAGGGCTTACTGTCCTGCCCTAAGAATACAATAAAAGGGTCAAAAGACAAATTCTTTCCTGCTATAATGGTAACTGGATGCTCCTATAGGAACTTGGCTGATGACGTTTTCTTTTCTAAACATTACCAGTTTCTCAGCAATGTCAGCTCCCATTTCCAAGATCCTTTGAGTCATTGAAGTTTCTGACATTATGGAGTTATGACATTATAGATCTGAAAGTATAGCAAGTGCCAATAAGTAGCTACTGTTGAGATTTTCCTTTTAATGGAAGAAAAAAGACATGCAAATTTCTTTGACCATACTCTATCTCCAAGTCTGTGGACCTTCTATCTTAACGTGAAGATAATAATCCAACTGTGGTCTGTCCCAGTGAGGGGTGTAACCCCTAAATTTGGCAGACTCTAAATCTCCCAGGCATAGCAAGGTTGGAAGACAGCATCTTCAGATTGTTCTCAAATCAGGAAATAACTCAGTAAAATGGAAGGAAAAAAGAAGATGCACAATATTTTTTGTAGAGTCAGAACTATATAGGACCTAACACAAGAGGAATCATTTCTCTGTTTACAAGTCTTAGAAACTGGATTCTGGCCCCAAAAATGTATGTCAAAGTCTTAACCCCCAGTACCTATAAATCTGAGCTTATTTGGAAATAGGGTCTTTACAGATACAATCAAGTTAAGATGAGGTCATATTCGATTAGGGTGGGCCCTAATTCAACATGATTCATGTCTTTTTAAGAAAAAGAGAAGAGACACAGACACATACAAGGCAGGTGGCCAATGTGATGACAGAGCAGAAATAAGAGTGATACAGTCAAGGAATACCCAGGATTGATGCCCATCCCCAGAATCTCGAAAGAGGCAAGGAAGGGTTCTATCTGTAGTCAGAGAGGGGGCACTGACCTTCTGACATCTTAATTTTGGGCTTCTCGCCTCCAAAACTATGAGACAATAAATTTTTATTGTATAAGCCACCCAATTTGTGATATTTCATTAATGCAGTATAGGAAACCAACATACCAAGTAACCCAGCTGTCAGCACAGGAAGATATCATGTGGGAAGCAACCCAAACAGGTGTGGGGCATGAATCATACTTTCAATACTGCCATCTGCTCAATCTGGGAAAAATTTGCTTGTAGCAATAGGACTCCATAACAAACTAAGGCTATTTGCTCAGAGAGTGTAGATCCAAAAGAACATGTGAGTACGTAGGGAAAGACAATCCAGAATGAAGATGCTTTCTTCCACTGACTATGGGCTTTCATTTGTTTCTTTTTTTGTTTTTGTTTTTATATTTTTATTTTATTTTTTATTTTTAGAGACTTCTAGATGAGACAATAAAATACAAGGGAACATCT
>VBSM01003176.1:54753432-54808544 GCA_008086735.1 Cheirogaleus medius
AGACTAGTATAGGAAAGCTAAAAATTAATATCAAACTCATATTTTTACATCGATTATAGTTTGCTGCATATAAACATGCTTTAGTTACTTGTATGGAAAATATATATTAGTCCCATTCCAATACTGAGTTTAGTCAATACACAGAAAAGAAGTATACCTATATCATAATATTTTAAGGAATAGAAACTTTCCAGATATTAAAAAAATGTGATACCTGCACAGACTGCATAATCATCTTGCTTATTGCCAAGACTCTATGGTCCACAATATGGGTTAATTTATGTAATTAGCAGATTGTAGGGAATGTTTCCTGACAATGCTAATTATATTTGCACTCCAATACTGTATATATCACCATAGATTAGCTCTGATTCCAGGGAAATTAGGTCCACATTCACACGTACAAAATTTATAAAGCTAATTCATGGAACTGAATGAACTAAATAAAGTTCTGTGTGTTAATCTGAATATACAGTGAAATACAGGGCTCAGTAAATTTAAGGAAATGTTTACACATTTAAGATTCCACATTTTTCTACTTAAATATGACATTTTCTAATTAAAAATAGCATTTCTCATATACTCATCAACATGATCAGTTCTACATTACTTACAAATAAGTAATAAGTATGTGTGGCTACTAATCTATCACCAAATATCAGTTGCAAGGAAAGCAATGAAGAGATATTTGTCTCTTCTCTATTCATGATTTATATCTGGTATAAAAATTATAGAATTTCTTAAGAAGTTATGATAATGGATGCCAAATAAGCACATAGATTGCACAGAATTATTCCAAATGTCAAATAAAATGTAGTCCAACAATTTATGTGAAAACCAAGCAGTTTTATATGATTCATTTTGTTACTTTTAATCTTTAGATGCTTTTTTTACATTTGAAAGTAAGGAGTATCTTTAATTAAAAATATTCCTAAATATAAAATATACTAAACATTGTGGACACTCAATACACTATTGTTATTGTAATAATAGTATTGAGACTAATGTATAAAATATGTCAGATAGATATATCTATAAATATAAAGATATGTATCTCTATATACTTATATATCTACTTTTATAGATATACAAATATAAAATATAAAGATAAAGATATAAAATATGTCTTGGAGTAAAAATAAAACATCTTGGAGAAGGTTTTTAGTAAAAAGTTCTACTCATTTAATATAAATAATATGTATGTATAATATACATTTATACCTATATTAATTAATCAATCAACTTTGAACAACAATTTTTTGCCATAGTCACAGGTTCAGTAGACAAATATGCCAGCCTCCTGTAAAGTTTAGTGTACCAAATATGTAAGATTTTATCACTGAATATTTTTCTATTTTTGTCTTTCCTAATGTAGTAGATCATAAGTAAAGTCACAATCAAAAAAATATTGAGTACCTTTAAGGACTTAGCAAAATGAGGTATTTGAACATTGAAAACTATAAAGAACATGCTTAGTTACTGTTGAACTGAAATGCTAAAAGGTCCATTAGGCAGAAATGAGTAGCTCATCCATCAGAGGCATCCATGGTAAATGATTTCTCTGACAGATCATATGTTGAATATTAGAGCACTCACGAGAATATATACACTGCATGATGGCATGCTAACTTTTCTATTATTTCAAAGTCTGTTCTTCAATAAAGGTCTGTAATTGTATCTTAAATTAGGTGTCATGATATACATAGCATAGGCTATATATAATTCTGACTAACACATGATACATATTGAAAGACAACTTTAGTACTTTGATCAATGACATGGGATCACTAAAACCCTATATAACATGTGAGTAATTTGGAATTTAAATTGTTAAGTAAGGGAAGAGGATAAGAAATTAGTGATATTCACATATTTGAAAATTTCTAATTGTTACACTAATGAATAGCTATATAGAAACAACAAAAAATATACCCATTAGGTTACCAAATCTTGTTTAATAGAACAACAAGATACATAGTTATGTGAATAAGTGAGATATCACCTGAAAATAAAAGAGCTGGACTCAATGATAGCCTTTTTGAATCCTCCCAGCTCAAAATGATTCTTGAATTCACAATCCTATTAATAATACTATATATTAAATAAACATTTTACATGAATACTAAATCATTTATAATATAAAAATAAATACTAAACTTGAACATTAAATACTACAATATTAGTAAATAGTAAATAAATACTAAAAGTGAATAATTTATATTGAGTTTATCACATTCACGACAATGGAAACTGCATCTAACCCAGTTAGCAATAATTATAACTTTCATAGATATTAAATAACAATGGTGACCTGTGGGGTCTTTTCATTCACATTTGTAAGCAATGTGAGGACAGAGATTATTGTGAAATAGAGGAGTTGGAAAATAAATATATATTGAAAAAGTAGAAGAATGAATGAATGTATGAAGGTAAGTATAAAACCAAAACAAAATGTATGTCAGTTTAGTGGAATATAATTACATGAGCACTTTGTTGCATGTGATTAGAATTTATGGAACCAATAAAAGTTGGAAAAATTCAATCGGTAGTTATTTTTGGGGGTGGGTGGAAGGTATTAGCAGTTCTATTTGTTTCTTCAGACCTGACTAGGATATCGAATTGACCTACATTAAATTTATCTATATATCGACATATTATCTCTCTTTATAAGCCACTAATTTCTCTCTATATTTAAGATATTCATAATCAAGACTATTGACAATTATCACTATATTTTCTAAGCAGTAATATGAGCACATAGTCTAAATATTTTTAATGTGTCACTGTTTATATTTGGCGAAAGTAATGATTACCTCTCAGTTTAGACATCCTCTAGAAAGAATTTGCAGATCATCATAAACAATCACATTTCTCAAAGGCTGCATAAAGAGAGAAAAACAAGTAAAGAGAGAAAACACACTAAAAAAAACAGAAACACAATTAAAAATATGTTATATAAAATGTTCACGTATACTACACTTAGTGATTTGTCCCTAGAGGTTAGAAACTACATAGCTATTTTTGAACAATTTTATAAACATAAGAATCATTTCTGGAGGTAGTAATTCTTTTATTTATTCACTCATTCAATAAAGCCATCTATAGTTTATTGAGTACACCCATGTGCCAGGCAATGGAATGCAAGCTCCTCTCTGAGGACATTCATCTCTGTTTTGTTCTCTGCTGTAAACCTGAAACAGAGCCTGACACATAGTAGGTATTTGATAAATATATGTTAAGTGAATAATTGAATGTTGTGTGCTAGCATCCAATAGTGAATAGATAATGTATAGTCCATGTCCTTCTAGTGATTCCAATGCAGTGGATGAAGCTTAAAGATTTTCAAAATTACCAGTATATATTATTACAAAGTTTACAGCTATCACCCAAAGACAAACAAAATTTTTGTTCAGCAATATTAAAATTAAGGGAACCCAGATGCAAGAAGCTGAGTAGCTAGTTAGGGCAAGGAAATAAAATTGCAGGAATTGCGAGATCTTAAATGAGTGGCTTCTTTCAATGAAGCCTCTTAATGTCTTTGCAAACCAGAGGGATCTACAGGTCCTCTGCCCCTCTTTTCACACTTCTTCAGAATTAGCAAAGGCATCTCCACACATGAAAGCAAATACAGGCAATTTAAGAAAAATCTTGACTATGAGAGTTTCTAAATAGTGGAATTAAACACAGATTGGCTGTTTATTCATCCTGAAAAAGATTCTCTAGAGAGAGATCAAGGATCAGGAATGATTCAATATTCCAGGAAAAAAATCCTGCAATAAACATATCAGCTCTTCAGAGGTATTGCAGGAGTCAGATCTTGGATCCACAGGTTAGTGTGTTATTGAGGTTTTAGAATTGTGAAGAAACTCAAAATATCCAATTACTTTAAAAAACAAAATATATAAAAATTTCAAAGAAACAGAAAGGATTTTTGCTAATTATTTTTTTAAAAGAAGTGTCAAGGAAGGGGTGAGTACAAACTTGGAAAGTTTGTAAGGGCTATCTTTTTTTATTGTCTTTTTATTAATTGTCTTTTTATGAAAGAAAATAAAAAAGAAGGCATAGATATATTGTGCATTGTCATTAACTCATATTAAACCTCTAAAAATTCTTTCTCAGTGAAAATTTTAAAATATGTACATTTTGAATGTTTTAAACACTTAGGTGACTTATTTTGAACATGAAGTGAATTAGTCTGAAAAGTGATAACATTTTCTTGTTAAAATATTTGTGACTTATATACATTTTCTTCCTCTAGTATGAATAAAATTCTTCCTAAAACTTACGAGTGAAACTACAGTATCATATAGATCCTTTCTAAAAAGATACTTTATAATTTTAATCCTCTCTCTGTTAATTAACTACCCTCAATTAGCTAAATTTACTTATTGTTTTTCTATGACTTACTCAAGTATAAATGTTATGTTGCTGTATCATATATGTCTTTGTAAGCCATCTCAATTATTTAATGGAACAGTAGAAAATACACTGTAAAAAACAAAAAAAATAATGAGAAACATCTGAAGTTTAGTACCTCATCTAGGGCACCCAGGAACAGAGTAGAGCACTAGAATCTGTACAATTCTAAAGTTTTTTTTATTTTTAATTTCTTAAGGCTAGGTTTTGGGATAATTTATAGGAAAGAAATACTTGTTAATAATCAGATTTAAGATGCTAATTGCAAGAATTAAAACTCAATTTAGACTTTTTTTTATTTCAGCATATTATGGGGTATACCAATTTAGACTTTAAGATGACCAACTCTTGGTTGCTTTTTCCATAGCAATGCTGAAATAACATATTAGAAAATTGTGCACTGGATAGCATTGTGGGGAGAGAAGGAAATATACCTACACAGAGCCCTTTTAGCATCAACATTATTGATGTCCATGTTAACTGAGCCCTTTGAGAGCTCTACTTCAAAACTATAAATCAAAGAAAGGTATACAAATCATCTAGATTCTTACTAAATGAAAAGAAGATGTGATTTGATTTATAAGACCAGGGTAAAGATGTGTAAGCAGGATTCTTATGATTAATTATCCAAAGTAAACTTTATTATTTAAGAGCTACTGGACTATAAAGAAGATGATTTTTTTCCCAGCAACGTGGATTAGATTTACATGGTGTCATAAAAATTGACAGCATTATGTTAGTCATGCAGTTTGATTTTTCTTTAGTACTGAAAATCCTATAGAAATAAGAATTATGTAAACATATTTAGAATAGATGCACCCAGGGGTTGAAATGATGGGACCAGTGACTCTATGACTATTAAGTTGTTTTCATGCTGTTAAATATTTTGCATAACAGTGGGGAACTGAGGTACAAAGGATTGTTTCAGCAGCTACTTCTACAAGTCTATTTTTCCCATGATTTGTACATAGATTAAGATTAATGGTTCTTTTCTTACATTCTATAAAGGTATAAAGAAGAGAGCTAGTGTATCAAAATGTAAATGTATTTTTTTTTTTTTTAGAATTCAAGCTAAAGTCTAAAGCTGAAAACAATAGGTATTAAATACCTACCCATTCCAAAGAACTGTGTTTGAACAAATCCATGCAGCATATATTGAAAGGAGGCAAAACTGGTCAAGCACCTTACTCCAAACAAGTTATATAAGACTAGAAAAGTGAAAAAGATTCACTCAAGTGAATTTTTAGAGTAGAAACAGGGGTTTCCCATAACAGTGTGAACCTGACATCTCTCTGCCTATCAGGATATTGACTAAGCTGTGGCACTGTAGCACTTGTGAGGTTTTACACCAGTCTTCCAAATAGAAAGACATGGGCTGAGTAGAGGTTGATGCACTTATGAAATGAACATAGAGACTGACTCCTGCTTTCCCTTGCTAGGTCTCATGGCAGGAGTCTGGCTGGAGTAGCCAAGGAAGGAATGCTTTATGGGGGATCCCAGAAATGTCCCCATTTGCTAAGGCAAGGATGCCTGAGGTCTTGTGAGACTACAGAAGCCCAGCAGCTTGTCGGGAGAAGACTTTGCTTTTGACTGCACAGTAGAGGTGATCCTAGAAGTAAGAGGCTTTGTCACTGGGTCAAGAGGACAGTGGGAGCATGGAGGCAGCAGAAGAGTGCTTTTCCTCTCAGAGAAAAAGGTAGTGAGGTTGTCAATAAGGGTTGATCTCCACAATCCACAATGACTCCCCCAACACACATACACACGCAAAAACAGACTTTGAATACCTGTGTCAACTAAAGTGCGATGTCAGCCATTATCAGCAAACATAACAATAGAAATAGTCCTAAATCTACCAATACTCAAATGCAATTGGTTCTAGTTCCACTGGTTACTTTTATTGTAGTCTTTCTAAATGATACATTTTAAAAGGATCCAAGGGAAAAAAACACTGAACTACATTTAAGGGAGGATTTCAACACTATTAAGGTATCTTAAATTCATGCTTTATAAAAGACTATGGGAAAAATGAGGGGATGCAAATGAACACTACAAATAATAAGGTGAAGGAGGCGTGGGTATTACATTCATATATTTAAAGGATTCTTATGTAAGAGGTCAATTATTTCCCAAGCTCAAACTTAAAATCAGGGGTTAAAGTATGAAAGGGTGAAGATCCTGGATGAGTATAAATAAAAATATTTAATAAGAAAAAAAGTCTATTAAAGGAATAATCTGTTGTATAAAATATTTTTCTCACATCATTGGAATTGTCTAAACCAAAACTAAGTAATTATCATGGATGGGATTGGATGAGTATAATTGACCAGATGACTTTTTTTAAAGGTGACAAAATGTCTCAGTTTTCAAAGAAAGTTCTAGTTTTTGTCTGTTGCTTTAGCAAAATTATTTATAGGGCTCCCTTTATTTTCAAAAGTGTCCATACAGTACAGTAAAAATGTGGTCATTGTACCTAAAAAGTCCCTTCCAAATCTAAGTCTGTGAATCTATGCTTTTGGTAAAGTCAATGACCCTTCTTGAATTTCATTCTTCATATGCAAAAAAAAAACAAAAAAAAAAACCTAGTTTACTTTTTGAGTTTTTTTAAATAATCAAAACTGAAAATATATAGGGAGACATTAAAAATATTATGTACTTTATAGATTTATGTTGTTTTGCACCTATTAACTTTTGCTGTTGTCATTTCATAAAAAGGATTTAAATTAGCAAAGATTGTCTATTTCTTGCAGCTGTTTAACTTGCAACAAAGGAATGCACGAGGGATGGGAATTTGTTGATCCTCTCTCTCAACTAAAAATATCATTCATCTGTGGCCAAGCTTTTCCACTAAATGAAATTGGTATTAGAGAAGAAAGAGGTTATATCAAACTACATACTCTGGGACAGTTTTCTTCAGACTCCCAACCGAAGGACATTGAGCTGACATTAACCAAAGATGAAGAGAGCTGTTTTTGTTTCATTTGCTTAGGGATTTGCACAACTGGCATTGAGCTTCCTGGTAGAGTTACAAGAGAGCTGAAACATGAGGATAACAGGAGAAGAAACCATTCTGATCTAAACTTACCACTGGTATCCTTGTTCTAACCATTTCTTGGTTTATAATTGCAAAGACTGTCCAACTCTATCTTAACCACACACCCCTGATTCAGTTCTCTTATCTACTGAGATTATATGTAAGGAATGAAATACTTCTATTGTCAATGTCTGTAGAAACAATGGCAGGCTGAAAAGAGCAGAGAGTTATTAATATTCTTAAGTCTACTAAAAAAAAAACTAAAACAGTGATGATGAATGAAGTATTCTGACATTTCAGCTTAAGTCAGGTAACTTTATGTCCTGCTTTATTGGAGACAGTCTTGTTTTGCAGCAATTTTAACAATTGCACTTCCTATCCCTCACAAAAGGGTACTGGTTGGGATTGAGGTGCCCAAAGAGAGTATTTTCTGATCTATTTACAGAAAAAAGGGAAACTTAACCAGTCGCAAAAGTTTCCTTACCAAAAATTAGTTCAAGGAGTTCATTGAACTGTGTTTTGTGGAAGCTTTTTTAGTCTCATGATATAAATTAATTGATCTTTTGGAAGGCAGGTATATATTTGTTTCTCCTATACATAAAAGATTTCTCCCAAAATAGGTTGTATGTCCACTGAGAGTAAAATCCATGTCAAAACCTTTTTAGCATATCTCTTAACATATTAATGCTTTCTAAATAAATATTAAATATATGAATGAGGATGAATTTGGAATGAGTCCAAATACTGTTAGAAATTTAAGAGTAAATCTGGAAAAATGAAGTCTCAGTTTCAGAAGAATTGATACTTATATGTCCAGGTTTTAAATTATGTTGCATCATAATTAAGTATAAAAATCATGACATTGATCTAGAAGCATCTTCAAAATTCGCATCTGAAATTATTTATATCCCTAAACATAGACTCTGTACTGACGTAATTTACTTTTTGGCTTAGCCTTTTTGTGGAAACATCTTTATTGCAATAAAAATTGAGGTGATTGACCTGACTTGAGAGAAATATCTTATGCTGTATTTAACAAAAGAAGTTTTAAATAGGAAGTGAAAAAATAAGCAAGTGAATATAAGGCAATGGCAAATAATGCATATTTTTAAATGGGCAGTGTATAGACCGTTCTTTCTCTGAAAATATGAGATAAGGGAGAATTAAAACAATGTTTTCAAGACAAGCAAATATCACTATTTCAGTGTCTCTTAACCACGAGAATTGTTTAAAAGGAGGGAAATACTAATTAAGATTTCACTACTGCCAAGCAATATTTACTATAGTTGAACCTGGTGAGTTTTAAAGCAGCTCAATCTCATTTTCTTGTTAAGATCTTCATACAGAAACCTAGGCTTCTAAGATTTAATCACAGGCAGTTCCCTCTCCTCCCCCTCTCCCCAGTAGAGAAGAAACACATTTGGTACTCCACGACCTCAAGAGATTATTAATCTATAAAAATGTTCTTGCCCTCCCACAACCTCCCAGCCTATGACAATAATTATGATGGCTGCTGCAAGGTTGTATTGCTGTTAAAAATGGCAATAATAATGATGAAATTAAATCCTTTTTCCTTATGTATAAATGCAACACTTATTTCCATGCTATTTGGATAGGATCCATTCTTTTCTAGCAGTCATGGCTATGCATCATTCTTAAATGTACTGTAAATCTTCTAATAATTAATAACTGCTAGAGCTCAGTTCCTTAAAAAATGAATTTCTATGAATTATGAATCACCTGCAACTGAATCATTTTTCCCTCTCCTCAGGTGTAAAGCCAAAAGAAAAGAGAGTGATTGTCAAATGTGTAAATAATAATTAAAAGTTCTCTTTAAATTATTTTATTTTTTAGGTTGGGTTTATTATTTAGTGGATTAATTCTTCAGAACTATTATTCAACTGCTATTTTCAAGAGAGTATATTTTGTTATGTTTGGTTTCTCAGACATAGTTTTGTGTTCTACACGTGAATGCTTTTTTATTATGGGATTAGTATAGTTTATTTAGGAATAAATAAAATTTTAAGGGAATCAAAGTAAATGTATATAACACCATATATAACTGGCATGAAGTTTTTATGGTATATTCATCTAGAGTATTTTCTGCACACATCTATTTATATCTATATCTATACATATATGTTGGTGGGATTATACCATACATTATATTTTTAATTTTATTATTTTTACTTCAAAAACACATCTTTTTCACTATTACAAGTTTAAAATGTATGTTACTTGTTGTTACTTGATGATTGCAGACTATTTCTTTGAATGGGTAATTTATTTACTCCAAATCATAACTAATTCCTTATTTTTTATTTTTAGCTATAAAAAGGAGCCTAATAATATATCAAATTATACATTTTTATACATTTCCTAACTTATATCCTTTTAAATTTGTGCTTATATCACTTTCTTCTTCCATTTCTGCACACCTCCACCTATATCTTATCTACAGTTTCCATCTTTTCATGGAAGCTGGAGTTCAAATAGGTTTAGTAGCTTGTCCAAAGTCACACAGTAAGTGGTAGAACAAGACTTCTTGTTGTTAAAATCAAGAGTTAGGTTTTTGGCATTGTGGATAGGGTTTGGAAGTAGACAAAATTCTGAGTGAGTAATTAAGATACAAAACTATAGTGTCATAGCACATCCTGAATGAGAAAGGCAAAAGTGTGGGGAAAATTACTTTAAAATATGAAGATTATATGCCTTGGCTTCTGTCTGGCTCAATTTTATAATAGAGGGCGTTTTCTGTAATAACTAATGACTAAAAATCTCAATCTTTGAGTATTCTAAACTCAACACATACAATTTAAAAACTCAAAGTTTCATTTGTTATCTCCCATTCAGTGTTTCATTAACTTTATTTTTACAAATAAGGGAACTGATTAAAATTTTAAATGATCTTCCCAAAGTTTTTCAAATACTTTGTAGGAAGTGATAGAAAATAGTTTGGAATTTCTGTTATGCAACTATAACATATATGATAAAAGCACAAAAAAAAAAGAAAGTGAGGAAGGAAAGGAGTACAGAAAAAGGGGAGGAAGAAAAACACTGATTTATTCTGCCTCTTATATTTGGCTTATCAACTTGAAGATATTAATACATGCTGTATAGCTTAGCAGTCATTTGAATATGGAAAGTATATCTCAGTTTAATCTTCATTTTCTTCACAAAAAATGAAGTATAGAATTCTGGGGAGAAAGTAAGGGCAAGGTGTGGTTGAGTGGAGGGATGTTATTTCAAACAGCAGGTGCTAAAATGTTTAGTATCTACCAACTTTTTACATACAGAAATGATGGCCCTTTATCTGAAAAATATTCCCACTATCTCCTTGCTTAGCTCCATACCTTGCATGTATTTGAGTTGAGTTTCTCCCATGTTAGTAAATAACTAGATCAGTTTGAGATCCAATTAAAACTTGGCCATCACTTATAGAAGAGTTGAAATCCCAAACCTTTTTTCTCAGCATTTTGTGATATAGGGGAGGAAACAGATAGAAGAGAAATTTGACTCCCATTGCAGATTTTAGCCAGTCAATGGATCAGATGCTTCTAACCAAAGAGTATTGCAGCCATTTTCAGTTGTTTTTTTAACTTTGCTGTATAATTTAAACTTTGCCACTACTACATCAGGTTAACGAGACAAGTGGAACACACTAAAAACGATTCAAGTATTTGTATTGGGAGCCAGAAAGAAATAGCAATATAGGGACACAGTATTCTAGATTTCAGTGAGATCTTGAGTATAAAGCCCACAGGCACAGACGGCAGCAGGAGCTTTACAGAGGAGAGAAGGCAGTTGCAACCCTGTGGCCTGGGGCAAGTCTGAAAGGAGCTTGCAGGGAGCTCTTCAGAGTAGAGAAGTGGCCCTTCACCACACTGTAGAAAGGCCAGTGTGATTCCCACTAGTTTACCCTGGAGAATGAACATAACTTTGCTTGGGGGCTTGCCTTACTTACTACAAAGAATGCAGTCCCAGAGGGAGAGAATTTAACTCAGATTTGTTAAAGAAAAACTTTTTAGTGATAAATGGAGTAAGAATTCACTGCTTTTAAGTAACTACTTCTAAAACAAGGTCAGACAGAAGGATCATGCTGTATCAAACAAGTAAGAAATACCTAGCAAGGAACTTCCTGAAATAGTGGATATAACTGAAACTAAAACCCAGAAAGTTAGCTTAAAGTTCAGATACAAACGGGGATTGAGCATAGAGAGAGCGCCAAGTATCACTAACAAGTAGGTACATTACACAATGATGGATTAGTAGTATCCCCAGAATCCAGAGAGAAATGCAGGTTTCACTGTGCATCCTTAGGTGTTTATCTGGAATAAAATAATAAAATGTATTGTCCTAATAATTTTTGTTAATGTCAAATACACTAGAAATCAATCATTAAGATTTAAGGTGAAAATATTAAAGCTGATAAACCATCAACAATGAATTTTACTAAATTGGCACAGAATTTTTGATGCTTTCTTAATCTGTTTGAGGTTCTATAAAAAAAATGCCATAGACTGAGTGGCTTAAAAACAACAGAAATTTATTTCTCACAGTTGTGGGGGCTGGAAGTTCAAGATAAGAAGCAGGCAGATTTTGTGTCTGATAAAGGTACATTTCCTGGTTCATAGATGGCACCCTCTTACTATGTTCTTACATGGTGGAAGGGACATGAGGGATATCGGGGGGGGGCTTTTATAAGGGCATTAATTTTATTAATGAGGTTTCCACCCTCATGACTTAATTACCTCCCAAAGGCCCTACCTCCTAATACTATTACCCTGGGTGGTAGGATTTCAACATATTAATTTTGGGGAGACACAAACATTCAGGTCATAGCACATTCATAGCTATTTAACTGATTACAATAATTAATTGTTTAGTAACCTTATTGTAAATAAAGCAAGGATAATATACTATGTAAAGGCAGAGGCTGGCTAAAATAATCAGTCTATTTGTTGAAATACGGTCTCGCTCTGAATTTATGATATCTATAAAATTGTTCTAATTTAATTTAGCATAATTGTGACACATACATAATAATAAAGAAAATAATGATGCTATAAACTTAATATTTGTGTCTCCTCAAATTCATATGTTGAAACCTAATACCCAATGTGAGGGTATTAGGTGGTGGGATCTTTGGGAGGTAATTAGGTCATGAGGATGGAGCCCTCATGCAGGGATTATTGACTTTATAAAAGGGACCTTAGAGAACCCCCTTTCCCCTCCTACCATGGGAGAACACAGCTAGAAGATGGGAACCTATGGACCAGAAAGGGGGCCCTCACCAGATGTCAAATCTCCCTGATCCTTCATCCTGGACTTTCAGAACTGTGAGAAATACAAATTTTTTGTTTATAAACCACCCAGTCTACGGTGTTCTGCTATAGCAACCCAAAAGAACATAAAAGATAAGTAAAGAAAGTACATTTGTACCCCCATAATATGCTGAAACTAAAAAAAAATTAAAAAAAAGAAAGTACAAACAATTGTCAAACTATGTCTTAGTCTAGAAAGCCTTTTGAATTGAGGCAGGGAGAGATGGAAAGACAAATCATAAACTGAAGACACATAAATAGCAAACAGATCAGAGACAGAAATAACTTCAACATTTTTCAGCCAAGCAGTCATTTTATGGAGAAGGAAATGGATATCCAGAAAGGGTAGGTGCTTTATCCAGTATCACACAGCTACAGAGTACCAGCTCTAGGTCAGGCCCCTACAACCCAGTGGCTTTTTCTTACTGTAATGAGTTGAATTATGTTCCCCAAGAAGGTATGTTGAATCCCTACCCCCCAATTTCTGATGATGTGCACTTGTAATAGTCCTTCTCTTATGGGTGAGGGATGCTTTTCAAGACTCTCAATGGACACTAAACCCTATATGTACTATGTTTTTTCCTATACAATTACACTGTATGGGGAGAGTAGTGTATACAGCATGGATATGTTAAGCATTGAGATGATTCATGTCCTGGGCAGGACGAAGTAGGAGATGAGAGATTTCATCGTGCTACTCAGAATGACCTACAATATAAAACTTATGCATTGTTTATTTCTGGAATATTTCATTTAATATTTTCAGACTGTGGTTGACCATGGGTAGTTGAAATTGGAGAAAGTGAAACTGATAAGGGGGAACTACTGTATTTGAAAATAGGGTCTTTGCAGTTGTAATCCAATAGGATGAGGTCACAGTGGAGTAGGACAGAGCCTAATGCAATATGCCTGCTGTCCTTATGAAGAAGAGAAAAGACACAGCAATGCACAAAGAAAAAATATGCACAAAACTTAGATTGCTCTAATTCACAGTGATTAAAGAGGAAAAAAATAGAAAGATTTAAGATAACATCATTAACTCTAGGCTACAAAATAAGGAAAAATGTACTTATTTAAAATTGAAAATCCTTAAGAGAGCAAATAATGTTGGTAGAGCCCATCTTTTTGGGAAAGAGATAATATGTAACTTTGTAATATTGTTGGTGAATGAAACTCTGCTCATCTCCTTGCCATGTAAACCCTAGAGCTTTTAGATCTGATTGATTACCATCAAAGTTTATACAACATTCACCCTATAGAGTATTTAAGAATCTTTGATTTAATTTAACTCACCAAAATATAATAACTACCTGGAGTAAATTCAGAAAATGTATTTAAAAAATAAAAATAAATCACTGGGTTATAAATAGCTCATATATGAATTCTTTGATAAGAGGAGATATTACTGGATGGATATTTAAACAGAATTTTAAAATAATATATAAACAAAGATGTAGAGAAGCTAAATAAGAGGGAATGTTGTCTCCTACCTTCAACTTCAGTTCTGAAAGCACACAACATAGTGTTTGAAAGCAAAAATTTTATCATCAGATAGATTGTCTCTGCCACTCACTAACTGACCTCAGGCAATCTTTCTTTGCCTCAGTTTGTTCACATATAAACTTAATCTGCCTCATAGATTTTATGTGAGAAAAATGAGGTAATGCATATAAAGTGTTTCAGTACAAAGCCTATCTCACAGTAAGCCCTTAAACTTGTTTGTAGGTATTATTATGCTATTATGGAAAAGGGTGCTATATACACAGAGCATCAAATCATTAAGCCCTTTAACATTAGAAGAATAAATTATATTGACCTTCTGTAATGATTCTCATCTTCCTTTATAAACGTATCAAAGCAGTGTAATTGTTATGTATCAATAATACAAAATTATTAAAAGATGTTGAAATTAACAAACATCATATACCATTTAGTAGTAGGAGCAAGAAAATTTATGAATATTTTACATACATTAATTCACTGAATTCTCTTAGCTATCCCATGTGTTAGCCATTATTATTATTCCAGTTTCAAAAATGAGAAACTGAGGCACAGAAAGCCTTAGAACCTTGCCT
This sequence comes from Cheirogaleus medius, assembly GCA_008086735.1. Classification (NCBI taxonomy): domain Eukaryota; kingdom Metazoa; phylum Chordata; class Mammalia; order Primates; family Cheirogaleidae; genus Cheirogaleus; species Cheirogaleus medius. Next base: position 54,768,279 of record VBSM01003176.1, read on the forward strand.
AAGGATACGCAACAGACCTGAGTAAAGCTAAGGAAACTTGGCTTCAGAATCTATGCGTGTAACCTTAAGCTATACTGTTGTTGAAATAATGTGTATTATATTGTGGATCACTACAAAATCTGCTTTGTTGTTCACTCATTTACCTAGGAATTTATAGAAAATTTAATTCCACACTTGTATCCTTCTTTCTTACTAGGTAATGTACCTGTGTTTTTAACAAATATAAATCAGATTGTTGGACCTTCAGTCAATTCAGAGAAAATATTTGTCTACAACTCTGACTTTTAGCTTCAATAAAAACCCTTTTGTTCACCAAAAAAAGAACTGAAAGAAGACAAGGGTGTATTGCAGGGATGCTTATATGAGTAAGCCCTCATAGTTTAAGTGTCTATGCCTCTAACAAAGCAAGAAACCAGGGATTATAAGTCACAAAATAAAGTCGGTTGGCAACCAGGATTCACAATAAAACTCAGGGTCAGACCACAGACTTATAGAGGGAAAAATTATATAGACAAGAGGAAGAACTTATTTTTTCATCATATCATTTCCTGCTTAGAAACCTTTCTTAAGAGATTTATGCAGAGTCATATCTGTAGCAAGATGAAAAGGGTACTCTGTCCTTAGAATCAGAGCCAGGGAAAGAAGGAAGAATAGAATAGTAACAATAAGCTCTATCTTCTTATAGTCTAACATGAAAAGGAAGCGAAAATGTTTCTGATGCTCCCATTAAGCACAGTAAACTGTTTTAGGAAAAAAATTATATTGAAGCCATTTCAACTTGCTTAAAGGTACAATACTATTCTCAGTATTATTAAAACTTCAGTAGGTTTAAATGTGTTTATATTTTTCGACTTTATATTCGGAATTTTTCAAAGAAGCACAGCATTGATAGAGTTTGTACTTGTCCAGAATATTTAAGTGCATAATCACTTTTCACATATTTGTTTACATCCAAAAGGTTAACAAAATTACTATAACTTTCTTTAAAGTGCAATGAATATCCATCAAAACAATTCAAAAAGAATATAAAGATATGGAAAAATAAATATTGGCTGAATTCCTGTCACCCATAAATAAGCCTAACATACTCATATACTACACATTGTCATTACAAAATTATATATATTCTTTTAATATATTAATAGATATAATTACATATTTTAAGCTTAACAATTTTTGGTAATAAACATGTTAGTACTAAAATTTTTTTAAGCAATCCCATAGGATTGAAGGATTGAAGGACCTTAAAGTCGTTTTCAAGTTTCACCTATTATAAATAAGGCTATGAATAATATAATTGCATCTTTTTACACATTCCCAGTTACTTTTAGAGGATAAATGATAACAAATGGAAATGGCGTATTAAAGAATATTCAAGTTTTAGAACTTCTATTACATATTTTCAAATTGCCTTCCAAAAACATATTAACATATATTTCCTCCAATGGTATGTGAGAATGCTTCTTTTGAAATATCCTCATCAATGCTAGAAATAGCTAAGCATCTCTTGGGGAAGCATCTTGTGCTCACCCCGGATGTCTATAAACCTTCTGGACTTATTGCTCAATGCCTCACTTTATCTCACAGAAGAGCAAGTTAATAGTTTGGTGCCGATAATCATTGGACTATTTTTCTGGATTGGGAAACACTAATTTGGGAGTAGGGGGATTTACTCTCATATGAAGATTTGACTGTGTTGGTTAGACTAGAATTACAGTTTCCAAAATGTTCTTGCCTATGTGACTCCAAGTTAGAGGTGTCCAACTAAGAATTTGTGTGAGATTTGAAAACTAGGATCAGAAACCATTCATTTTTGAAGATCATGCAGTTAGAGACAATGACAAATCAAAAAGGTGCTTTCACAAAGGGTCCAGCTTACACTCACATTCTTCCAATTTGGAAAGTAAAATAAAATATTATGTTTAAATTTACATTTATTTGAATATTAATGTGGTCAGATATATTTTCCATTTATTGATTCACCATTTGCAGTGTAATTTATTCAAAATGTTGGTGCATACACTGTAGCCATTATTTGCGTGACCTGTTTATTAATTTATTTTTAATTTGACTATAACATATGCTAAATATTTCTAATTTATTTCATAACTTGTTATTGTTTTATGTCAAATATATGAGAACAAATAATAAAATGGCAGATATAAAAAACTTTTTGCATTTCATAAGAAATCATTAAGAAAATGAAAATACAAATCACAGATTAGGAGAGAATATATATAAATCATAGATCTGATAAAAGTAAATAAAAATAAATAAAAATTTTGTATATAGAATATGTAATATAAAAATAAATCTTATTACTTGATAATAAAAGGACAAATAGTTCCTTTTACCAAAGAAAACATTTCAGCAAAGATAAATGAGTTGTCAATAAACACATAGTATGATGATTGACACTATTAAACATCAGAGAAATGTAAATTTAAAGCACAATGAAGTATCACTTCACATTCATGAGAATGGATATAATCAAAAAGACAGACAACAAGTGTTGGTGAGGATGTGGATAAATTAGAAACTCATATATTGTTTGTGGAAATATGAAATGATGCAGTCACTTCGAAAAAAGATGAGTTTCTTTAAAAAGTTCATTATAGTTGTGCAATCCAGCAATTCCATTTCTAGGCATCTACCTAAGAGAAGTGAAAACATCTGTCCACACATACAAAAGTGTATATAAATGTTCATAGCAGCATTATTCACAATAGCCAAAAAAGTATAAGCAACCCAAATTTCCATCAACAAGTGAATGGATGAGCAAAATAGGGTATACCATATGATAGAACACTACTATTCAATAAAAAGTAATGAAATACTAATACACACACAACATGGATGAACATAAAAACATCTTGCCAAGTGAAAGAAGCCAAATGTAAGAAACAATACATTATATGTTTCCATTTGTATTAAATGTTCACAAATTTATAAAAACACCAAGTAGATTAGGTAGATTAGTGGTTTCCTGGGGTTGGAGGTAAGAACTCTGAATTGGCATGAAAATTAACTGTAAATTGGCATGAAAGACCTTTTTGAAGTCATGGAAACATTCTAAAATTGCATTGTGTTGGTGGTTGCACAATTCTAAAAATTTACTAAAAATCATTGAATTATGCACTTAAAATGAATAAATTTTATGGTATGGAAATTATACCTCAATAAAGCTATTAAAAGCAGATAGACCAAAAATTTAATTAGTATCATCCTTTTGAGTCTGATGACTATAAACATGATTGATTTTTACCTATGAAGTCTAGATTTATGAAATAGTTGCCTGATTTGTCCAAGAACACTAAAAAGGAAGGTTCAGCAATCAATCATGCTAACACATTGGGTGCTAAATTCCCAGAGAACATGAAATTGAAATTATAAATCATTATAATGTACTAAAATATTTAACTTTGTTTTGCATATTTTTTAAAATAAATTATAAAACAGTAAGCCATTTGTGGTAGAATTCATGTATTGAAACTAAAATAGTCTTATTAAAATAAATTCCAACATTTTAAAAATCAAATCCATAACTCTTAAATCAATGTAAAAAGAAATGAGAGCACATGATTATGGTAGATAAAGGTCACTTGCACTGTAAATGAAATATCAAATTTAAACTTTCTTTGAAACTTTCTTTTTGATGGCAAAGTTCTCTAGTATACATTCTAAGTAGTAAGCTTGGTCAGAAACTCTGAGAACATGTGTCTTTGGGGATATAAGCTCCATTTACCTATCTTGCTTCAGATCATTTCATGATAGAGATCTAGAGGGAAAACGAGCAAGTCAAAGAAAGGAATAAAAGATGAAGAAACCAGAGAAGGAAGATCAAAGTACTTTATTTATTTATATATTTATTTTTAACCAAGGATTGTCTTTGAAAAACAGCAGAGGAAGTATTCAAAGAAACTTTCTCCAGATTGCCTTTAAAAACCCACAGGAAAATGATTCAAACCACCTTTCTATTCTATAGAGAGCCTGAATAACACGGGACGGTGGAATACATTGAAAAAAAAACAAAAAATAAATGCAGTTATATAGGCACTCTTTTTATGTACCTGTGATATACTGCTTTCTGTTGTTTTCTCTGTTTTTCTTTTTCTGTGTGTAGAGTTTACTGTATAAAGAGTTATTTGTACACATCTTCCTCTGGTTTCATATTCAAATTTATTCTTATCTTTGTCTTGCATTCAAAAATAACAAATATGATTTCTATTATAAATTCTTATAGCACTTTTATGGGCATTAATGTAGCCTGGTCCTCATAAGATATGATTCGAGTATAGATATAATTCTCTTCAATTTCTGTATGAGAAAAATAAGAGAGGTTAATTGACTTGGTAATGTCATAAATTTATGAAGTTGAAGTTTGAAACCAAGTCATAAGGGCTTAGAACTTAAAATCCAACAATTTTGCTTTGTTTTGTTTCACTATTGGAACATAAACTTCACAAACACTTTCTCTTGATTCAAAAATGGAATCTGACAGTTAATCTACACAACTCTTAACAAAATGGCCTGAGAACAAATTCAACTGTGATTTTCAATTAAACTAAATGAAGATTATTTCAAAAAATGAAGTAATTGATTTACTTATAGGCCTTCAATTATGTCTAATATAAAATGTATCAAGATGTACCAGTAAATGACTAAATTTTGAGGCATAAAATATTTTATCTAAAATATTTTTTATTTTTCAATTTATTAAATACATACAAGAAAATATGCATTTCATAAATGTTCAAAATTCCAATATGCTCAGAAGGTTACAAATTAATACTTAATTTTCTCGTTTTTTCTTTATGCAATGTGGGAAATACCTACTGGATCATATTTTGAAAAAAATATTTTGATAAATGATCGTGTTATATTTGAGATAATAGCACCCAAGCACAATTTTGGAAACAATTAACCATTATTTATTGCACATTAAATCAATTTCTGTATCCCCCTACCCTACATCCAAAGCAAAACTCACCAAGACATGGCCATAGCGCAATGCATTTTTTTCTCATTTTCTGTAGTTAACTCATTGCCTAAACTTTAAATTGAGGAAGGACATGCCTCTCTCTGTTATTGTTACTGAGCTGAAACTAAAGAGGTCATATTTAATAATGTAGCTCATTTATTTAAATAGGAAACATATTATGCCTCTAGAAAGTACCATTACAGACTTTAAGTGAATACTTTTACTTATTGGGAGGAAATTTAGCAATCAGATTGAAACTACTGTCAAGTTTAAATCTTTTATTTTCAATGATTCCAATTATTTTGAGTACCAAATGCTTTAATTATCTCAAGAATGCAATTAATAAGCTCAACTCTACAAAGCAAAAATCCTCATCAATTTGCACAGCATTCAAATATTCTTTCTTTCTGTTATAAATGAGCACACTCCATAGACTATTTGGGGTTTTTTTTTCTTCTTCTTTTTATTTATAACCTTAAGTGTCAAGAGGATAAACAATATGTCTGGGGCCAATAGGTTTTCCAGCATAGGTTTGCTTTTTATTTGAGCTGCATTTGTCTAAGATTCCAAAGATTGTGGAAAGTAAATTCACAGTTCATCCTAGCTATGACACACACCACAAGAAAAATAATATTTCTTTTGAAGAGCAATTATGTTTTCCAAACTTTCTTTTTAATTATCATAGGAGCTGATTTCTAGTATTAACTTCATCATTTACTAGTTCTGATATAAAGGAAGAGTCTTTCAATCATTTATAAAAAGAAATTTTCCAATTAAATTTTATTCTATCTCAAAAATGTTTAGTAAACTATTATCATTCTATCTAATGAAAATATATTCTGAATAAACTAAGAGTTACATGTTAAAAGTTCTTTACAGAGTCCCTATTTAAAATTTTTTTCTATATACAAAGTCTCTAAAATTCCTAAAGTTCCTTTAAACCCTGAATTTATTATAAATAGGGTTTATCTTGTAATTTTTAAATGCATCAAATAATTTATATCTAATATGAGTTTCTTTTTGTATTTTTGTTAATAAGATGTTTTCCATTTCATGGAGAACCTTGCCAGTTAAAGAAAGAAAAAGCAAAAATGTCTAAACTGAAAATATCAAAAGAAACTTCTCTTTTTGTATAATTTTGGCACAGATCAACACATTCCTTAACTAGAACATCTTAACATTTCTTTTTCAAAATACACAGAGGCATTAGAATATAGCAAAATAGATTATGATACATCATCTTGCTTAGAAAATTAACTAAAATTAAATCCATGAATATCATTTTTTAATTCCTTCTTCTGGCATCTAGTCGTGGCTTTCAATGTGTTGTTTTGTTCTTCATGAACCACAAAGAAAAGGAGTATAAGCATTGAAGTAAAAGGTTTGGTTTAGTAAGCCATTATCTATGCTTTGCATACAACAAATGTTATTAAGAGCCATAAAACTATAAAGCCATGGTATTGGGCTCAGTGACCTGCCTTGATAGTGAATTCAACAGATTGACTTTATGGAGCATAGAGCACAGTTCTTCTTCACCTTCTTCCTCCCCCCCCCCCCCCCCCAATTTATGAGTTAGCATTCTATGTGAACTAATCTGCCTTGGGTTAAATTCAAATCTGTGTATTTGCCACTTACCCCAGTGCACACGAAAAATCAGTATATTTTCAGGAGTCATACTATATAATTCTGAGACCAGAATCTGATTTAAAGGTAACCAAAATTATTTATTGAATTCTGAAAAAATATTCTTTTTATTTCAGAATATCATGGGGGTACAACATTTTGGTTACATATAATGCCTTTGTCTTGCCCAACCCAAGGCTACAAGCATGCCCATAGTCTTAGTATTTATTTTAAAAAATACAAATGATGGATGAAGATATAGTAAATCGAATCATTTGCTTCTTACCTAAGCATCTGTATTCCCCACTACAATAAGAAAAAATGAATAGTCTTTTCATACTACTCTTGCATCCTGAGTAAGAAAGGGCTTTCAAGGGGGAAACTCCCAACCAAACACCTACATCCTAATAAACTGCCTTCCTTCACCTAGGACTTTTGGGAAACAATAGATATTTAGTTTGGAAAGATAAAGGCTAAGAGATGCTTAATGAATTAATTTCAGCTTTGAAAATTGAGAAAGATCTTCAAGAGAAAGGTAGTCAATCACTCTAAATTGCCTCTATAGCAGAAGTACTGACTGTGTCACAAATGTTTGTGAGATGTATCACAGGGACTAAATTACAAATACTAACTCATGTGCAAGAATGCTTAATTTAAATAAAATGTCAGCAATTTGGATTGTCCTTACTACTCATTTGCTCTTAGATACTCCAGCTTCTAAGCTGGAAGAAGCAGAGAAATTTGGTTTCTTTGGCCTTTTTTAAATTTTTCTACATATTATGTGATGCCATTCCAGAATGTTTGCAATTAGCTTTTTTTAAACATTTAACATCGTGCAGGACTTGGCTTGCATATGAATGAGAACAACACTTCCTGACATTGGCCATATCAGAAAGTAGCCTCACTATATAGAATATTAAACCAATGTGATGTGATGGTCAGAGCTATCATATTAGCCTCTTATCCTCATTTACTTTTCCCACAACTCTACTCTTTATCTGTGAAACAAACAGGCTGGTAATTGACTGTTCACTTTCTGCCTGCATTTTTATCAAGATTTATGAAATGGGGTTAAAGAAATCAAGATGAGATTGATGTATGAATCATTGTAATAGAGAAAATGAGAGTCCCCTGGCCGTTCATTTTCCGGCAATAAAATCTAATTCTGTTAAAGAAAGAAGTTGTGTATAATCCATGAAGTTCCTGGTTGCAATAATATTAATAATACTTAACAGTAAAATAATAACGGTTTCCAGAGTCAGTCATTTCTTCTTACATTACTCATAGAGACTTAAAGTGATAAATAAAGAATATCTACAGGTTTGTCTTCTGAAGGCTATTTTTTCACTAACTTTGAAGGCATTAGATCACCATTACTTGAAACATTTGGAGGAAAGTTGCCTAAAATGCATGAATATTGATTCTATAAAAATAGAAAACTAAAGTCCACAATAATCTCATTGCAACTGTTATTTGGATTATGGACCGAGGTATTTGTAAAAGAGAATCCCAAGCTCTTGTATAAGCTCCCTATAAAGTTCCTTGTTGGAATACATTTCCAATGCAACTTATTATGGTTAAATTTATTCATGATAATAGAATAATTTTGAAATTCAATTGGTAACTTCTACATATTTAGGTTTTTCTGTGATTTTATTTTAAATAAAACCTATTAATTTACCATTAAAACTCCAATTGATTATTTGATGATGATGGGACAGAATTCTGAATTTATGAGTTTTGTGTAAAATGACAGCTTATATATTTCCAAAATAGAATCAATTCTATAGAGTACTGTTCTGTAATGTACAGTGTCACCACACTTTGGAAATGTTAACACATGTAAGCTTTATATGTGGTTAATGCTGATTAATCATTTTCTATAAGCATTGCTTTCTGACATAACAGGAGACAATATCTCTGCAAAACAATTATATTGTATATTTCCCCAGGCTTTGGATATAGCACACATGACACACATTTGTGAATTAGAAGCCACAATAATAAAGGTAGATAATAGAAACAGAAATATATGAAGCTGCAGGGTACTTTTAGGCTTAAAAAGGTTATCTTTTTTGGTATCAGTTGCTAAAACTGAATGTAAAATTTGATGTTGAGTTTCCCAGCTATGAAAGAGAAAAAAGAACAAAGAGAAAAAGAAGCAAAATGCCAGTTCTTGAAGGTAGCAATTATTTTCTTGTTCTTCCTCTCTCCCCAAAGTGAATGTATTTAGAGGATTTTGAGTGTTATATTTGTTAATGGCCTTTTTTTCCTAAAATCCTTAAATAAAAGTCAAAGTCTAATACTGGAACTCAACTTAGAAAAAGTGATTCTGTGAGGTGATAAATTGATGTGATATGATCCAGTACGTAGATGTGGTTACCTAGCTTCATACAGTAATAAGATTTAGCTTGTCCTTTAAATAATCTTTTTAGTAAAAAATGTCTTTCCAAATGACATCTCGATAGCAGACTGAGAATGACTCTTTAAACAGGCTTGGAAAGCTGATTCTCTATTATTTGTTAAGATCAAATCCATGAGCATTGGATGCCAGATAAAAAGAGAAAAGTAGAGAATAAATTGGTTTAGTGGGAGGAAGAAGGTGAACATAAATAAGATGAAAACAGGAAAAAAAAAGAAGCAGCTATTTTGAATGTTGGAAATAGAGTAACCAGATAATAGTAAAGGATCAGGAAAAAAAATGTAGATGTTGAAGAGTTCGGAAAAGGATGGGAAACAGTTCTATGATTTAGATAAGTTACGTTGCACCAATTTCCATTTATAAAATCAACAGCAAGAAGCTGGAAGGGCAGAATCATTTGGCAGCCAAGACTAATGCTGATTAATCATTTTGTATGAAAATCTGCACTTGACGTGGCAGAAGATAATATCACTGGAAAATAAAATTTGATATTTTGTCAGATAGCTTTGCTTAGTAATTAACTCATTCTTGGATATTTCATTAAGTTTCAAAATAGTTGCTTTCTATTATGTCCTTATTGTTAGAAGTCATAAATGCTATTTTTGATGCTGTTATATTATCTTTCCAATTACTGAGAAGAAATAAAAACAAATGAAAAATGATAATTTGCCACTCGTGGACCATTAAACACAGACTATACAAGTAGTCTGCAGTTTGGGACAATGGCCATTGTGGACTAGTTTTCTTTTATAAAATTGCCTTCTTTTCTCACAGACTCTGTGATACAGTTCATTCTACTTTTCTTGATCTTACCTTTCAATAGAACCTGCCTATGTTTCATCTATATGTCTTACGTTTATCATTTTCTATATTTTTTACTTTCCTTAGAATGTAAAATTTATAAGACTAAGACTATTAGCTATATAAATGTTTGCTTTGGGAGGAAAAAATAATATTTCTGTAGCCTCTTAAGTTTAATATTATATATTTATTTTTTCTGTTTCAACTGTGATCCTTAAGCAAACTTATATTCCAGGCCTAAACCTTGTTCCAGGAACTGTGGATATAAAAAGAGGGCATGTCACAAGTCCTGCCATCGACATTTATTTAGAAGGAAATATGGTGAAGTAAATTATGATTTGTGAGATACAGGGCCGGTTCCGTGTGTAGATAATGGGCATATAACACAAACACATAGAAATTAGGACTGGAACACGCCCTAGAAATTATCTAGCTCTTTCTTTGTAAAGATGAGAAATCTGAGGAGCAAGAAAGTTAAGTGATTTCCCCAAAGTCACATAGTATGGTTGTAACAGAGCTAATTGTTGAGAGTGGAATAAAGATTTTTTTGACCACAGAGCCAATACAGCCTCTGCTACAACATGCAAGCCATTCGATTCAGGAGTTAGCAAATTAATTCAACCCTTTAGGGTTCAAGTTAACACTTGGTTGCTTCACTTTTATTTCTTGCTCCTCCTCTCCCATCTCTCTTATTCCCTTAAACTTAAATATTTTTCTTTCCTCTTCTTTTTTTTTCATGTGTGCAAGAAACTATTTGGGGAGAAAGAAACTTTGAATAGCTATAAAACACCAAAAGAGTTATCTTGAAAAATCAACTGATCCTTAAAAGTTACATCTTGATGATTTAAGTTTAAATTAATCAGAAAAGTAGAAGTGAAGGGCCAGATTGCATTCCCCTCTGCACCGCCTCATTTCATCAGTGTGCAGAGTTCCAACTAATTGCAAAGAGAACTCCATGTACAGAAGCAATGAGTAGGGTGCAAGATGCATATTAATTTTGTAGAGCATTTCCCCCAATTACATTTTTTTTTTTAAAATTAAAGGGGGAAGTGCTTGGTTAAATAGTTCAAGACATCCAAAGAACACCAAATGTAGCTGGGATCCCTAATTAATATGTGTTTTACAGAGAGGAACGCTTGTAAGTTTGAAAGCATTGGGGAGTTTGATGTTATTTTTGAAATAAATTTTTAATTAAATTTTCCTTAATTGAGCATACTGAAATTCCAGTAAAGGATGCCTATGAAGTACTCCTTGGGGTGTGGAGAATATCCACAAAGGTGTGGAGAAATATGTGAATTGAGCTGAGTATCTCATTAATTCTTACAACACCCTGGGAAGAAGATAGGAAGCATAATGTGCAAGCCACAATTCACTGAAGTAAAATGACCTTGGAGGGAATGTGAAAACCTTTGATGTCTGGGGACTGAAAGAAGCTTAACACAATTTCTTCCCACCAACACTCTTTCTCTTCTCATCTTCTACTTTATAACTTAGGCAGAATTCTAAGTATGGTGAGTTCCTATACCCTTGCTTATGTGGTAGAGATAGGTTTCTCAATAAAGAGAGGGAATATATATCTTTTTTGTTCTTATCAGAGTAAACAATTCCATTTAATATTTATGTCCGTGTACCAGACACTGAGAGTGCTCTGTGAGAGGACTGAAAGTGAATAGGCAGCATCTCTTCTATGTCTCGCTCCATCAACAGGTAATACCTTCTATCATAATTCCAAAAATACGCAAAACTGCCTTTTCAGTCCTTTCTCACTTAGTGCAATTTCCACTAAGACACTGATATCATGAATCTGTGAGGTTTCACATGTGATCCAGGGCTACTAGATATTAAGATGAATATTGGGAGACACAGAGGAAATGACTTTTCCTCCAGGGCACTCAAACTGATTGATAAGAAAGAAAATAGACAAGAAGAGGTTAAATGAATAGTTACGGACTGCAGGAAATCAGAGAAAAGATGAGTCTGTTAGATGTATTGGCCATGTAAAATAAACTTCATGGACAAGATGGGATCAATATATAGTGATCAGATCCTTAAGTGAATCTCAGCCTCCATTCTATAACTATGAGCCCTAAACTTAATCTTCTTAACATCTTTTCTTGGGTTGTCACCCAAGTAATAACCAAAAAATCTGACATACTAATTCTAGATGTCAAATCTAAATGAAATCCCTGGGACAAGGTTTAGTGGAGGCTGCTAATGGAAGTAGGAAGATTTCATTTTGCTACTAAACTTGCAAGCAACTCGAGTCAGGCTTAGGGTACCTGTCAATATAAAATAGAAAGTTTAAAAAAATCATGACTCCTTTGCTTTTTCTAATCAGTGAATGTCATAAAAATGAATTAATAGCAAGATAAAGTCCAAATACACATAATATGATTATTTCTCTTTTTATTTCTAAACTTCAAACTTCTTTAGGATAGCATTCCTGTCATTTATGATTTTGTTTGAGAATCTTGAATGCTTACTGACCACAAGTTGTCACTGAGTAGAAAATATTTGTTAAAATAAATGAATGTTTTTATTGCCTTTATCTGCAGTGATTATTAATCATCTTTTGTAATATTAATATTTTTGTGAATTATTTAGATCAGCTTTAGGCCAACATATAAAAAGAAATACAAGAATACTTTTATTTAAAAAAATAAATAATTTTAATAAAAGATTTACCAGAATCTATCTTTTAAAGTGTTAAAGCTTTTATCTGATAGGTTCAATAGTAAAACCTGATTTGCCAAGTGTAATATATATGATTTTCTGTCAATATATCCATTGCATATAGAAAGGTATCTGGGCTGAACTAAATGATTTATCATAACCATTTTATTTAGTCATTAAATGCATTGTAATTCTGTACAGATTACAGCAGCAGTGTTTTCTTTTTTCAATAAATCATTTTAATTTTGGATATTTTAATTCAAAATGCAATTAAACCTGGTTTATGTTGAAACTTGGCCCCAAACCTCCACAAAACATAATTTTCTTTAATAACTTACCTACTATTTAACTTTTCTTCATCCTTGCTTTCTCCTATTTCATCTATAGGTTATGATATTCCTATTCAAGGAAACTTCTAAAACTTATTCCTAAATTCCTAGATAACCTTTAGTATCATATCATACTGAGATTTATAAGACTATTCTTCTTCCTTCTTGTATTATGTTTTATTAAAACAGCATCTTGCTCAAGTGTCTAGATACCACATCTCAGAAGCTTTTTATGAATATATATATATATACACACACACAGATGTATGTTTTCTGAGCTTGAAAAGCATAAATGTCAATCTAAAATAATAATCATCATGACAACAATGGTTATGCTACTCCTTATTTGTATAGCATCATAACAAGAAAGCTATTTATGAGGCAATTGCCAAAATAAATGAAGTTGAAGTCAGTCTAAAAGAAATATGCACAAGAAGAGAAAAGTTTTATTTTTAAAAAATCACATAAAATCTAATTTAAGGCCCAAGAATATACTATATGGTTGCCTGGATTGATATTTCTGGCTTTCTTACCTCATGGAATTTTTATGGGAATAATAGTATGCAATTTTGACATGTTTAAAATTTATAAGAGATATCAAAGAGTTGTGCCATTCATTGCCTTTTTTATTAGAGCAGATAAGAATGGACTATAGGTTATGACATTTCCTTTCAATGAAAATTCTAAAAATTGCTCTTTAGTGCACAGATAACCTTCAATATCATATCACACCGGTCTTCAGAGAAAATTATTCTCTCTTCTTCTTTCTGTACTTCTCTCATATAACACTTGTCAAGATATCTAAGAAATGGATGTTATAGCGTTATACTAAGAGAAGTACCTAGGTGGGTGTTCTTGACACTATAAATTAAAAGCTCTAAATTAAAATAAAGACAACTATCATAATAATCAAAACCATCCTGTATTTGATTTTTAATAAATAGCTAAGTTTCTTCAAGATGTTCAACATAGACATAGAGCCAAATCTTGTCCACTGAATGCTTTTATTTGGAATGAAGCCAATCAATTTATAAAGCTTGATGAAGAAAATGAAATTAAAGGAATGCCTTGAAATGCAAAGGAGATATTTTGAATCCCAAGTAAGATATATTATCATTGGAGATAAGAATGAGTAAAAGCAAGAAAGAAAAATAAATCACTCATAAAATGAGTGATGAGGGGATAAACATGACCATATAAAAGAGCATAAGACTCCTGTGAATTTAAGAGCAAAACTTTAAAACACTATTATTAATCTCAGCAGAATAATCCTAAGTGATACCTTTAGGCCTAGAAATAAGGAAATACCCAGCTAAAAACTTTTTTCATCTAGTTATCTCATAGCAGCAAGCACAGCACCAAATTTGACCAAACCAAGAATAAAATTATTAAATGACCCCAGAATCTCTCCAGTAAGTATCAGCGGGGATGCAAAATAATTGAAGTTACATCTACAGCAAATATTCTGCTTCCATTACTTTGAGCTCATATAAGAGAAAATAAATTAGAAATGTAAATATTTTATTAGTACAAATTAGGATTGTCCTATATCAAGGTACTTGATGGGATGTTAAAGAAGAAGGGAGTGGTAAATAATTTGTATTAAAAAAGAGTCATTTGCAGCCAAAAATTTTGAGGAAGAGAATTTGGAAACAGTCTTGAAAGTGTATGTTTGGGGATAAGTGATAGTTACTTACAGTAATAGTTTGCATGGGAGAAGAGCACCGTCCTTATCAATGTAGTTTAAGCAACACAACATTAATGTCATCATATGTGGGCTATTTGTCACACAGGAGAATCTTCCGTATAAAAAATGAAAAAGAACACTTTGTCTGATTAGCAAGTAATCTCTGTGTTTATGTGTATGGTGGCTATTAAAATTGCAAAGTCCTATTTTTTATCACTACTGAAATTCTAGATTTGATTACATCCAAACATTGAACTATTTTAATCAACTGCAGCTTTCACTTCACTGCCCACTTACTTGAAATCTAAATAGCTATTTGAACTGACTCATAGGTATGGCAAACACCACTGACAAATACCATTGTTAATTTTAACTAATATATTTTGAATTTCTGCTCTAGATAAGAGGAAATAAATATACAAAACACACTAAAAGTGATATACAGTATTTTTAAATGTAGGCATATTTCCTTTCTCTTGCTTCTTTCTGTTACAGTCTAATTTTATGTATGATAAGCCAGAGTATTTACTTCATATATCTCAGGCTATTTCTACTGAACCTCTCTTAGATATCTGGACTATGAGAAATTGAGTGATCCACAAAATAGTTCTCTGAAGTAATTTTCCAGTTATTCAATTAATTGGCATTGGCTTTTTATAAACTATTGCTATTCTTCCTTTGAATAAATATCTTGCATTAAGATTAAATTCTATATCACAGTATCTCCATGAAGTAAGTGTGATAATACTAATACAGCAATGCTTTTTTATATGTTGTTATTAACTGGAATGACTCTATGAATTTGCCATATTGGTCTGTGATTTTCCTTTGTTGTGATGTCTTTGTCTGGTTTTGGTATAAGATATAAGCTTGTGGACAGTCAATGATTGGTCTTATTTTTCTTAATGTTTTGCCTGGACATAAAGGTCATGGACCTTGATGTTTTACTAAAGCTCAGTTTTTCTCTTAGACAATTTTCAGTTTGTTCCATGGCTTTGGTTAACTAATAGAGTTCAGAAAATTGTTGACTTTTTAGTTGTCTTGCCCATACTATTGTTGTTTTAGAGGAAAAATGATTTTACCAAAGTCCTTTATTTGCCATTCTGGAAGTCATCCTTCTACATGTTCCTTTCTGAATTTTATATTTGTAGCTATCATTCTCCAGTTATTATTGGACCTGCCTATTTTGGTTCCAACCTACCCATGTCTTCTATTTTCTAATATGCCATTTCCAGTGTACCTTAGGCCTAGAATCTAGACCACCTCACATTAAAAGTATATATAAAAGTAAAAAGTACTATAAGCCAGAGTAAAAAATAGAAGTCAAAGATTTTCATTGCTCATTACATCTTTCTCTTGAATTTTCTTTTGCTAAACTTTACACTTCTTTTAAGATCAGATTCACATTTCTTCATCCCTGTAAAATTTCTTTCTCTCTTCCTGAGTTGATCTCCTCTCTATTACGATTTTGTTCAAATATCAATTATACTAATACTTATTTCAGTATACTGCATCTACTGATGTCCATTTCCTCTTTTATACACTCAAATCTCTATTCTACATTAGGATATGTGGGAAGCCATAAGTTGTATAAATTGTAGCTTTCGCTCAGATTTGGGAAATTTTCAGACTTTACTTCTTGGAATATTTTTCATTCTCTCCCCCACACCCAAATCCCCTTTCTTTTCTCTGGGACTTTGATGACACAAATGTCTTTTATTATAATAAATCTTTTATTAAACTCTAACATGTCCCTGAGGTGCTATTCATTTTTTTTCCTTTTTGGTATATTTTCTCTCTGTTGTATAGATTAGGTAATTTCTATTGTGCTATTCAAGTTTACTGATTCTTTCCTATGTCCTCTTGTCTTCTCCATCCTGCTGTTGATGCCATTTATTGAGGTTTTTCTTTTTTTAGCAACTTCAGTTATTGTAGTTTTTAGTTTTAAAATGGTTGTTTAATTCATCTTTATATCTTTCATTTATTTGCTGAGCCTTTCTATCTTTTTATTTGTTTCAATCATATTCATAATGATCATTGAAGCATTTTTATGATCAGTGCTTTAATTTTTATAATTCTAATATCATTTCAATGTTGGTTTCTGTTAGTTGTCTTTTTACTAATAAATTCAGTTTGAGACCTTACTGGTTTTTGGTATAATGAGTGATATTCAATTGAAACCTGGCATTTTAGTCCATTCAGGCTGCCTTAAAAAAAATACCTTATAGTGGATGACTTGTAAACAACATAAATTTATTTCTTAAAGTTCTAGAAGCTGAAAAGTCCATGATCAAGTCCCCAATATATTTGGTGTCTAGAGGGAGCCCTCTTCTTAATAGATGGCACCTTCTAGATGTGTCTCCACATGGCGGAAGGGCCTAGCTAGCTCTCTGGGGTCTCTTCTATACGGGCTCTTATCTCATTCATGAGGGTAGATCCCTCGTGACCAAATTGCCTCTCAAAGGTTCCACCTTCTACTACTATCACATTGGGTATTAGACTTCAGCATATGAATTTTGGGGGGATATAGACTTTCAGATTATAACACCTGGACATTTTCAGCATTATGTTTTATTATCCTGGATCTCATTTAAATCTTGAATTTCAGTTGACTTTCTCTGGTACGCAAACGTTTTACTGCCAGGTGGGGTGGAAGTCCAGGGTCTCCATTTGGTCTCTTTTGACAACCAGGGACTAAGGGCTACTTGTTACTTCTGGGCTGAAGTGGGAATTCAGGCTACTCATTAGACATCTATTGGTATTATCCTAATTGGGAGGGAGAAGCATCTTGTTACTGGTCCCTACTGGACTCCACTGACACTGGGGGTGGAAGGTTTCCTACACCAAGCCTGGAAAGAAGTTCTAGCTTCCCACTCAGTCTTCTCTAACATCACCTTAATGGGTGAGTTGAGTCATCTTGTTACAGCCTAGCAAGAGTGGAGGCCTAGGCTCACCATTCACTTCTGCTGGAATGGGGCTGCAATTTTGTCTGTCTTGCTTTACTGGAATAGCATGTTTATTATCTAAAAAATTTTCAGTCTGCTATTCTGCCTCTTTCCTGGTCTTTGACCACAAAGAGTAGGGTTCACTTGAAGATTTGTGTCTGCACTTGTTGGTATTTCTAAGTTGCTGGCTTCTATAGTAACTAGTCTGGGACAGATGAGGTAAAACTTACCACCATTGTTCCTTGCATTCCGAGATCCTTAACTGGTCTGACTTATTATCTATAGCTTTCAGGGTGATTTTATGTTTGTTTTATATATAATATCTAGAATTTTTAGTTGTACTTAGTGGGAGGAATAGAGAAAAGTATGTCTATGTTTCTGGAAGGAGAGTTGTTTATTCATATTTTTCTGATATTTTATATACTGGCCACCAGGTAATAAATATTTGATAATTCATTGTTAAATGAATGACTTAATAGCAGATCTTTATGTCTGTGTTTATGGGAACCCTGGAATCAGTTTCACTTTTGTTTCAGGATCATATTGTGGGCATTGTGGTTCACACAAAACAGCATTCCAGGTTAAAGGAGGTATCGCTGCATTTTAAAATCCTTTATAACTTCTGTCATAATATTTTATTCAAATAAAATATTTGATTTGAAAAAAAGAGCAAAACCCTTATTTTGCTATTGTTTCTGTCATCATTTGCATTTGAAAATCCCCTAAAACACTCTTTAAACATGTTATTCTTTGTTGTTCTGATTTACAGCTTCTAAATAATTTAGAGAATGTAATTTGTAATTAAGAACATTCTCACTCACATATGCAAATTCTAATGACTACTTGTTATGATCTTGCTATTTTTAATAACATTAGTACTGCTAGGCTGAAATTTCTTAAAGATCAGACTAATTTTAATAACTCGGTGTTCTTTTTATAATTGCTGAAATCATTCATTTTATTTTCCATTCCATGAATATTGGTTATTCTCTTTAATATTATGGTGCATACGGAATATGACATAAATACCTTGGCATTTGTGGTGCAATGAACAATTGTCATTTAGAGGCTCTGTAGTCTTGGGAACCAGAAATAGAGTTTATTTAAAAGAATTCTTCAGTGGAAATGCGTTGACAGGCAGGGCCTTGATTGAGGCATTATTCCATCCCTCAGCTCCTTTACTAGTTTTAGACTAATTTGAACCTTTCAAGTGCTATTCTTAGTGTCTCCATTGAATAAATCAATTAAACCAAGTTCAGTTCAAGTAATCTTGCTTTTAACAAAAAATGCCAGAAATCATGTGATTACAGTGATTATGCTGGAATTAAGGCAAAAATTATATACATTCAGGAGGTTTCAAGAACAAGCAAACATTGTTGGAGGAGAACATCTCTGATGCACAATTAATGGTAAACTAAAGCATAAGACAGCTAATAGAATCACAGCCATTTCCCTCCCCTATAAATAGAGAAATAGAAGAGTGAACCCTAATGTAAACTATAGTCTTTGAGTGATTATAATGTGCCAATGTAGGTTCATTAATTGTAGCGAATGTAACATCCTGATGGGGGATGTTGACAATGGGAGAGGCTGTGTACGTTTGGAGACACGGGCTATATGAGAAATCTCTGTACCTTCTTCTCATTTTTGTTGTGAACCTAAAACTGCTCAGAATAAATTAAGCATTTAATTAAGAAATAGAATAATAGAAGTACAAACACCAATACTACCCTTCTAAAAATTTTCAAATAGTGGAATTATAATAATTTTTTAATTTTTGAATATGTAATAGGTATCTGAGGTGTATCTCATATGTGTGCGTAAGTGTGTGTGTGTGTGTGTGTGTGTATCTCACAGTAGCCATATAGATTATCATCCCAATTTATGGAAAAAGAATTGAATCTCAGAAAAGTTAAAACAAACTTTTCACTGTCACAGTAATAGCAAATATTTCCTCTAGGCCCCCTGGCTTTAGGTCTAAATCTCTCAAATTCCAGAATTTGTATGCCTTTCATTTTCATTTTTGCTTCCTCTATTTTTAAATTCAGAATCCTTCATTGTGGGTAATCATGTTTCTTTTCTCAGATTCTTGACCACAATCTGTGTAAGTGATCTTAGAGTTCTAGTCCCTCTCTTCACCAGCCAAGGGGTCTACTGTACTTCATCAAATCCAGGATGCTCTTCACCATAATATGCACATTTTTAAAAGTGCTTTCAAGAAATAAAACACCTTGCTATTTAAATTATATACATCATCAATTGTGGGACTCAGTCAGATTTCATAAATACTAACATATAAATATATATGTCTTAGAATCAATAAAATACTGTTGCTTCCTATTTGGTGTCTGGCCTTATCATAACACTGTTTATTTATGTAACCCTGTACAGAGGGGTAGGGAGAAAGAATGAACGAAGTGCCACTGGACAATTTGTTTCATGTGAGAAAACTCTTCTACAGAAGAAGATATCCAATAATTAAAAAAAAATTATTTGAACATGATTATTGTGACAATCATGATAAAAATCGTTTACTGGAAGCAGTGCCACCCAAGACTGTAAGGCTTATAGAGATGGTCAAAGCTTAACAATTTTTCTTTCCCCTGATCACATTCCCCTAACCAATGATCACTCTTACACACACCACCAAACCCATATCCCCTGAATCATTCCTCTAATGTTGGATCTCAGCTATACCTCTGGCCCTTTTCACTGATTGCCATGCCTTTGAGGGTGTTAGAGTATAATCTTACAATCCCCACAGTGCAGACAGAGCCTGCCAACTAGAACTGCTACAGTTGAAACTGCAGTGCTGTTTTCTGTTGGCAAAATCCTGACTGTGGAGTGTAAATATTTAATCATTGTCCAACCATGTTGTCGATGGAAAGAAATAAAGCCTTCTACTTTTTAAGATGAAAGTCATCTTCATGTGCTCAGTTATTGTACAGTTAAATATAAAAGAATGATAATTATAATGATAGATAATAAATAATAAGTAAAAACTAAGAAGGCAAAATATGAATCAAGGTCTTCCTGACTCTAGATCCCTCATTCTTAAACATTATTTTGTATTTTCCCTTAGGAAAATTTTCTGTTAAGCACCCCAACTTCTGTTACTTAGGGATTAATGAGTGTCCCAGAACATAGAGAAATCAGAATAGTCTACTTCACATAATGCAGTATAGGTTAAGACTTGGAATTTTTTAGGTAGGGACTAACTATCTTATTTAGATCAAAAAAAAAATTCAGACAGCAGCAAATAGAAAGTTGTCTCCCAAGGGTGATAAGAAGAATAATATTACAGTGTTACAGGGTAATATGGGGATATTGATTTGGACACTCAGGTCTCTTCTTGCACTGGGCAAAAAAAGTATTTGGGGGTCTCTCATTGTTGACTTTTCTCCTTTCCTGAAGCTCACCAGTGCTCCCAGGATTGGTGCCCCTCTCTTAGGCCTTGACCTCCTTTGAGGGAAATTTACTTTCTCCTCTTATTCTAGCCAATAGCAGGGCAGCCTGTCTTTCTCTGAATTATCTTCCAAGCCCTTCCTATGATATCATCCTTAATTTCAGTTCCTTTCAGAGATTTACTTTTTGATTCTCAGCAACCCACTGTGAAGGTCCAATAGCTGGGCACTGCTCGTTTTTCTCTTGACATGAAAACAATTTTAATACATTTAGATCCAGTGTGGATACCTCTGTCTAATTAAGAAAAGGCTCATAAGCTGGAAAGTATGACAAATAAAGAAAGACACTGTGTTAATTCATTTTGCACTGCTATAAAGGAATGCCTGAGGCTGGGTAATTGATTAAGAAAAGAGATTTATTTGGCTCATGGTTCTGCAGACTGGACAAGCATGGTGCCAGCATTTGCTTCTGACGAGGGCTTCAGGGAACTTCAAAACAAGGTGGAAGGTAAAGGAGGAGCAGGCGTATCACTTGGTGAAAGAAGCAGCAAGAGAGGGAGGAGGTGGTGCCAGGTTCTTTAAACAACCAGCTCTCACATACTAATAAAGTGAGAACTCATTATCACTGGGAGGACACAAAACCATTCATGAGGGATCTGCCCCTAGGACCCCTCCTTCAACACTGGGGATCAGATTTCAACATGAGATTTGGTGGGGCCAGACATCCAAACCATATGACACAGAATATTCTTAATAATGATCTTGCTATCTTCTTGCTAGTAAATTTTTGAATCTCTAAAATTACCTTTTGATCCCATCTAGGTGCTCTGTGCTCTACTCCTTTCACAATGGAGACCGTAAATAAGATCTCCCACCTGAATTTGATTGGGATTTCCCTGAATCATATCAGCAATAGGCAGTCCCAACTCTTTGGAGACTTTCAGATTTCTGGCTATCTTTGGGCATGTTCCCCCAATTCAAAAGGCTCAAAAAATGGATTTCTAGGCCTAGGATGAACATTCTTTATACCATTACAGGTTATTATAATTTCTTCTGTCTGACAATGGACTTGACTTCCCATTTTTCTCCTCAAGAGTAAGGATCAGTGACTTTTATCACGTTGGAAGGCAGACTCCACTAATTCCTTAGCAGGCCTTAACTAATTAGAATGCAGGATACAGTTTTCTTTAAATGTTCTTCTAAAATAATAGACATTTCCTTCAACTATTTTTGGAAAAAAGCCTGACCACAACTGTTGTGGCAACATTATCTGCTTTCATCCATGAGTTTGTATTCACAGGATGGCTAAAATTAAACCCAAGAGTTCATGTTGAGGAATAATCAATTTTTAACAGATAGGATAAGGAAGAAAACTCTAATTCAAAAATAGTATTTTTTCTCTGTCTTTATAAATGAGATCACTATGTTCATAGTAGAGTTGAATGGTCTGTAGTCTTTTCAGGAAAGATTTAGATAGCGTTATAACATGTGGAAATAAAAACATGCTATACAATACATTATTAATTAGTGGCATTATAACCAAATCTCAGAGTTTTAATGTATCCTTCACCAAAGTGACATGGAAGAAAGCTCTCAAATTATGCATAATATAGAAATTATACTACGGAAAGATTGAATAAAATGTATCTGTGCACATCATGTCCTCTAAGTTCCAGATATCTTATAATATGGAACTAGCGGTTCTTCGTGTTAGACTTGAGGGATGATTATTATTAAATATTGATGACTTTTCAAGAAACGTTAAAAAAGTCTTTATACAACTTAAAACTATATAGTTTTTTCAATTGAAATATTCTAATATTTTAGGAGCTCTTCTTTTCAGGATGAATAGAAAAAATAAAATGCACCAAAACATTAACCTATTAACTTATAAAAACTATTTTTGTAAAATATAAAAGAAATGCTTTCATGTACTAGGCATCTTGATAAAGATATGCTTACAAAGTTTTCTCTAAGGAAGATGGCCTTATTTCCCTCAGCTTTACTAGACTTTCAGCAGGCTTCTTCCTCCTCCTTCTACCAGACTCCAAGTCCCTAACCTCCCTTTTCTTAGAGCATTTACTTTCTCTGCCCTTTTGAGATGTAAATCATTTTAAGCACTTCTTGACATTTTTACCACCCAAGAATGTCTTTCTGAAGAATCTGGGAGTAATCCATTTGAAATGCAACCATAAGAAAGATAGAAATTTTATCTCTCTGATTCTGAGGGTAGGAGCCTAACTTAAGTAGGTACCTTGCTCCAAGTTGTAAAACTACCTTCTGTCAGGAAGGTATGATAAAGTTGACTTTTCCTTTGGGAACAACCGATTAGCAAACACAGATGGCCTACTATCTACCCCCACCACACAGCCCAAAAGGTCTTCAAAATTCTCTAGCCTTTTGTTTCAGTAGAGTTGAGCTACAATTGCATTCTAACCTCAATACCTTATTATAATAGCCTTGAATAAAGCCTTCCTTGCCTGCTTAATTAAATTTATCTGGTGCAATTTTTGTTTTCACATCTCTAAATAAGTTCTGATTTGCTAAAAGTCCATGGAATGGATTTGATATTTAGTGGCATATCAGCATGATCACTGCCCTGAAAAGAAAAATTAACTCAAGGTGATTTATAGACCTAAATGTGAAATCCAAATTATAAAACACCTAGAAGAAAACATACGAGAAAATTTTCATAAATGTGGATTTGGCAATGGATTCTTTTTTAGATAAAATACTGAAAGTGGGATCCCTGAAAGAAAACAAACCTATATATATGTTTTTATGACACCATAGAAGAAATATTTCAGCCAAAATATAATTTTTAAAATGAGAATATAAGATTTTTAAGTTACATCTTAAAATTAATTGGCTTTATACTTCTAGATATTAGGCAGAGAACATAATTCTAACATAAAATTATGAAAAATGAGTCCAGGTTTCCATTACAAATTATTTAATTCATTACATCTATTTTGTGAACTTTTGCCTTTTAGTTTCCATTGCTCACAAAATAATGAATTCAAAAATTTACTAACATTTTGGTATGTAATACCCCTATCTGTTAAAATTTAAGGAATTGACCCAAATTCTTACATGACTTTAACAGTTGTCTGGTGTCATTGGATATTGGTGCATTACTAGGATTAGAATTCTTTGCAACTAACAAAATCCTTAAAAAACAAAAGATATGTAATATAAGCATACTAGGACAGCTAATAGAAACAAAGGTAGAGTGCATATGAGCTTCAGGAAATAATTGAGACTAAAACTAAAAGGCCTTTAAATCTCAAGCAGTTTCCACTCTCTCAGGTCCCACTTCTCCACTATTCTCTCTCTCACTCTCTTTCTGTATTTCTTTCTGCCTGGACCAATTTCCTCTGTATCCCAATTTACAAGACATAATCATAAAATCACACATATCTGTGACTCTCCAGACTTGGTTAAGTCCTCTTGTTCCTATAGCACTCATGCCTCTCAATACCCCTGTAATTAATAGTTATTGTCCAACTTTTCCTGCTGTCTCACTGAGGGCTTTTGGGTGATTCAATATGCAGAATGGTTCATTTTCATAGTAGCAACCATACGTTTCAAATCAAAGCCTGGAACATATGATATGAGATATGATCTGATGATCAGGCTACATGTTCAGAATTATGACTGTCTTCAAATATCTTGTTGATTTGGTCCCATATTATCTCACCACCTATGAAGTGCTATTTCATCTTCCACCAATCATGGAGCTCTACCTTCCCCACTTTTTTCCTCCTATTTTTCTCCCACTTATTTGTTAGGTTTCAGCTTAAGCAATCTATTCCATGTTTAGTTTTGCTAAAATGTCACTGAGTGTTGAACTTGCCCTCCCCTTCTATATCACTGTTTGTTATTGTGTTCTGCCTCTGTCCTGAGGCTAGTGGGGACCACTTCCTTTTCGTTATTTACTACTGTGCTGAGTGCACCATTAGCACTAAATAAATTAAAGTAATAATGATGCAGCTCATTATCATAATTATCTTTATTCCCTTAGGCAGATTCAACAGGGAATGAGAAAATTCAGATGCTGCTCTGTTTTCTATAAATGCCCTCTAGAATGTGCGAGGACATGAAAGGAGATTTTCACTCCACTTATTTTTCATAAAAACGGTAACAAAGTGGTGATCACTGAGGGAGAACTCTTTGAGGTTTACAGGAAAATAAGATAACATACACTGGATTCCGATTCCACTCCTGAAACATAAGCTGTCTTTATCATTTATGTGACATGTCACATTATTTTTCCACTTTACTTATAAATAAGTTATTATGCTCTTAAGGGAAAAAAAAATAAGGTTTGATCTCAATTCATATACCAATTACGGCCATTAGCAGATTCTCAGGAAACAATCATTGTAAGTTATGGATGAAAATAATGGTAGAGTTGATGTGTATTAATTCACTTATGTCAGAAAGGACGGATTTTTCCATTTATGAGATTTGATAAACCATGAGTTCTTAGCAGCTTCTGAGCTCCTCAAGTACACATTTGCTCCATTGTCTATATAGCTATGGTAAGTAACACATGGACTGACACCAAATGCACACTCAATAAAGTTTTG
This sequence comes from Cheirogaleus medius, assembly GCA_008086735.1. Classification (NCBI taxonomy): domain Eukaryota; kingdom Metazoa; phylum Chordata; class Mammalia; order Primates; family Cheirogaleidae; genus Cheirogaleus; species Cheirogaleus medius. The sequence goes on from VBSM01003176.1 coordinate 54,793,736, forward strand.
AATTAAAAGCAATCAAATGTAAATTGAAGTTTTTATTGTAATGTTGAAGTTGTATTTAGATGTGTGTAATTTATCTTAGTCTCAAATGAAATGACTCCCTAACCCTGAATATCTCTGGGCACAGTTGTTGTTGTTGTTTGCTTATTTGTTTCACTATCTTTCCTATGCCTGAGGTTGTACTCCCATGTAAAAACAGCAACTACTTTGAAGCTTAGGACATTGGATTATATTTCCAGCTCTGCTTCCTGAATGATTTTATTACTATCAATGATAGGTGTGGCTTACCATAAACATTTTGCACCCAACTCATTGCCTTTTTTTTTTTCTATTACAAGATGTGCTACCATTTTGGGTAACTGTAATAACTATGTGGAGAACCTCTCCAACATATTGCCTTAAAAAGAAGCTTGATCCATACAATTCCAGCATTTTTCACCCATGTACATTTTAGCCACTGACTCTTCACAGCCACACATTATGGGTTAAAATGTTCCTCCACCTTGGACATATAAAATGCTAGTATCACTTCCTAATCAAATTGTTAGGTCCAGCACTGAGAAAGAGACAGAGGAAGCCTCACATGAAGCAAAATGCTCTTTATTTTGAGCATGTGAGTGCAGATGGCTGGAGGCTGAAAAAGGCCTCCAGGAGAGAAAAGAGAAAAGGGAAGGAACCTTGGGTTTTATAGACGGTTTTTCTAGGAGGAGTAAATAAATTCTTTTCAAACAACCGGGAGGGCTAAGGAAAGTAAGTTCCCTTGGTGCATTCCATTCCTTTATCTCCATAGGGAACAGCCAGAAGGGATAAGCATTGTCCTTATCAGGAGGGATAAGGAAAGTAAGTTCTCCTTTTGCATTTCATTCCCTTATCTCCAAGGGGTCTGGCAAAGGTTACTGCCTAATACACCCCTAGGAAGGGAAGAGAGTTTTATAGGAGGTTTGGATGGAAGTTTGCGGAGTGTGAATTCTTTAAGCCTAATACAAATCACATCCCTTTCCTTTCATACTCTTAGTTCTTATTAACACTTGCTCTTTAACCATCTCAAATCTCCAATTTATTGATTTTTTTTCCCCCCTCATACAAGCCCAAAGTCCTTCCTCACCTGCTTCATTCCCCTACTTGGGCATCATAGCAGGTGATCATCAGAACTGCTTACTTTGCACACTTCTTTTCATCACTCTTTTACCCAAAAATACCTTGTAAGGCTGGTGGCGGGCCTCCTCCTCTCCCTAGATCAAAAAAAAGAAAAGGCTCACGAAACCAGACCCACCAAGGACAAAACTGCCAGGCCCCGCTGAGAGGAACCACACTCAGATGTCCACCCAGATAAGAACGTTTTGGCTCTTGGATTCTGCAAATACTGTCAGCCCCTCCTATTTCTCAGTGACCACCAAAGTCTCCCCAACTCTTCCCGCCAAAAGTCCCTAGCCCGGCCCAAACGGTATAAAAAGCCGCACCCTCTTCAAATGGAAGCGACTTCTGGGGCTCCCCTCTCTTGGGGCCCCAGAACCTCATCCAGGAGCACTAAATAAAACCACATGGTTTGGCCCCACTCTTTCTCTCTCTCTGTCTTTTCTTTTTGCCATGCCAAAAAACCTTACATACCTAATCCTAGAATTCTCTACAGTTAATTCTCTCTAGTATATTTAGTCCCTGAGATTACTCAGCTTTATGAATGGGTGATATTCTGAATTGATGGTTCTAACCTTAGATGGAACTTCGGTGCAGCATATCAATTTTTTTTTCTTGCCTATTATCCATAATTCTTTCTCACAACTTTTCTTCTTTGATTAACCTCCTACTTTTTAACCTCAGAAAAGTATCATGCCTTACATGTTAAGAGATGTAAAATCTACATTATATTCTAACTGAACATAATGGGAATTTTTCAACTTATCTGTATCACAGCCATAATTCTTCCTCTCCAGGCTCAGGGGATGAGACTGCTACCCCTTGACTCTGTAACCTAAAGGCTCTCATTTTTACACCTTTTTTTGGTAATTTGGCTCTCCACTAATGTCATATATTCCAATCTTCATTTCTAGTACTGCAAACTGCTTTTCAATTTCTATAAAATAATACAAACAAATAAAATTTGTGGTTATTACATCCCCCTCTAGCTAGTGCTTAATTTCTTTTCTTTTCCTTTCAGCTCCATTTCTGGTAAAGAATAGTGATGAATCAGTCAATCTCTGCCTGTCAACACACAATTATTGAAAGCCTTCCTTGTGTGAGGTTCTGTGCAATGCCTGGGGATACTAAGAAAAACAAGATATACCTTGTCCTGCATTCATGACACTTCAAGCTCAATTTTCCCACTTCCCAGCAGCCTTTAACCTACTGTAATTATGTTTCTACCCTCTATAGCTCCATTTAGCCAGCTTCACTCTTGACCTCTTCATCGACAAATCAGCTAGACTTTTCAGTATTTACCTTCTCATCTGTTTCTTCTGCATGTTATTTTAACCTCGCAACTTCCTAGCCTTTAAATTTATATAACTCAGAAACTTATCTTTTTCTATTTCTGACTCTTTCAGTGTCTTTTTTGGGCTCCTCTGTCTCAGTCCACAAGTGGAAAGTTGACATTCCTCACGTTGTTGGTACTAACCATACATCACTTCTCTTTTCACAATCTTCTCGCTTCACCCATTAACTAACATCCGATTCCTCTACTGAAAATGTGATAATTGTCTACCCTTAGGTATCTTTGGATCACCTCAAATTCCAAATGTCTTCAGATAAACTCATCATATTTTCCCATCTCACTGATCTCATTTGGCGACTCCTTCATCCTATTTACCAAACCTTGTTCATTGTTATTTCTAAAATAGTTATATGACTTGTGTGTTGCCATTTCTCTATACTTAGTGAAAACATCCTAGACCAAGAATTAATTGAGTTATCTCCTAGCTGGTATAGCTTTGTCACTGGAGTATCCTAGTTAAAACTTATATTTGATCACAACAGAATATCATTTAAAAGTTTCAACAATTATACATCACTTATTGTCTAAGCATCAAACTTTTAGCATGATAGAAAAGCCATGCATTACTTAACCTCCACAACCATTAATAATGTTTCTATGTTTATAATTTTATCTTCCTCTAATCCTTGCCTTTTTCCTTATTCTTCTTTAGTCTTTTATATATTGTAGTCTTTGATCTTCAATATCTTTTCCCTCTTATTAGTGTCGGTATATGCTCTTTTTGTGTGTGTATTAAAGATGTCTTTTTATTTTTATTTTTTTCCAGATTAACACTTTTCTTGTCTTGATTATTTGGAGAAAAAGTGTTTTTGTGGAGATGATTTTCTGAACTCCACACCAGATAAGACACCCCAATTCTGTTCTCTTAATATCACTAACTACATATATCTGTCATGGGATGTGTCATAATCTATCTGGATGATCAATATTTGTATTTTTCCTCTGTTGGAGTATGAATTACTTAAAAGATAGAATCATATTTTATTGGTGTTCATGTCCCCAGGATCTAGATAATTTGTATTATTTGTGACCAGTGAGTATTTATTTTTTACTAGAATTATAGAAATGAAGAATCTTTGACACTCACTAAATGTACTTATACTGTAAGAGGTCTAGCTATACATAATTAACCAAACATATTATCTGTAGACCATAATTCTTATCACTTCTCATAAGCAGATTTTGAAGAGCAAGCTAAGAAAAAAATAACATATGAAAGACGACATACAGCTTGATATCAAATAGTGATATATAAATACAACCTGCTATATCCTTTGGAAATTCCTCTGAATGGAAATGGAAATCAGATTAGATACACTATGACATTTGAACTTACCTTAAGGTAAATTATGGCCTTCTTCCATTGTGCACAGACAAAAAACCTTGACTTCATCCTGAAAAAAATGTAAGGTGATTTCTATAACTATGTTGCAAAGTAGGCTCATATACTTTTCTTATTGCCTGGAGTAATTATTATATCCTAACTAAATTAAATTACTTTTAAGTTCTTTACCACTCTAAGCTTCAGTGACTCTGTGGAGCCAAAGGTAACTTCTGTCACTTACTGATAATATGGATGTTATAAACATGAAATTACTGATTCAGAAGAGAATATTACATCATTTAATTTTCTTATTTTATTTCAGGAAAAAGACTCCTAAGTAGGGAAGCATTAACAATTCTCTATAACTAGAACATTTAAACAAGTTATATAGTCCTATTAACTCGCAAATGGACAGATGAAAAATGTTAATAGCCTAGAATTCCACCACAAGAATAATATCTTGAATTTAAAATTTCTATCTGCAGTGAATTTTTGTGGCCAAGTTACAAAACCTCAATCTAAGGGCTTATAATGAAAATGTAGAAAGACCTTTAAATATAAGAGCAAGAAGAGATACTGCTATACTACAAAAAGAATCTTTTCTGAATATATAAATCATTGTTATGAAAAATACCTTTCTTCTTTGTTATATTCAATTTGCAAATCATAAACTCATTTTGCTAGCAAAAAATGCTTTGGATTTGATTTTAATGTTGATTTTTTTTCATGTTTCTCCTCATTCTACATCAGTTCTGACTCTTTCTTTCAGTCATTTTTGTTATGATTGCTTAGCTTCATGCTTCGTACATTTTGTTAGACTAAAATGTAATGTACCCAGGGTTTATATTGGCAGGCCCATGCAGCTAGTCAGCTTTGAAGCTAGCTGTCTTCTCAAATGGGCAAGGCCAAGAAGGGTTGTAGAAGGGAGAAAGCAGGCAGCAGAAAATTGAAGGAGGGGGGAAAAAAACCATTTATGTTTCTGAAGTGGCTAATGTTCCTTGTTGCATAGGTTATTCTAGAAGAGAATACCTCTCTTCAGATAAGTACCAGCAGCTGTGCCATCTGCAAAGCAAGATACCTGTTTCAAAACATGCACTTGGATTATTTGTAATGGTGTTATATGTGTCTCTTGTTTACTTATATTCAATAAAGTATCTTCAGGTTTGCTGGCTTCATTAGCTCCCATTTACTGTGTTTTTGGCTCACCTTGTGTTCTGCTGTTGACAAGTAATTAATGGACATTGGGGAGGCATCTGGTCAGAAAATCTTTTCTATCTGAAGCCCTTTCGGTGTGCCAAGTTGTTTGGTCATCATATTAGCCAATATGGGGGAGGGGGGAAAGGATTAGATTTTACTCTATAGTTTTATTTTTAATATTGTAGGTCCATAATAAAATATAACAAATGACTCTAATGTACAGAGAGAAAAGACTTTATTTTTATTTCTCCTGTTAAGAATCTCCTTGAATTTCCAGGAATTGCCTGAGCAATAGAATATCAAATTCTACCTGTTTATGTGAGCAGTAATTATATATTCTGGGTGGCAGAAAGCACTCGGCAGGGCTCTGAGGAAGTCTGTTAGTCATTTCATCATTCTATGCAGCATTGATCTTGCTGACTGCACAGAGCACTAATAGAACAAGTTAATGGAGTTTATTCAGTCACAAATGCTGCCAGTTAAAAAAGATGATTGCCATGTATGGAAAGCCAGGCTTTCTAACTTCTTCCTAAAGATGTATAGAAATATTAAATCTGTTATCTGCCACAGAGGAAATACATAAATATTGCATTCCTAATATAAGTACAGGTGGAGTTTATTATTACAAAGTAGAAATTGCAAAAGTTTTTGGCAATCAATGGTTGCAAACCCTATAGTGAAATACAGCTGTTTATTTTTTATTAATGAATTATACAATATCAACATGATGTTTTTCCTCCTGAATGTTAAATTATCTTAAATAGACAGATAAGAAGCTCATATTTTATGAGCTGAATATAAACCAAATTCTGCTGTTTAATAAGTAACTTGCAGCCTTGGATTCATGTTGATAAAGATGTAAAAAGCAAATGTTGTTTCCCAAGCTACAAAATTGCATGTTATTCATGCTAAAATATGAAGCTGATTATAAGATTCAATGGTAATCAGACTGAATTAATAGTAGCCCTATTATAAATCTTCTTTTTCTCAGTAGTCCTGACAATTCAAGTAAATAAAAATTGAAAGGATGTACCAGTTCAGAAAATGAATTTAGCATCTTACTTAGTGCCTAAAATATTTCTCCAACTGATCAATAAAACTACCTAATTAAAATGTTCTTTTATGGGCTTGAAAGTTTTTAAAAGAATATGGATTCCTACTTACATGTCCTAATTATTAGATGAAGCTAATCAAAAATGAAAGATATATATGGTTGTTTGTTGTCAGTATAGAACAAAGAGACTAATTGTTATTTACATGATATATCACTATTTTCATTTAACATTTTCCTAAGTAAGACTAGAGCCCTTGGCTTTTTTCCAGGATGCCAAAAATCAGAAGAAATTAGCTCATGAAGAAAAAGTCTCAAGTTCACATTTTTAAAATGTGTCTGTTTTCTCTTACAGCAATTTTTTCATGCTTTTCTACTCAAACATTGAGTGGTTTTCTTTTTTAAAAAGAGTGCAAACCCTAAATATGTTTTTTATTCATAAATTATATAAATGTACTCTCTTACAAATAAAGTATAGGCATTATAATACATGTACAAATTTAAAAATGTAAATGGAATCATTATAAATTTTTTGCTGAAAATTCAGCTTTAGAACTGAACCTATTTAAGATTTAGAAGCAATAATCATCTAAGGGAAGAAGGTAATTTTATGGCCACAGTTTTGGTGTTTTCTAATAACATTATCCTTCAACATACTAATTTGTGGGCCATTCTTCTCCTGTCTCAATATAGATTAAATTTTAGATTCATCAATTTAGAGACCAACATTTAAATAATTCATCCCTTAAATGAGGTATATACATTAAGGATGATGATAATGGATTTGCATTTAGAGAATATGTAACTCATTAATACAGCTAAAAAATAAACATCTCACTTCTGTTTCTGAATATGATGGAGCATTTCATCAGAATAATAATTCTAACAAAAACAACCTTAAACGAGAAATCTTTTATAAAGTTATTTTTCAAACAACATTGGAAAACAACCCAAATAGCCAAAGATAAAAGAGCCAAGGGATTAAAGATGCCAGCATAAAAGGGAGTATATTGAGGTGAGTTTGACAATATCCATTGCTTTTCTTCTGAAAGTGTTGTTGATTCCTATACTAAATAGTATGAGAGAATGAGAAGGTAACCAGAAAGTGATAGCTCAGAGAATAAAGACATTACCAGAGATCTTATCAGTCTCATAGAAGCGGGGAGTTAAAGTTTGAAATTTCAGTTGAGGCCCCTAAAATGCTGTACCCTAGAAGTACACCTAGAAATATAGAAGAAAGAACTATAAGAATATTCACAAAAACTCAAACATAGGCTAATAGTCTTATTATCTTATTTTATAAAAGGAACATGACACTTCTCTAACCGCCTCTCAGTAATTACATCCTCTATGAAGCGAAGTGACATCACTGACTACCTCAAAAACAATTTTAATAAATAATGTAATTTCAATTAAATATATACAAGCTTGCCAAGAAACAAGAACAAAGGATAGAAAACTTAAAGAAAAAAGAGATGAACAAGACTGAAACAGAGACGATCATGATGTTGAAATTATTAGTTATATGTCTTGGGAAAAAAAAGATGTATAATAAACATAAGAACATAAATTTAAAGGAGGAGAATTTTACCAAGGAATTTTACCAAAGATCTGAATTCCATGAAACATAATTAAATTAAAATTTGAAAATGTATCATGACTAAAATTAAGAACTATTAATAAAATGGATTTAAAACTATTTCAGGAAAAAAAACCGATTTGAGAGGGAAGGATTATTGAATTGGTAGATAGCAAAGTAGATAAATGAAGCACATGCATTGAGGTGAAGAGAGAGCATGGTGAGGGGAATGATGGTTTGTACAATGGAAATGCTGAGAGAAGAGAGAGAGAGAGAGGTTTTTTTTTTAGGAGATATTAGATAACTTTTCAAATTGGTGGAAAAGTCATCAACCCCCAGAGGAAGATGCATGACAAACCTAAAAATCTTTAAATACAAAGAAAACCAAAGACAGAGAGAAAGTCTTGATGGCAGCCAAAAGAAAAATGAAAAAAGACACATTACTTTCACGGGAGCAATAATAAGATTGGCTTTTAACTTTTCCACAGAAATAATATTTAACAAAAGAAAACTGAATGAAAGTTTTTCAAGTGCCTACATTAAAAAATTATCAATACCAAAAATTCAACAGACAGCTAAAATATACTTCCAAAATATATGTGGTAAAAATAAAAATAATTTCAGAAAAAAGCTAAAAGAACTCCTCATCATCTAATTTTCACTAACAGCAATCTCAAAAATTTGCTTTAGGCAGAAGGAAAGAAGATATGAGTTAGAAGCACAGTAAGAAAGAAAATATAGTGGCTCAGGCCTGCAATCTTAGTACTCTGGGAGCCCAAGGTGGGAATATTGCTTGAGGTCAGGAGTTTGAGACCAGCCTGAGCAAAAGAGTGACCCCATCTGTACTAAAAGTAAAAAAAAATAGCCAGGCGTGGCAGTGCACACCTGTAGTTTCAGCTACTCAGGAGGCTGGGGCAGCAGGAATCTTTGAGCCCAGGATTTCAAGTTTGTGGGAAGCTATGATCATGCCACTGCCCTCTAGCTTGGGTGACAGACAGAGACTCTGTCTAAAAAAAGAAATAAAATAAAATAAAGACGAAAAGAGCACATGAAAGAATTAATATCTGTTTAAATGTAAAAAAAAAGTCAGCTATAACCAAGATGTAGTGTGATTTATATTATGGGCAAAATCAATATATATGGTAATTATCACACAAAGTTGGTAAACATAAAATGAAGACAGAGTGTTCTAAGCTCCTTGCATTACATGTGATATGGTGGAACTAAAATAGACTCAGAAAGCCAGGGAAACAAGTTATCATCTCTAAGGTAGCTTACAGAATGATAAACAATGTAAACTAAACAAGCTACTAATGGAAGAAATATAATAATACAATATACTTGATGAATTTCTCTTTTTGACACATGGTATAACTGTACCAGGTTAGCCCTTTAGGCATAAACAACTAGAAAACTGGAAAAACTGTCTGAAACCATTGTAGCTAACATTAGAAAAAGGCAATATTCAAATATAATCCCTGAGAGAAGGGAGATGAATATCATATGCCCTTGAGTTGCTATTGCTTTCTCCCTGCAGGAACTTTCTGGAGCATAATTCAGAAAAGAGAAACTCAAGTATAGCCAAGTAGTTTCACTGTGATGGAAGACTGGATTTGAGAAAGCCGAAGCATCTGGAATTTTGGGGGCTGAGTATCCAAAATAATGGAACTTTGCAGAGAAAGAACTCCAGAAATAAGCGGGTGTCCTTGCGTTTCTGGCTGAATAATAAATCTGATTCATATAGACTGATAGTCCTTGAGGCCATCCAAAGAAACAACTGCCAGGTAATGGAACAATAAAGGATCTACAAAATTGAATAATTACCAGATAGGGAAACATAAATTCTGATTAGCCAGAGGGGAGAGACATTGTCAACCCCCCAGCAAGTATTTAATAGAGATCCCAGAAAGACCACACCTATCTAGGGCTAACCTATATCTAGACAAGAGGCTACTTCAGAGGCATTCTAATCAAGGTTAAAAAACAAGCCCCAGGCCCCAGGCATGGTGGCTCACACCTGTAATCCTAGCACTCTGAGAGGCCGAGGTGGGAGGATTGCTTGAGCTCTGGAGTTCAAGACTAGCAAGAAACTCATCTCTACTAAAAATAGAAAAAATTCGCCAGGTGTGGTGGCACTCATCTGTAGTCCCAGCTACTCAGGAGTCTGAGGCAGGAGGATCACTTGATCCCAGGAGTTTGTCTCAAAAAAAAAAAAAAAAAAAAAAAAAAGCCTCAAAAGAATCAAGAAAATCCACAAGAAAATTGTCTTCCAGAAAAAAGGAATGGAATAGATAACAGGGAATCAAAGACCACAATGTTCAGCTCCACATAACAATTAATACACAGGTAAAAAAGTCAATAATTGTGAGTTGCCACAGGGAGAAAATCAGTTAATATAACATATCCAAAAATTATAGAAATAATGGGCTAAGTAGACAAGCATATTGAAAGAACTACTATAGATGTATTCAAGAACCTAAAAAAATGAACACAATGAAGAGAAAAATGAGAATGTAAAAAAATACCCCTGAATATAAAGATAAGAGTAAATTATTGGATAAAAATGGGATTATAAGCAAAATAAACAGGGTGGAGAAAAAGTCAATGAGCTTAAAACCATACTAATAGACACTCTTCAAACTGACAAACAAAAAGAAAGAAGGTTGAAAATAAGTGAACACAGACTTAGTAGTTTGTAGAAGTAATTGAAGCCCAAAGGGTGTGTGTGTAAAAATGTGTTAAGAAATAATAAAGAGACTATTTCAGATTCAATGCAAAGTAGTACTATATAGATTTAAAAGGTTCAACAATATCCAAGGAAGATAACTACAAAAGAAACCACACCAAAGCATATCATAAAAAAATTTCTGCAAACCAAAAGTAATGGGAAAATGTTAAAAACATCTAGAAATAGAAAAACATACATTGCATACAGGAAAGCAAAGATGAAAATCACCAGACTCCTCAGGAGAAATGTGTGTCATTTTTTTTAGATTCCATGTGTGAGTGAGAGCATGTGATACTTATGTTTTTATGATCTAACAGAAGTAGAGAGTAGAATCGTGGTGGGGAAATGTTGTTCAAAAGATACAAAATTTTAGTTAGGTAAGAGAAATACTGTACTACGTGGTGACTATAGTTAGCAGTATATTGTATTCTTGAAAAATGCTAAGACAGTGGGTATAAAGGGTTCTTACCACACAAATGATAACTATGTGAGGAAATGCATATGTTAATTAGCTAGGTTAAGTCACTGCACAATGTATATATATTTTAAAACAGTATGTTGGGCATGGTAAATTTTATCTGTCAAATTAAAAAAGAAAAATATATGCCACAGAACAATGAACTGACACCTTAAAATACTGAAAGAAAGAATTATATGTCAAGAAAAATATTATATAAAGAAAAATATCATTTACATAAAAAATTTTTAAGATGGTGGCAAATCAATGATATCTTTACATAGAAGTTCAAACAATTCACCATACCAAAATTTTCACAATAAGAAATATAAAAGGAAACTCTTTAAGCCAAAAATGCAAACACACACACAGACACACACATACACACACACACACCCCAAACAGAAACTCACACCCATGCAAGGATAAAAACCAGAAGATTACAAATACGTGGGTAAAAAAATAACAGACTGCCTAAAATAAAAATAGTAGCAATGTATTGTGGAGTCTACAGTATAAGTAATTCTGAAAATCTAAAATGATATTATAAAAGATGAATAGGGAAAGTGGATGTATAATGTTTGAGATTTTTACATAAAAGTGAATAATATCTTTTGAAGATAGGCTTGGATAAATCAGAAATGCATAATTTAGAAATTTTAAAAAAACCAACTAAAAATAAAGCAAAAATAGTGATCAAGTAATAGATGAGATAAAATAGAATATTAAGATAAATAATACAAGAAAAGGCAAGACAAAAGAAAAAAGGAACAAAGAAGAATTGAAACCAATGGAAAATGAATAGCCGGATGGTTGATAGAAAAATAACCTTTTTTGTTAACATTCCCACTTAAAATAAATGGACTAAATGCATCAATTGAAGGCTAAATTCTCAGAGTAGATTAAATAAAAGCAGTCAACTATATGTTCTCTTCAAGACATTAATTTTAAATAAAAAGTCAAAGTAAATAGATTAGGAAAAGTATGAAATGTCAATACAAAGAAAACTGGTGTAGCTATGTTGACATCAGGCAACACACTCTTCATGAAAAGAATGTCACTGGGGTACATTCCGCAATAGTAAGAGTCCTTTTCTCATAAAGACACACAGTTCTTTTCTGTTGTTTGTTTTTAGCTTAGTGAGATAGAACTGACAAACAAAATCTGTATATATTTAAGGTGTACAACTTGATGTTTTGATTCAAGTATACCTTGCAATGTAATCACCCAAATTAATTAATTAATTAATACATCCATCACCACACACAGTTATCTTTTGGTGTGTGGTGAGAACACTTAAGATTACCCTCTTAGCAAATTTTGACTGTACAATACAATATTGTGAACTATAATCACCATGCTGTCTCTAAAATGTATTCATCTTGCATAACTGAAACTTTGTACCCTATGAACAACAGCTCTCCATTTCCCCTTCCTCTAGCCCTTGGCAACCACCATTCTACTCTCTGCTTCTATGAGCTTGCCTATTTTAGATGTCACACATGAATGAGATTATGCAGTATTTGTTTTTCTGTGTCTGGCTTATTTCACTTAGCATAATGTCCCTCAGATTCTTCCATGTTGTCACAAATGGCAGAATTTCCAAAATACATAGTTCTACATGTGTATGTAAATAATAACATAGCTTTGAAATACATGGAGCAAAAACTGAGAGCAGAGATGAGAAATGGACCACATTTACAGTTGGAGGTATCAACACTTCTCTCAGAGAAACTGACAGAAAAAATGATCAGAAAATCAGTAATGACATAGCATCTTAAGACAACGCCGTCAATTAATTTGATCTAATTGACATTTATGGAACACTACTTCTCCAGAGTGTGGAATACACATTTATTTTCAAATGCACATGAACTCTTCTCCAAGAGAGCCCCGATTTAGGGCCACACAACACTGAAATCAGACACAAAGTTTTTAAATAACCTGTAGATCCAAAAAGAAATCACTATATAAATTATGAAATATTTTGAACAAAATTTTAATGAAAGCAATATTATTCAAATTTTTAGGATGCAGCCAAATAGATTAAGGAGGTAAATATAGAACTTGAGATGCTTATAATAGAAAAAGAAGAAAGTTCAAAAATAACCTTACAGCTCAACGGCTAAAAAAGAGGAGAAATTAAAGTCAAAATAAGTGGAAAGAAGGGAATAAGAAAAATAAAAGCAGACATATGTAAAATAAATAAATAATGCAGAAAGTAGTTAAGATCAATGGATTCAACAACTTAGAGAAAACACATGATTTTTTGAAATATAATACTACCAAAACTGCAACACCAAGGCAAATAAAACCTGAATAGCCCTGTGTCCATTAAAGAAATTGAATTCATAATTAATAAATTTCCCTCAAGCAAAACTCCATTAGACTTCACTGGTGAATTCTATTAAAAATTTAAGGTAGAAATAATTCAAATTTAACATAAACTCTTTCAGAAAATAGAAAATGAGTGAATACATTACAACCCCAAGGTTCTCCATACTGAAACCTAATAAAGAAATGACAACATCAAAAAGGAAGAAGAACTGAAAATAAAATAAAAGTCACAGAACAATATCCATCATGAATATGCAAATATTCTTAAAATATTAGCAAATCACATCCATCTCAGCAATATATAAAAATGCTTATATGTTAACATCTAGAGAAGTTTGTCCTATGTCTTTAATGATTTGAAGACCAATTAATATAATTCACCATATTATCAAAATAAAGGAAAAAATTACATGATCATCTCAGCAGATGTAGAGAAATCATTGAAAGAATCCAAAAGCCATTCACAAAAAAAGTCTTAGCAAGCTAGGAATGGGTAATACTAACAGAACAAGTAGATCAAAATCATTAGGAAAAAAAGACATACTATAAAAAAGACATCTGTACTAGCATGCTTATAGCAGCACAATTCATAATTGCAAAGATGTGGAAACAACCCAAGTGCCCATCAATACATGAGTGGATTAATAAAATGTGATATATATATATATATATACCATCTATTTCTACTCAGCCACAAAAAACAATGGTAGCATCTCTTGTATTATCCTGGATAGAGCTGGAGCCCATTCTACTAAGTGAAGTATCACAAGAATGGAAAAACAAGCACCACATGTACTCACCATCAAATTGGTACTAATCGATCAATACTTATATGAACATATGGAAGAGGGGATGGATATATTCACATCTAAAGGGTGCAGTGAGCACAGTCAAGGGGATGGACAGACTTATAGCTCTGACTAGCGTGGGGCAAAGGCAATATATGTAACCTAAACGTTTGTACGCCTGTAATATTCTGAAATTTAAAAAAGTACACATAAAAAAAGAATTAAAAGTTTTGAATAATACCATGAATATGCTTGATGTAATTCACTTATGTGGAACATTGCACACAAATACAAAACAAACATTCTTTTCAAGTGCACGGGGAACAATTATTAGAATTGATCAGATGCTGGTCCATGAAGCAAGTCTCAACACACCTCAGTAATAAGTAGTCTCTCAAAGTAAAATTTCAGACTTCAGGGCAATTATACTAAAAGCCTATGAAAAAGGTAAATAGAATAGTCCTGAATGTTTGGCAATAATACATTTTTTGGTAAATATCAAAGACAAAAATCATAATGAAAATTATTAATAGAAATATATTTGAACTGATTAATAAGGATATCAAAACTCATGGAATAAAACTGAAGTTATACTTATAAAAATATTATAATGTCAAATGCATATATTGGAAAAGAAGAAATTATGAAATTAGTATTCAACATAAGGATCCATTAAAATACCATGAAAGTACTGTGTGCTAACCTATTGTACCACTGGAGCTTCAGGATCCATTAAAATATCAAAACTAGACCATTCAACCCGCTACGTTCTCCATTTTTACCAGTGAGAAAAATGTGACTATAGAAGACACACATCGGACGGGGGTCGGAAGGAGGAGTGCCGGAGACTACGGGAGACTCCA
>VBSM01003176.1:54817984-54841722 GCA_008086735.1 Cheirogaleus medius
AAAGCCTGGAAGAAGTGGTAGTCAGTTGGTGCAAGGTCTGGTGAATATGGTGAAGTCCATCTGCTATAGTTTGAACCAGCTTTGTTTTTTGCGACATGTGGTCTTGCAAGAGGATTGGCCTGTCTCTGTTGACCAATCTCGGCTGCTTAATCACAAACATCCTCATTATTTCATCCAGTTGGTTGCAGTGGACATCTGCTGTAATTGATTGACCACTGAAGCCGTAGCAAATAATACCAGCGCTGGACCACCAAACAGATACCATTAGCTTTTTTTGATGAATATTCAATTTGACTGGGTTTCGGCACTTCATCTTTATCCACCATTGTGCCAAACGCTTGAAATTGTCAAAAAGAACCCATTTTTTATAAAAAAAAATAACAATATGGTGTAGAAATGGTTCACCTTTATGTAGTGGCAGCAAAGAAAGACAAGCTTCAAGATGATTTCTCTTGTGATGTTCATTTAATTGATACGGTACCCATTTATTCAGCTTCTTTACCTTGCTAATTTGTTGCCAATGGTCCAATATTGTTGGAATAGTAACTTCAAACCTTGCTTCTAGTTCACACATAGGTTGAGGTGGATTTGCATCGACTAAAGCTTTCAGGTCATCATTATCTACCTTAGTATCAGGTCACCGACATGGCTCATTTTCAAGATTAAAATCACCAGAATGGAACTTCTCAAACCATCAACGTACGTTCATTAGCCACATCTTTCCCAAACACTGTGTTGATATTTTGAGCTGTCTTCACTGAATTTGTTACACAATGGAACTCATATTCAAAAATAACAAGTATTTTTGACTTATCCATGGTTTCACAAAAATTGCTCTAAAAGAAATTTATAATCACAAGCCAAAACATGTGCTTGAAAGATTGAAGGTGTACCTTTACAATAATTTTTTAAGAAGTGTCATAGTGAAATGTCAGAGATATTAACTGTCAAACTTATTACTTAAGGAAATTGGCCATTTCATAATTTCTAAGCTAATATGTCTTATTCATGATTTATTTTTAAAGGAGACAGTTATTGGTGAACAATAGAATGGGAAATGAGACACAAAGGACGAAGGAGCCTGTGTCCCACCCTAGCTTTGATTTGGGTTGGTTGTCTTGGAGACCTTTGCTCTTTGCCCAGGGGACATAGGTCCAATCAGTTTCTGCAATGAAGGTGTCAATTATGGTTCCTAGTGACACACCTTTAAGCTTATTGCACTAGGTATCACTCTGTTGGGTTCTTTTAATTGCAAGCCAAGATTATAGGGAAATAAAACATTTGAGCACATATTTTCTTTTAGATTCACTTCTGCTGTACTTTGGCAATGGCTAGATCATCACAAAGGTATGATTCAAACCCAGGTCTGCTTGACTCATGCCACGATGCTTTTCCATCATGCCACATGATCATTTTGCCTTAGACCCCAAAATTCTTTGAAAGTAAATCACTCAACAAATGTCTGTTAACTAAGATATTTGGGAAATGGAATATTGTGGTCAATTAGATTTCAGTTTAACTGAGACAAACAGGAAACTCTTTGATTTCAAAATATATTATTGAAAACTCTTTTAAAATGTATTAGCCAACTTCCTTGACCTTCATAGTACATTATGCAAAAGGTAATTGATTCTTCTTTGGATCTTTGAAGGTTTTTTAGGATCTCACTGTTAATATTACAGTCTGTGACTTTCAATATTGTATGTAGTAGATGTTAGTATGTGTGACCAAATATTTGAACACATTCTAAAGGCTTTCAATAAAATAGCATTAATTTGTAATATCATACTTCTTTGGAAATGGGTCTTTTTTAATTGAAATAGAGGGACAAAAATATATAAATAGATATGAACAACTAAAATAAAAAGAAAGGATATATCATCTATGCTATGTATTATGACTAATGAACTCTATGAAATATCTAAAATATGTCTGTACAAAAAATTTGAAGTTTCCTTTTGACTCAAAGACTATCTGGATAAGTTGTGAAAATTGAGTCAGTAATATTGTAACTTTTTATAGCTAGATAATAAGAAATTTAAAAATTTGACTCCATTTCTCACTTTTCCTTCACATTTGGCAACTTATAAACACAATTTAAATGCACTCTGATACACTTTAGTTTACTTATATTTTGACATTATTTCAATTGATGGCTTTCACATTCTATTCCTTGATGAGAAGTTTTCATTACCATATACATTTTAGGTTATTTAACAGCTCAAAGAAAGGAAAGACTAGTAAAAATATCTGAAAACTACCTTATGCTCTTATCTTTCAAAATGGAAAGCATGTGCTGAGTAGATGAATTAAAAGGAGATAGGGAAGCCCAGACTGTAGTTTAAGAGAAACCATTGATCTTTACAAATTAGACTGACAACAGAGATCCATTAAAGTCCACAGTATAATGAAAAAAATTCCTTTTCTTTGGCCTTTCTTTTATCTCTGCTCATCCTAAATCTGATTCGTCTCTTCCATGCTCTCCTGTCCTTCAGAAGAATTGCTAAATGCTGATGAAGTAATGGCCATTACAAACCTCTTTCAATCTCGTTTGAGAAATGACTCTGATTCCAAACATTAATTTTTGGTGCCTATCTGAATAACAATAAGCTTGCTATATCATCGATTATGTGGCAGAGAAGAATCAAGACAGTAAAAAAGGAGGGTGCTTGTTTTAATACAGTCTTGCAGTTCAATGAAAACCATTGTGACGTAAAACTGGACACTCACTTTCATTTCTTATATGACTTATCACAATATTTATGATATTTATCACTTTTGCACTTCATTGGTTTTAGTTGTTTGCTTTATGTTTTGTTCTTACTTAAAGGTAAGCTTTTTAATGTTAGTAACTAGATCATTCTAGGAGTCCCCTATTCATACAAGACCAAACCACAGTATCATCCATTTACTTAGTCATTCAAATATATTTATTAGACACCTGAGAGAAGGCAAGAATGCTTACTGGTGTAGCTATTTAAATGAATGGATTACTTGGATAAGTAAGTAATAAAGATGGAGTCATGAATGTGATTGAATGTGATGTAAGTTACAACCTGGAGAAAATGTCTGCTGTGCAAAAATGCCACTTCATTCTCCAAATCCTACACACAGAGGAGAAAAATCATTCTCCCCTTATGCCACATAAAGATTTTTTTTTCATCTCTTTATCACAGCATTTACTCGATTATGTTGTAATCCATCTTGTCTTCAATGTTAAAACACAAGGCTCTTAGATGCAGGGATCCTGTCTTACTCATGTTTATATTATTAGTACTTATTTTAGTGCTTACCAAGAGTAGATGGTCAGTTATGTATGAACCTTGGTGTGTGTGTGTGTGTGTGTGTGTGTGTGCAGGTATATATGCACAGAGATTTATTTATATAGAGTACAAAAATGGACAAACAAAAGCTATTTTGGAAAGATAATATAGCAAGATAATAAACCAGGAGGCTGTTTCTCACCTGACCATAGAACAAAAAAAGAAATCTAATTTCAAGAGTCAGAAGCAAGGGTTCTGTTTCCGGGCTATGTGGTTGATACTAAGCTTAGTATATTCCATACAGTATCACATTTACATGAAGTCATTTAGGATGGTAGTATCACACAGCACAAAAGAGCATTTGAGTCAATGCATCCTTTATTTGCCTGTTGACTCTTTTACTTACAAGCTGTAATAATTTGGGGAAGAAATTTAGCTTCTCTGTTCTTGATTTCCCCTACATATTAATGGGAATTATAAAAGCTACTTCTAAATGTGTTAAGTGGGTCTTAATTAGAAAATGCATATTAAATAGTTTACATAATATCTAGTACATAATAAACATTCAGTTAACAGTAGCTTCTGCTGCTTTTAGGCTGAACTGAGTGGAGATTGCAATTCAGGAGTAAGAAATGGGTAGCTGACCTTGCAATTATGGAAAGGAGGATTGTATTAGAGACCAAGCCAGTCAGTATAGGTGGCACTTCCTTTTCCTTTCAGGGCCAGAGTGATGATTCTAATAATCTCAGGCTGTTGAGTTTCCCCAGGGAATATAATCACATAGATTTGTCCAGAAAGTAGAAGTTGGGGAACTGAGTCATACAATTCTGCCTTACAAAACTCAGCCTGCAAAAGAAATTACATAATTTAATTGGGATTTTAAACTTGCTTGTTTCTTTTTGGAAATTTAAGGATATGATTGGGCTATTCCAAGATACAAATGCCTTGGCTCTAATAGCATAGGAAATTCGTACTACATTTATAAATCCTGTAGCCATTGATAGCATTTTATTTTATTTTTTCTATAGAATACAGAAGCGTGTTGCAGATTTTCTCTTCCTTGTATTTCTTTTAGTTTTCAGCTTAATCCTAGTAAATATTTTAGTGACTCTTCTGTTTTGTCTCTCCAAGATTATTTAAATTTTTCCACCTCTGCTCTCTTTGGAGACTATACCATTGGCAATTTTCGGAAGTACTTCCTCAACAATACAGTATCCTATATAGCATTTCATGAGTGGATTGTTCATACTAAAGTGAATAATCAATATAAAATCTTGACCAAAGGTTAAAATCCAACCTTTTCTGTAGGAATGTTTACACATAATTCTTCTCTCATTATGTAAAATATTAAAGTATTCTCTTCAATTTTGCCTCTTTGTGTCTTTGCTATCCTTGAGAAAAGAAACAATACTAATGTACTGATTTAGTTTCAAGCATCTGAACACAACTGAAAATTAGCTATAAATACAGATATTTCTGCAATGACATAGTTTTAATTTCTTATTTCAAATTTCTAATTTGGTATTTTGTATAAAAACACATAGAAACAACTTAAGTCTTTCTTGCAAATTTTAACGCAACTTAAAATGCATGCATTTAGTTGGGATCTTGTATCACTGATGGGAAGCATCTAGCTGGATAGCACTGATGCAGAAGTTAGA
Organism: Cheirogaleus medius; assembly: GCA_008086735.1. Classification (NCBI taxonomy): domain Eukaryota; kingdom Metazoa; phylum Chordata; class Mammalia; order Primates; family Cheirogaleidae; genus Cheirogaleus; species Cheirogaleus medius. Next base: position 54,822,909 of record VBSM01003176.1, read on the forward strand.
GCAATAATTTAATCTGTAGTCAATGCTTATCCACCAAAAGTCAAATATCGAGATGATTTTTTAAAAAAATTAAATTTTAATTATTATGGGTACATACTAGGCATATGTATTTATGGGGTACATGTGATGTTTTGATACAGGCATACAATGTGTAATAATCATAGTCATTGAGGCATCTATCACTTCAAGCATTTATCGTTTCTTTGTGTTATGAACATTCCAATTCCATTTTTATAGTTATTTTAAAGTATAACCTAATTTATTGTTGACTGTAGTCACCCTATTGTGTTATCAAATATTAGATCTTGTTCACTCTATCTAATTATATTTTCATACCCATTAACCATCCCTATTTTTTATCACTTCTTCCCCACTACCCTTCCCAGCCTCTGGTAACCATCATTCTACTCTCTATCTCTATGAGATCAATTGTTTTAATTTTTCGCTGCCACATATGAGTGAGAACATGCAAAATTTGTCTTTCTGTGCTTAGCTTATTTCACTTAACATAATACTCCCCAGTTCCATCCATGTTGTGGCAAATGACAGGATTTCATTCTTTTTTGTGGATGAATAATATTCCATTGTGTTTCTCAATGGTAATTAGTTTCTAAATATCTTCTTTCTAATACTCTGTGGGCCAAATTAGAATCTGTATTATCATTTTTTTTTATCAGGTAACTTCTCCATAGTGTTGTGCAGGCAGCTTCAAAGAGGGAAGTACTAGAGCACTTGTACCAGGGCGTTATAGCAGTATTCTTTTGATCTCATTTTTGGCTCAGACATGAAGACAGTGGAAATTAATTCCAGAGGAATGTAACCTGGAAAAATGTAAAAGTCAGAGGCTGAAATTTAATTAGGTGACTCTTAAAACTGTCACTCAAACTGAGGGTATTAAAAAAAATAGCCAGAGCATGTAGATTGGAGCATATGTAGAGATGGAGATTTTCTTGGAGAGAGATGTAGTGTGATGTTTAGTCTCCCAGTCACCCTAGATGCCCCACTAAGTGGGAAAGGATGAGAGTTACTTTCCTGTCTTTTCAAGTTAAAGGTAGGGCTTCAAGAAAATACTTAGTGAACTTAATATGTGTGCCCTGATGTTTGGGATGGGTAGTGATGCAATGGACAGTGGTCTGAACCAAACTTGAGAAATCAGAAGCGTGGCAGGATGGAGTGCCACTAAGGACATGCTGAGGAAAAGGGGCTGTTCTGCCATTAGCTCACATTATCAGAGTTAGCAAAGGCAAAGTATAAGTGCATGTTCTCACCAGCCATTTTTGTATCAAAAGCACCAAAATGTCTGAATGAGCTTCACCTTGTGACCCTACAGAGAACAGTTACTGGAATCTCCAGACTCACAGCAGCTGCAGAAAGGGTGTTGATTGGATTGTAAGAATGTGTGCATCTAATGAATCAAGAGATTGAAAGCAAATGGTAGCAGTGATTGGAGTGGGGGGCCTCTTTCTTCTGCAAATCGACTTTAAATACCTGTGAGACCCAGAGAGAAGCCATCTTAGGAAAGTGAAAATCTAATACTTTTTTGTTTCCTTTTCTTCTCTCACCTGATATTCACTCCAAAACCAAAAGGACCAAGATACTACATTAGCAACCTGAGGGAGAAGCAGTAGAGAAAGACATCAGCCAAGCCCCATCCCTGGCCTTTGGCTTTCTGCATAGAACAGACTACAGCTGGGGGAAGGAGGAAAGGTTAAACTAAATTGGACAGCACATTCCCACTTTTGTGAAAGAGAGCTTGTTTGCTGAATCATGATCATGGGACTCTTTATCTCCTATGTGTGAATAGTTACAGGACTATCTGTGTTATGATCCAGGGACAAGGGGAAAAGTTCACACCTGAATAAATATAAAGAAAATAAAATAAACTTGCTTTATGATTACACTTAATGAGTTCTGCTTGTACAATGTACTGTTTAGATTCTCTATTGTGTTAACACAAATAAATTGTGTACTACCACTAGGATTACTTATTTTAAAAATTATGTACCAGCTTGAGCAAGAGTTGAGACCCCCGTCTCTACTAAAAATAGAAAGAAATTAGCCAAACAACTAAAAATAGAAAAAATTAGCTGGGCATAGTGGCATATGCCTGTAGTCCCAGCTACTCAGGAGGCTGAGTCAGGAGGATTGCTTGAGCCCAGGAGTTTGAGGTTGCTGTGAGCTAGGCTGACGCCATAGCACTCTAGCCCAGGCAAGAGAGTGAGACTTTGTCTCCAAAAAAAAAAAAAATTATGTGTAATTACTACTAGTCTTGCCAGATCATGCCAGGAGTTTGGTAAACACATATAATAAATGTTAGATTTCCTTTCCACTACAATTTCAAAATACTTGGAAGTAAAATATATGCTAAATTGTTACATTTATTGGCATTAACTAATCTGACAGTTTATCAGACTGGACATGTACTATTTCTGTTATTTTCAAGGAAAATGACAGGATAAAATGCTATAACTCTAAATATACATTTTGTAAGGGTTTGACTTTAGTATTATTATGTGGCACTATGAATAATAAATAATAAAGCTTGGATGATTACTTCTTTTATTTACAATAAAAAATTACTGAATATTGTTCCTCAGATTTCCTTCACCACCTGGTCAGTATTTTTGGACCACATTACTTTCATATAACTGTTTGAGACTGCGTATTTTTCAACATAATGTTACATATAAAATATAAAATATATGCCATGCATGTTTTATTCTGGTTTCAAGTACATTCTTTTTAGAAGTTGGGAATTATTTTATTCTGGCCTTTATATGGTGTCTTTCCCTTGAAACACCTTTTCATTCAACGGAGCGTATATGAGTTGGACATGTTATTTTTAGGCAGAGAAAAAAGCATTTCTCCAAGGTAATGGGACACCATGAGGTGTGCTCTTACATATTACTTCCTTTACTAATTAAACAGAATGTGAGAGTGAAAGTAAGTTGGCATTGTTAAAGTAAATGACCCAATGCTTTAGTAATGAAGACACATCTAAGCTGAAGTTTATTGTTTTAATTTTAATCTTGAGCACTTTTAGCCCTACAGAGTAAGTTGCTCCATGTGTCCTACTGAGCATCTTTCCATTGTACTACAGTGCTGCCCACTGACTCTATAAAAACTATTTGTAATAAGTTGTATTTTGAAATGAAGTGGTTCATTTATATAGAAGGTGAATTGATATTGGACATTTATTAAATCCGGTTTTTAACAGGCTGTCATAAGTGGGGTTCTTCAGAGGGCAGAGATATTGGGAAACTAAAAGTTGCTTAAATTATGGCCCCATAAAAATATAGATGAGGCTCAGATGCCTTTGGATTAAATATTCATTACTGAATATTTACATAATGCATGTGAAAGTGCTTTTAAAATAAAAACTCTCTTTATATAAATGGAAGCTATGGCCAGATTTTCCCCATTATACCCAGAAGAGCACTTCAAAGCATTCTCTGGAGCCTTAGAGAGGAGAAATTTCTTCCATCACTTCTACAAAGGAAGGAGAAGACTGATTATTACGCACTGTCTAAAATGTTTTGGCAATCTAAAATTGTTCAACCTTTAGCAGGGTACCTATTTTCTATGATTTATAAATATATGACTCTAAAAATAGATACTTTTTTAAAAAAAGACTTCCTTTGAAATGTATTGCATATTGAACAGGGCCTTCTTGATAAATTATGCAGAATCATTTGAATGTAAGAGAACAGGCATAGATAGACCTGGCTTCATTTGCTACCTCCACTATTTATTAGTTGCATGACTTGGACAAATAATTTTTGCTCTTTCCTTTATTGTTCTTCATCATTGCATATGAGATTGCGATGTCTACCGTGAAGGGTTACTTTGAAAATTAAATGACATCCTGCAGGCAACGTTCCCAGTTTCTGACACACTGAAAAAGCTGAAAACCAGTTAATTTCCTCCTACGTAAATACATTATTATTGCCAAACTGAAAGCAGCCAACTCTCAATTACCCATATTAATATATGGAAATTCCTATGCAGATAAATAAAAATAATGTGAACATAATTTTTACACATAGTTTTGTGATCTATTTTTATATATTATAATGTTCTAACATTTCACTATAGAATTTACACATGAAAGGAGAATATTAGGAATTGAGTGGTTCAACCCTCTCATTTTACAGATGAAAAAATTCAGACAGATAACAAATACAATGATAAATGTAATACAGCTAGTTAGTGGTAGAATTGGGACTGAAGATCAAATCGTTTTTCTCCGTTCTGTGATTTTATAGTACTTCAAATAAAATAATCAAACTAATGTTCAAAATGATCTCAATTTGAAGTAGCTGAAAAAGTGCCCACCTTCAATAACTACCATGCTATTGATCACGTCCCCTCTGAGAATTTTGATCTGTGGGTGTGTATCATAATTGCCTATACAGTCCAAAGCAGCATATAGGGATATAAAAATTCATGAGTAATTCCTGTCAAAATTTTGAGTTAGTTTATTCTAAACTTTGGGCTATTTAGGACAGTTGTGAATTTTTAAAAAATCACTGTTCTAGCTATTCTGAAATATACAATATCAGAATTTTAAACAACAACAAAAAGTCACTTGCTAAGTCCTTAAATGGTGATTTGAATCATTTTACCACATTAAGAGACTGCATTATTTATTTCAGAGGTTATTGGTAAAGTAGGGATGAGGACTATTTTTGAGGCTGAGCACATAGGCACCATCTGAGCTTAATATCTTAGCTCATAACATCCCCAGAGGCAAAGAAGTAATTAAATGCTTTGTTGTAAAAGTCCTTCTATTGTGACTCCTGAGCAGGTAAAGCTAGTATATGATAAGAGTGAGCAGAGCTGCTGATAATGACATAAGTAATGATAAAGTAAGAAGAGCTAGTAATCATTTCTCCAAGAACTGGAGAGATTTGCTTTGAAAAATTCACATAACAGATTATCTTCCATGGAAAGAGACTCATTTCCCATTACTCTCTATCTGTATTTCTCTAATGGCACACATTTTCTAACTTGCACTGGAGTTATTTATACCATAAACAGATCCACGACCAAATTCCTTTCGGCCTCATTTTTATAGTGTTTAAGACACCTAGTTATTACACGCTAGCCATAGTAGGCATTTACTAAGTATGGGTTAAATGAATTAATATATTTATACTGTGACAATATTAGAATTGTATTTCATATAATAGAAAGGGGAAATAATAATAAAGTAGTTGCAATCCTTCCTGGAGGGAAACGAATGTTCTCATTTTCTCTTTCAATAAAATTAGTAAATTGTAACAGTTCCTCCAAGGGTCTCAATAAGAGAAAAGAAAGAAGTAAGAATGTCTGTTATAGAGATTTAAAATATACTCACTTTACTGCACCTTCTTATATAATTCTACAATTTATTTGAGTTATTTCCAATAAGATATTAATAAATGAAACACGAACTGACCATTAAAAAGTCCAAGTTCTTCTGTATGTTGTTCATTTTGACTTCATGATTTCTAACCCTGCCTATACATAGCAGACACTAGTGGATCCCTATGCAATATTCATTTCTTCATCTTTCTTTCTAAGAGAATGCTAAACTTGCTCAGGAATCCACTGTGCTTTCATGGATTGCAAAAGACTTCTGAAAAACTGAGTTAACTCTCAGCTCCAGGGAAAAGTCTTTTGCTGATGATCTATTCCAATAAGGGTTTGTCATCATTCTCTCCTATGATTGGTTAAAATGTCTGATTGAGCTAATCAGTACAGAAGTACTCATGCACTCACCTCCTGTAACTGAGAGTTCTTTGTCCAATGAGAGTAATTTTTGAGAGATCCTCTCTGTTTTCTAACTCTCCCTTTCCCCGTCTCTCCACCTCTTTCTACTTCCCTCTTCTCTCTTCCCCAGTTCATCTCTTCTACCTCTAAGCCTTTCTACCACCTCCACACCTTAATTACTCCCTCTTCTGCTGAATATGAGAAACAATATCTATCACCTTTTTTATGTCCACAAAGAGAACCAGCCCTGAATGAAACTGATGCTGAAGGTGACAGAAACGAGAGGAAGAATCTGGACCCATGATGTCATCCCTAAGGCACTACACGATCAACCCTGAATCCTGCACTCTGTATGGACTTCCACTTTCTTAAAATGATAAATGTATTTATTGTTTAAGCCAGTTTGTTCCAATGTTGTTGCAAACTAATTTTGATGCACTCCTTAACCTTAATCCTCCACTGCATTTTTAAATTTCCTTCCTTGCCCACTTATTTTTCTATACGTGCCTCATTATTATTCTTATGTAGAGAAACATGTCTAGCTTTATGATACTAAATGATTACCATTAAATACTGACAATAGCAAGGGAAAATAGTACAAACTCAAATGAAACACTAACAGCTAAAAGGCCGATTTTATAATGTGCATTTGTAGCAGCCATTTGAGTGAGTCTACATAATGGTTTTAAAGGACTTTCAATAATGTTTCCTGCAGCTGTACAGAATTTTAACTTTTAACTCTTCATTTAAAAAATACATCTAAATATAAATCAAGCACTATACACTTCCAATTTAGCTGCTTGAATGGAAAGAGAAAGTTGAAAGCTGGAGCAGTCATGAGTAAGTGCTATAGAAAGCTGTAGTCCACAGTTGCAATTTAAAACCAATCAAGTGGGCAGGAGAAGGGGAACACAGAACCTGAAAATAACTGGTAAGCTTAGAAATAGTTTTAAAGCAAACGCTACACTAATAATGATTATGGTTAATCAGTGATCCAAGGGTACCACCCTCTCGGCAAGGGAAGTTTTGAAGGTGAGAAGTAGTTTAAGCAGTATGTCAAGTTTCCACTGGCAATATTCACCTGAATCAATCTTTGCTAATATGGGTTGTTTTGCCTTATACCAAAGTACAAAGAGTATGAGGGAGACAGTTATATGGATACATGACACAAGTTCACATTCCAAGATTCTTTGAGTCAGTCAAGCATGAGACTGGAAAACTAAGACTTTTTAATGTTATTGACAAACATAACATGAGAAATGGCATTGAGGTATCCTCTCAAAAATATTTCTTCTTGGGATTATGCTTCTAGAATGCATAAACATACTGCCTTCTATGCTTTCTACCCTGCCCATTACATCTCGAACAAGGGAGGAAACAAAACTCTTTTTAGGGCTAAAAGAATCCCTTTTCCTTTATCACTCGAAAGGAAATTAGAGGGCCTTGGTCGTTTTTTGTTTTTGGGTTTTTATTTTGTTTGATTTTTTTTTTTTAGTTGTATCTACTTATAACATGGGCAAGTCACTTAAGGTTTTATTTTTCTCTTCTCTGAAGACAAAAAAATTTTTACCTTGCACTGCTTTCTTTATGGCAGAGTTTGTGAAATTAAAAATATTTACATATGTATGTGAAAACATTTTCTACACAGGAAAGTACTATATATTAATAGATACTGACAGTTGGCGTCATTCTTATTATCAGATTATCAATTTCAAGCTATAAAAAATTAGAAGATATGTTGCATCTTTATATAAGTCATGAGAATGATCAGAGATTTCAAAGGCATAAAATTTTTTAAAGCAAAAATAGATTTAAAAAAACTTTAAAGTAATATTAGATGACTAAACATAATAGAAAGGTAGGTTAGTACATTTTGCCTCTGATGTTTTTTGCACATATTTATTCTCCATAATGCTTTCAAAATTTTTCTGAGATATTGATATATTGGTAGAAACTGTTAAGGAGTAGGTTGGATTCTGTGCTTACTTCCAGAACCCTTACTTTTGGAATCTTCCCTCTTCACCCTCCCTGAGCATGAAGGCAGAGTTGGATATGTGTGAAATAATACATCAGATGCTTTGGAAACATTTGAGCCAGTGGTTACAAAGGAAGCTGAGCAAATTCTAGCAGCAGTACAAGGTGAAAGTAAGATAGATTCAATGAGAGAGTGATATGCAGTTGTTGCAAGGTCTGCTTTCTTGATCCTTAGTCTTATCTGCTTGATTTTCTTTTCCTGTATTGTAAAGAGGAAAAGGAAGCATCTACTGTTGTCTCTTTTTCTTTCTCTTTTTCCATTACTAAGGTAATTCATGATCAGTATCTCTGACTGAATATTTGAAACATATAGTAAAATACAAAGAAAATAAAATTCAAGTGTAAATTCCCCCATTTCAAAGAAAAAACTTGTTAACATATTGCTGTGTATGGTTTATATAGACATGGAGACCATAAAACAATCCTCTGACACATTGTATTTTCCAAAAATGGCACAGCTATATTTCTGGTCCTGTTATGCTCCTTTAGAACCTTGCTACTGCCCAACAAGAGGCAGAATCCATTTGCCTTCTCCTTGAACTTGGGTGGGACTTGTGATCATCTCAACCAAGAGCACACAGTGAGTGGGATGTTGGGTGTGTTTTGAGGCTAGGTCATGAATGGGGATGTGGCTCCTCCTGGCCCCCTGTCTGGATGTTGACCTTAGCATTCAGCCACATTGCTGGGAAGAAGCTTGAGGAGACCACAAGGAGAGGTATAAATGTATGGAGAAGATCCAAGGTCCCTAGAAGCATAAGCCACTAGACAGACATGTGAGTAAATGAGTCCTCAGATGACAGCAGCCTCACACCTTCACACCTTGTCATCACAGAAGAGAGATAAGTGGTCCCTGCTTGCCTTGCCTGAATTGCTGACTTACAGAAACGAACGGTGATAATAACTTATTAATTTTTAAAAATCCACTGTGATGTATTACACAACACTAGATAACTATAACAGATACAGTATCAGACCAATTGTAGCATCTTTTATTGTATGTACTCTTTTGAAAATCATTTAAAATTTGGACTATATAACACAAGTAAATGTAAAAATCTGTATCAACTATGTTCGGAAAGTAGTATACACATTTAAAGATAACGGGGCCTTTTCTTTTCTACTCCAAAGACTAATTTCCAAGGAATTTTAGCAGTCAAGGGGAAAAGATGCACGTACTAAAATTTGTGCTTATCTCTTTTTCTAGAAATGGAACAAAATATATTCAATTCTTCCACCTGTTAAAGTAATAAGGACTCTTGAACTATAATAGAGAGCAAAGGAAAATAAATAGAAAAAAATAACTAGATGCTAGAGAGAGAAAAAATGAGACAGAAAGAGTTGTAGATGGTGATGGAGGGAGAAGAAGAAGGAAGGACCAAGGCAGAGGAGAGAAAGAGAGGGTAAAGAAAACAGAGATTCAGTAGATTCCAAGATGATTGTATTACAGCAAGACACATAAAGATGTTTAATACACCAATACTGTGTTTTTATTGCCTTTTGAAATTTGGAGATATTATACTAGGGTCCAGAACTTTGCAATGTCCAAATGTGCAGCTGGCTGACTCTTTAGCAGGTAGCCATAGCTACCTATCAGTGAGAAAACTATCTCTAATGCTGGGTCCTATTGTTTCATAGAACTGGAAGTCCCTGGGTTGAGGGAATTAATCTATGAGATAAATCTGGCTTAGAAGAGAAACTATCCCTGATTTAACAGTAAGAACCATCCTAGTTCAATAATGTGTAAGACAAATATTGTGGGCAATGTAATTTTTAACTATGGAATTATATATACTTATTACACAACAAACTTAACATCTGTTAAAAATAAACACATGCAAAATTTATTTTGTCTTTTCTAATAGAAAATGAAGCATAGAGTTTTCCAGTAATATTACTGTTTTTCTTTGAGACACTTTAGAGATCTGTCTTAGAAGACAGGCTTTGCCATCACACACCTAAGCTGAACTCTCAGCTTTGTTGCTCACCTGCTGAGTGACATCAGCCAAGGTACTGATCATTTCAAACACTCAATAGCATTTCAAAACCTCAGTAAAATAATCCATATTTAGTGAAAAACAATTTTACACGATTAGATGTATCAAGCTAAATGAAAGGTCTTCCTTCCTTTGAGAATCCCTCAAGATTATAGATCACATTGGGCTAAGTGCAGGTTACAGGTGCCAGAAAGTACATCTATTTGTCCATCATAATCTCCCTTTAGGATATGCACAATCAAATGTGTTATTGACAGGAAAGGAGTTGAACTTGTATATACCAAAGCATTTTTCTGTTAATCATTTTAATAGCATAAAATTAAGTCAACTTACAAGGGCATGCATATAGAATAGTATATAATATCTACATTGGAATGATTATAATGAATGCCCTTTGATTTAATAATGATTAGTTGCTTATTATACTGTATGTTCCATAAATGTTTCAAGGGCAAAAAGAAATGATGATGTTAAAACAAAACCCTATGCAAATGATATTTTAAACTTTCAGATTTTATTTTTGTGCTAACAGTAACATATAAAGAGAGCTGTTATGCAAAGCATTTTGCCAGTCCTGGGACTTGGGAGTGTTGGTGGAAAAGCTGACAATCTAACATTAAAAAGACAATCCCTGTCCTTAATGAAACTTATAATTTAGTGTGGGAGATAATCATGTAAGACATAACATGAGGGAGAGAATGAAGAGGAGTTGGATAAAAGTATGAGTTATATATAAAAATACTCAGCCAATAGGGCTTACACAAAGCATTTAACTAAAATTTCTCTAGGTAAGCTGGAACACTGAAGTTGTTAAATCTTTTATGGATATTGTTTCTATTTTGAAATTGAAAATAATTCTGGGAGAGTAATTTTTAAATTTCACATTTAAGTTACTATAATCATTTTAATTACTACAAATCTGGGGAGGGGAATACAAATTAGAATTCATTGTAATACTTGTATATTTTTCTGGTGTCACTTTTGGTAAAATATTGAGAAATATCAAAATTAAAAAAATTTTTTAAAGATTTGTCTTTCCTATTCTTAGATCTTTATTTCTTCTACTTGAGATTTTGTCCATCATTTTGAAACCGTGAAAATAAGTTATTTGAAATGAAACTACTTTTTCCAAAGCCATATTACCTGACTGTGAATATGAATGAAAACCACATTTTGGTAAAACAATGGGAATAAAACATGATGGTGAAAGGCTGGTGACATAAATACATATTTTTATAATTGCTAAGTACCCCACATTAGAAATCAAGCTTTCAATTCACCATTAAGTCTTTATAAGATATGGCCAGGAGATAGGATCAAGATGGCCTACTAGACACAGGTGGTATGTGCCTTCTTCACAGGGAGGAACTAGAATAGTAAGAAAATTCTCACATTTTAAATAGATTGTCTAGGAGAGAATGCTAGGATTCCCCAGAGAAATGATGGGAAGCAGCAAAAGTGAGTAAAGAGAGGGTGCAGGGCAACTTGCCCAGTGGGGGACTAGCTAACAGCCAAAACAAGCTCCCATAAGTGGGGAAATATTAAAATAGAAGCCCCTGGGGGTGCCCTTTCCAAGATGAGATTTTATGATCTTGACTATAATAGAACCCTCCTGAACCACACATGTCTCAGGACTAACATAGGGAGCTGCTTGGAGATTGCACAGCTACATTGCTCCAGAAAGGGAACCCATGCAGAATCCCATGCACCTGAGCCCAGAGGAGCTTGAGTTGGGTGCCATTTTGAGAACCTAGATACCAGGGAACAATGGGCACACCTGTAGCTACTCATAATTCCAAGGAGGGATAGAGGAGCCCATATATTCCCATGAACCCCTGGAAAGGTCCCCACTGCCGTACTGCGGGCTGCTGTTCAGTCTGAAGTATGGGCAGACAGCATTTTTCAATTTCTCACCTACACGCCTGTTTGGGTGAGGCCCCAGCCTTTCCAGTCTCAGATCCAAGGTGCCATTTTGAGAGTTTGAGATCGGGCTGTGTCCCACCTTGAGGCTGAGTTTGAGCTGACATGGCTGCAGCTTCTACCTGGCAGGGGTGGGGCAGGGAAGCCAGGCATCTGGTATGGTGCCCATTATCCTGAAGCTGGCTACAGTGTAACCAAGACTCAAATGAAGTACAGCCTCCACAGTTTCCTGCCAGTGCAGCATGCCTGTGAAGAGCCCCACCCTATCTGGTGATAGGCTCAGGGTGCCATTTTTGGAATTTGAAGCTGGGCAGTGCCCCACCCTTGGGCTGAATTTAGGGTAATGCAGCTATAGCCCTGCCCAGCTGAGGATGGACAAGGGAGCCCAATATCTCCTACATACACCTGGGACAATCCTCACTGTCCTGCTTCGGTCTCCTATAAGACTGAGACATAAGTGGACAGCGTTTCCCAGAGTTTCATGCCCATGCCACTAGCTTCAAAGCGGCCCATCCCTCATTGGTTGCAGTGGACTTACTTGAGCCCTAGTGGGTGGCTCCACCACCGCTACTGCTATCTCCCACATAATACCAGCTGCTTAGGGCCTGAGAACCTGCCCATACATCTATCCCCTTGCTCCAACTACTAGCTTCTGAGCAAGCCACCTGAAGGTTCAAAAATTGGTCCCCCGGGACACACTAACATCACTACCAGTGTAAGCTGCTCTGGGGCCTAAAATCAGGCGTACTCAGCCCACTTCTTCCACCACTGGGGACAATGGCTAAAGACTGGCTAAGCTGATGTTCAAGTCTCCAGCAAAACTTTACCACAGCCTCAACTAGTAACTATTTCAATGCCAGTAAGGAAATTACTAATACCGTGTTTCCTCGAAAATAAGGCAGGGTCTTATATTTATTTTTCCTCAAGACGACACTCTAGGGCTTATTTTCAGGGGATGTGTTATTTTCCCCTCAAAGCCTAAGCTTGCAGCAGGCACAGGATGGCCGGGACCTGACAGGGGGAGCCCACCTTGTTGGTGGGGCTGCCCACACCTTTTCGGTCACCTCTGGGATAGTAGCTGTCATGGTGGGGCAGATGAGAAGGGCTGCTCATCTTCTTTACCGCTCCGCGACGAAATGCATGGGTTGTGCAGATAAGCTGTGTAGCCATGCCCATCACTAGGTCTTATTTTCGGGGTGGGGCTTATATTGCGCAAATGCTTAGAAGTCCTGCTAGGGCTTATTTTATGGGTAGGTCTTATTTTCGGGGAAACACAGTACTACTGACCCTGCACACTGCCTACGAAATCATACAAAGATCACACTACTGCAGGCACCAAAAATCAAAGCCAAAGTGTCAACCAACAACATATATACATCTTCAGGAAAAAATTATCCCCTTTTAAATTAATTTCAAAACAATTATAAGAAGCCACTGCTACATCAGCTGTGCAGATATCAATAGAAGAACACAGAAAACATGAAAAAGCAAGGAAATATGACACCACCAACAGACAACTATTGTCTAGTAATGGATCCCAATAAAAGAATTTCTTGTAATGCCAGATAAAGAATTCCAAATATTGATTTTAAAGAAACACAAGGAGATAAAAGAGAAATACAATACAATACAATACAATAAAATACAATAAAATTATAAAATAAATTCAATATATGTATGAGAAACTTTCTAAGGAGATAGATATTATTTTAAAAAACACAGAAATTCTGGAGCTAAAAAAAGTAATTGAAGGAAATATGAAACACATTCCAAAGTTTTAAGAATAGACTTGACTGAGCAGAAGAAAGAATCTCAGAACCTGAAGAGACAACTTTTGAAATAATTCAGTCAGATGAAAATAAGGAAAAAGAAAAAAAAAAGAATGAGCAAAGACCTTGAGACATCTGGGACCACATAAAATGACCAAACTTAGAAATTATTGGTATTTTTGAGGGGGAAGAGAACTCAAAAGTTTATTTAGGGTAATCATCAATGTAATCAATGAAAACTTCCCAGAACTACCAAGTGAGTTAGACCTTCAAATACAAGTGACCCAACAATCCCAGGCAAATACATTGCACAAAGGACTTCACCATGGAATATTATAATCAGAATGACTAAAGTTGAAGTAAATTTAAGAATTTTAAAATTAGCAAGAGGAAAGTGTTTAATCACCTATAAAGGAATCCCCACAAGTCTAAATTGAGTCTTCTCAGCAGAAACCTTACAGGCCAGAAGAGAATGGCATGGAATTTTCAAAGTGCTGAAAAAAAAAAAAATCCTGCCAACCCCAAAATTTATATCCTACCATTATAAATGATCAGAGAACTAAATGAAATAGAGAACAAAAAACAATAAAAAGGATCAATGAAATGAAAAGTTGGTTCTTTGAAAAGATAAACAAAATTGATAAACCACTAGCTAGAATAACCAAAATCAACTCAAGCTGGATTGAAGACTTAAACAAAAGATCTGAAACAATAAGAATCCTAGAAGAAAACTTAGGAAAAACTCTTCTGGACATTGGCCTAGACAAAGAATTTATGACTAAGACCCCAAAAGCGAATGCAAGAAAAACAAAAATAGACAAATGAGACTTAATTAAATTAAAAAGCTTCTCCATAGCAAAAGAAATAACCAAATATTCTACCTACTCATTCCAAAGAGTTATTGTGGTGGTCAAAAGAGAAAGTAGTATACACACACATGCACACACAAAATTCCAAAAGTATACGTATATATTATATAAGAGTATACTATATACTCATATAATATTGAACTTAACATTATTACTCTGAGGCAATTACAATTCTAATTCTTCAAATGAAACTTTATCTAATCGAAGCTATGATTAATCCATGAAATTTTCAGAGATTATTACACCTGGCCACAAGAATGGGGACAGTGTACCAAATAAAACATTTCTTAATCACTTGAGTAAAAAGATCTTTGCAAAACAATTAGAAATGCTGCCAAATTGCTTGCTACTCCACCAATATTTTGTGGATCATAAATTCTCTTAGAAGGCTTTGTGCAAACTTAATTAGATTTTAAAAAAACCTTTCTCTACTATGATTAGTTGATGCTTTAATTAAGTGGACACAAAATAAAAAGCTTGGTTTTATTAAATTTATCAAATTATGGCCTATAATATTTGTCCCCTTTTGATATCATAAAAAGAAGCCTTGTACTGAGGGGTTTAACACCTCTAAGCTGATGACCATTTACTGAGTTGGAAACAGGAGGCTTAGCAGGGTTGGGGATGGATCATCATTTCATCAAACGAAAATACATTCATTTTAGAATATATTTTTATATCTAGCCTAAAATATCTAAATTCCACTAATGGAAAATCATTCATATGCATTAATGTTAATCTCTCCTTCTCTTTTTTTTTTCCTAATATGAACCCTTCTGGAAAGTCAGAGTACTACAGAATGACCTTAATATCTCTGGATGAATTTATGAAATTGTTACTGTACAGAATAAGAGTGTACAGGCTTGTGAGAAATTTTTTTAAAAAGACAATAGAGTGAAGAGAAGATAGCCAAAAACAATTCACCTGCTTTTTATTATTGGTCAAGATTATTCTAATGAAACAGTTAGAATTGGGTAACTTTCTCATTTCTTGAAATTGGACTCATCAGGATGTAAACTTTTTTCCTAAATTTAACAACTTTGAAAGGTATGTGATTAAAAAGGCTTTACCTTAGATTTCTTCTCTGGTCTACATACCTTAAATTTTCTTGTTCACTATGTTCAAACAATCAAGTGGAGCTAGTCATTAGCAAATTAACTGAGCCTTATAATGTGTGTATTTCACTCTCGTGTTTGTGACTTTGAATGAGAACTAATTATGTTCTTACACCTGTCACTTGAATCATGACCTTTGGCATGTCAAGACACACTTGCACGGGGTGTGTATATATATGAGAGTAGGACATCAGGATTGAACTGTTTGTCTTAATTGAATGCCATTGTCAATAATCATTGACACCCATCAACTATTTCCTTTATTCTTAGTAGGAGATCATTTTTTTCAGGAGATCATTTTCATATTTTAGCAAAGTTATTTTCACATGAGAGGATTTTTTATTCTTGAATTCAAATTTTAAAGGGTTTGTTTATTTGTGGGGTAGGGGAGTTAAAATATCTTAATCCTGACTTGAAATGTATATGCAAAAGAGAATTGGAAGAAAACATAAAAGAATCAGTGATATTGGGATGAAATAAGTTTTGTATGCAAATTACCTTAAGACAGACATAATTAAAGTGATAGTTAAAACTACATAAAAATGAAACATTTTAGTCATGTAAAAACATCATAAATTAAATTGCAAAACACAAACTGGCATTTAAAAATACACATGTATTATCATTACTACACCTAAACATTTTTTTCTTTACCACACAACACTAGGGATTAGTAATACTTTCAATCTTCTTTAAAATGATACATTATGGAAGTAAAAACTCAGTGGAAATCAACGAGGTGGGAGAGGAGAGGAGGAAATGAGTAAATTCACACCTAATGGGTATAAAGCATGCTATCTGGGTGAAGGGGATACTTATAACTTTGACTCAAACCGTACAAGAGCAAATTATGTAACCCAAACATGTGTACTTCCATAATATTCTGAAATAAAATAAAAATTAAAATAAAAAAGATACATTAAAATGTTATTTTAAGTTGCTTTCTTTTTTATTGGTGATTCTGAACTCTAGATGTTTCTATGCTATTTGCACATTTTTTTATGAATCTCCACTTGATGTATGTTATATTAATTTATTGATTTTATGAGTTCTTTATAGATGGAAAACAACTCCTTAGCTGTCCCTATATTTTAAGCATATTTGTTTGTATTTTGTTATTTTCCTTATTAAAATTTAGAGATATTTTTACTAAAGCCATGGGAATTTACTGATTTGAGAGCCTGTACATTCTATGTCAGTATTCCTATCTTATGCTTTATATGGTAGTCGAAACTGTTTCTTCTTACCTACCAGGGGAAGGAATTTACCAAGTATGGCATATTTTCTTTGGTTAAATAGTTTGATGAAGTTTTGTCCATTTAATCTCTTCTCATGGCCTCAGCCATCACCCATCCCAGGCACTTTCCTATTTTCACTGTCTGCTCAATTTATATTTTAAGTAAGGCTGTCGGGCACGATTCAGGTCATATCCAACACAGTGAAACCAATTTGCCCATTTCCTTGACCATTTTCACTTACAAGAAATTACAACCTAGCATTTTATACATGACATCCTGGTCTTTGCCTTGCTATTCTTATAACTTTTATTATCTCTTGTAATGAAAACAAGCTTTATTTTTCTTTAATTTCGAGTGATTCCCTCCAAATTACTAAGAATCAAACATCATGTCTACAATGAGCTTCAAAGAAGATTAAAATGGGTCATAGTTAAAATTCAGTAAGTATTTAACAAAACACATAGCACCAAAAAATGTGGTAATGGTATTTATATGTACATTGATTCTGATTGAATCTTAGAATGATATTTCTGGAACTGGCTTTGGAATAAAAGCTCTGATGATTGTCATTGATAAAGAAGACACAGTATTACAGAGAATGGACAAAGAAAAGAAAGATACAACCTTCCTCACACAAAAGGAACTCAGGGCCCCACATACTCAACCAAAAATTGAAAGAAATTTTACAGAGTAAAATACAGAGTACAAATTTTACAGAGTACAAATATATTATTTGAAAGGAGTTGCCTGTTTTTTAACCTTAATTTTTTCTTCTCTTTCAGATTTTTCTTCATTAATCCCTATTAGGTAACTCATCTTTAATCTCTTTTATTTTCTCATGTCAGTTTTATAATCTCTTCCAATACTCTCTTTCAAAATGTCTTCTTCATACTCCATATTAACTGAACCAGAAAGAATATTTCCCGTAACACAATTTTTCTACATTTCAATATCCATTATTCTACTTTTTCTAGTATACTGGAACTATTTTTGAGAGTTAGTTTAAAAATCTATAACAAAAACATATAGATTGTTCCAGGAGGTTACAGGAGAGTTCTTTAGTGCAGAGGAATAAACTCTACAGAATAAGAACTATTAATAATAGTAACAGGTAAAGCTTGATGTTTTAGTCTAATCTGATGTTCACAAATTAGGAATACTTGGAGAGGTTGTCAACACCCTTATTCCTCTGGTTCCATCCCAGACCATTTACATGAAGATGAGTTCTGAGTATCTATATTTTTATAAACTCCCAATCTGATTCTAATAGGCAATCAGATTTGAAAACCACTATCTAATTGTTGATTATGGAAGTAACTAAGCAATATAGGATATATTAGTAAAAGAAATATTCTTTGAGAGTCTTAGCGTCCATGTATACATTTATTTCCTAACTCCAAAACATAGATAGCTAGGTGTGGTGGCATGCACCTGAAATCCCAGCTATTCAGGAGGTTAAGCTAAGAGGATTGCTTGAGCCCAGAAGTTCAAGGTGTCAGTCAGCTATAATCATCACTGCACTCCAGCCTAGGCAACAGAGGAGACCTCATCTCTAAAAGAAAGAGAGAGAGAGAGAGAGAGAGAGAGAGAGAGACAGAGAGAGAAAGAATTATAGGTAATTTCTCAAAATAAGTTATCAAAAATGTTGAAGGGAAAATTCAAATAAAGAGAAGCATATAATGCAATTAAATAACTCTCACCCAATATTTGAAATTGGATGTTTTCTGCTTAAAAATTTAAAATTCAAAATAAGTAGGATCCATTACATTGTAAAAATGAGAAATTAACACCATACCTACATTAACTTCATGAATGTTTGCAAAATCTTCTACTTGTGAATACACATCTGTACTATGTTCAGTTGTCCCTAATTCCATTAAAAATAATTTTCAATGATTCTCAGCAACATTTTATTATATTTTCAAAAGAGAAAAAATAATAATATAACAAAAGAAAATTGTAAAATAACAAATTTTAATATTATAAAGAAGCTACTTTGCAGTTTGATTACAGATATTAAGCACTTATATACATAAATTATAATATGTACATCACTGCAGAACTGCAGACTAAACTGTGTGTGTGTGTGTAACTGCTTTCCAAATTTCTTTTTTTTTTTTT
>VBSM01003176.1:54841822-54864054 GCA_008086735.1 Cheirogaleus medius
TAGTAACAGGAGACTTCAACACTCCACTGAATGAGCTGGACAGATCCTCCAAATTTCCTCAATAAAGTCTGTCTTCTTTTATATGAGTATCATCATATAAATTCTCCCAAATGATGAACATATTAATTTTCATATTACATTCAGAGACCAAATTGTTCTATTTTTGATAATTTCAAAGATGCCTATACATAAATTTACAAGATTTAGAGAAAAGCAGCACTGACTTTCAGCTTTTTTCTAATTCCAAGTGCAGCACCTTTTACTATCACCTTTAGCCACTCTATCACCTTTGACAGATTTCGATAAAATATGCTACAATTATATACCAATATCTTCTTATACCTAGGCAGAAACACACAGAAAAGAAATTCTAATTTATTTACACTTTCCTCAAGACAAAATTAACTAGCTCTGAAGGCAACTATACCATGCAGTTTCTGATTAAACACTTCTTTATGCCCTTCCACCCATACCTCACTTTTTCCTCTTCTCATATCCTGGTATCCAGAGCCATGCTTTTCAGATTCTAAAGATCATTATATTATATTCTCATGAATGTTGAATACATTTTACACTGAGAATTTTGAAAGGAAATTAGGAACTTGCATGAATAGGCTGTATGCAATAGGATTCAAACAGTAGCTTTTCTACAATACTGCTTTCAAACTTGTTTCTGGATGCTATATCATGTACCCCATAGATTTTTAGCTGACTTTTTGGGTAGAAAACTTCACATTCAGGTATGAGAAAGCCAAGTTTGAAATAACATCAAAACTTTCATATCACATCCAATTTAAGGTATTTCTCATCCCCAACAAGTGCCCAATTCTGCAGATTACCAGTACAGATGGCTAGACTGACAACTCACTCTCTGAGATCCACCTACCCCCTCTGTTTGTAGATAGTTTCTGGATTCTCTATCATTGTGGTTAGGGGTGAGGGTTATTAGAAAAAAAATTCCCTTTTTGACCCATACCCCTGGGAACCCTGGGTGATGTACTAGCTTGTTCCCAGGAGAGGAATATCAGCTTTGCTCAGAAGCAACTCTTAATTTCCAGTTGGAAATCTAGCAGAATTTTGAAAGAAACCCCAAGGTTGAGCCCTCTGCCAAGGAACAGAGCAGGTGGATGGGATCTGGGGCAAAGCACTTGGATGGCCAAGCAGGAAGCAGAGGTGGACTCAGGTTGAGTGGCAGCCACTGAACCTTACCCTGTTTTTTTCTTATTATCGAACTACTATTGGTTCCTTTCCAGAATGATATTCATATGATGCTTCAAAATAGCACATGGGTAATTGACTCTGTGCAGGATATCACTCAATCAGTTTGAGTTCGCTTTATTTTCTTTTGTCTTCAACCTCTTCAAAAGAGAATAATGATACTTACTCTCTTTTAATTTTTTAATTTTCTCTGGCAATTCAGTATTGCCACTGGACTCCATTGCCCCAGGATGTCAATATCCACATTAAAATGAGAGAAAATTGTTCAGTGGCTGGGTCTCCTACTTGCATCCAAGGCCCTCAGAGGACCATCTTTATAGAATTTTTCAAGTTTGTGGGTACACTTCTCACAGATGTATGTCCCAATTTCTTGGTGAAGAGGTTGTCCCATAGTCATTCTAAAGCCCATGAAAGGGATAAGCAGAAAGATTGTACAAAAGTAACCCACTCCAACATTTCTATCTCAAAGACCTTGTTACATAACACAGAATTTTGGGCATCTTAACTTCATTTAATTTAGAATACCATTAAGAATGTACCAGTTAGCAAGGACAGCATAAGTTAGAATCATTCCTAGTTATTCAAAAGCACTCATTAAACTCAGAGACTCTGGTAAGTGTACACATAGTAGAAAATTTATACCAATCTATAGCTTTGTTTCTCTTTTCCTGGTCCTGCACTTACTATATCCATTCCTATGTATATTTCCAAGGTCAAAGCAAATATAAAGAAAAACATGCTTACAGTTCTATTTGACATATAAGTCTTGTTCTGGGTTTGAACATGTAATTGGCCCCTACTATCTAATGGAATGAGGATTAGAGAAAATGACATACGAGAATAGAATTGACTTTTCCTTGGAGGATATCTGCATTAGGGATATATATAGGGAAAGTCACTATAGAGATCTTAAAGCAAAACAAGCATCACAAGGTAGAAAAGGAGGGAAGGCCCAAGGGATTTGAGGATTATTTGAATCATCTACATTCTTTCACTTGGCCAGATTCCAGTCTTATGCCCCACTTTTGCATGATAAAAACCTTAATTATTACATGGAGACATCATAAAATTCTCAATTTAACCACCGTAATTCAGCAACCCAGAGGTTCCTACTTTGGCTTCAATTTTCAGTTAAGTTAACCACACAATCATAAGTTTTAAAGATATTATTTTAAGGAAGTCTGACCATTTTGAAACCAAGAATTTCAAACTTTGAGCTTACCATTTATTTTAAGATCCCTGGCACTATTTGCAACATTTTGTCACTCCAGTTGTCCATACGTATTTCTCATGTCCTTCACAACAGTTTATGCTAACATCCTTCAGTAAGCCGGAAACCTTGCTTACCATGAGCAAAGTAAAAATTTACTGAATGGCTACTGCAGTCAAAGACTATTAGATTCCCATACTTTAGTATAAATTATAATCTTACTGCTTCCCATCCAAACAATTTCAGAAAATCAATCTGAAATCCACATTTCCTTCGGCTTTCATTGTCTATATCCTGTCTTGTGATCAATCAATTACATTTTATAAAGTTGTGAGGTATGAACAAAGACATCCGTTATAGTCAGTTCAAAAAAGAAACACATTTATTAAGAATAAGTAATTTGTACATCTCTGGAAAAGATAGAAAGCCAGTGTACAAAGTCTGCCTACCAGGAATTATGTCAACCACTGAGAGGTCTTTTTAATTACACTGCCACTGCAGCTAAGCATCTATGAAATTCAGAACTGTGTGTCAGAAGCCCATTGACAGAACTGAGCCATTGTACTTAAGACCAGCCTCCCTATAAGAGCCATTACCTCATATTAAACATTTCTAAATTTCATCTTATGCAGGTGCTTCTGACCACTAGACTTCAAGCCACCTGTGTAGTTTTAACTGCAAGGGAAGCTGAGAAAAAAATCTACTTAAATATTATTATGTCTGTTCACAGAAAAATACAGTAAGAATTATTATGATTGGAAAAAAATCACTATAGTAGTATTAATTAAATATAAGGAGATAGAGAGACACATTCTTGATATTGTATTTTAATATAATCTTAATTGAGTCATAATGAAATTAGAATTTCATCTGATGAAAATCAGGTTGCCAATTGATTGCAAGAGAAGTCAATAAGACAAGAAAATGAAAGACTTTGTAGAAACATTGGGGAAAGAAGGGATATAATGTGTCTTGTTCTGTTTGTGTTGTTATAAAGGAATACTTGAGACTGGGTAGTTTATAAAGAAAAGAGGCTCACAGTTATTGCCTCACAGTTCTGCAGGCTGTAAAAGAAGTGTGGTGGCAGCATCTGCTTCTGGTTAGGTGTTCAGATGTAGGGCAAAGGGGATCCAGTATGTGAGATCACATGGCAAGAGAAGGGAGAGAGGTGCCAGGGTCTGTTTAACAACCAGATCTGAAGCAATATGGAGATACCTTAAAGCGATACAAGTGGATTTACCATTTGATCCAGCAATCCCATTACTGGGCACATACCCAAAAGAACAAAAGTCACTCTATGAAAAAGACACCTGCACTCCAATGTTTATAGCAGCACAGTTCACAATTACAAAGTTGTGGAAACAACCCAGGTGCCCATCAATACATGAGTGGATTAACAAAATGTGGTATATGTATACCATGGAGTACTATTCAGCTATAAGAAACAATGGTGATATAGCACCTCTTGTATTTTCCTGGATACAGCTGGAACCCATTCTACTAAGTGAAGTATCTCAAGAATGGAAAAATAAGCACCACATGTACTCACCAGCAAATTGGTATTAACGGATCAACACCTAAGTGGACATATAGGAATAACATTTATCGGATGTCGGCGGGTGGGAGGGGGGAGGAGGGGATGGGTATATACAAACGTAATGAGTGAATGTGCAACGTTTGGGGGACGTTCACGCTTGAAGCTCTGCCTCAAGTGGGGAGGGAGGCATGGGCAATATAGTAACCTTAATATTTGTACCCCCATAATATGCTGAAATAAAAAAAAATCAGAATCTCCTCAGAGGTCTTGCAGGTGTAAAGAACTGCTATGACATCTGGCCTATAAATCCTACCGGGTCCAAAACAAGCAAAACCTTCTCCCCGAGTAAATGGCTGAGAAACTGCCGGATTCGCCAGGAAGGAGGGAAGCCCGCTGTGAAGTCTGGGAGGAGGAGGCGGCGGCAGGGCAGGGTGACAGCTGGTGGGGGCCTCTGTGAGAAGCAGGTATTGGCTCTAGAACCACCCGCCAAATAAACTTCCATTCATTACAAAAACAAAAAACAAAAAAAACCCAACCAGGTCTAGCAGAACTAATAGATTGAGAACTCACTCATGGCCCCCTCCCAGAGAAGGCATCATGTGTTCTTGAGGGATCTACCCCAGTGACCCAAACACCTCCCATTAAGCCCCATCTCCAACATTGGAGATCAAATTTCACCATGAGATATGAAGGGGTCAAATAAACCAAACTATAACCAATGTTTTCGTTTTTTAATGGCAGATGTTATGATAGTATACCTAGAAAACTCAAAAGACAGCAGTAAAAATTACTACAATTAATAGAATGTGCTTAAGTATACAAAGATACGAGGCAATTTTGTAAAAACTAGTACTTTACTTTAGTCCATTCATAATAGTAAGAAAAGTATACAATATAGAGGGATAAGTTTAATAAGAAATACAAAAATTATATAATATTATGCAACCTTATGTAGGATTGAAAATAAGATATTAGCACATGAAAAGAAATCACTATTCTTGGAAATAATATTTTAATATAATAAAAATTTTAGCTATAACTAAAAAATGTTTAAGCTTGTGACAATTCCAACAGATATTTAAAAAAAGAGAATGGAGGATTGGCTTACTATATGTCATAAAAAAACTATAGAACTACTCTAATAAAATTGATTTGGTTGTTACATGGAAATAAACATGTAGATTAATGAAATAGTTCACAAAAATGTGAAAATTAAGTAAATAATAGAAGCAATATTTCAGTTGAATGGAAAAGAAAGCATGGTTTATTCATCAAATGGCAATGGTGATATTCTGGGGAAAAAAGTTTGATGACCATCTAGATAAGATATCAAAGTTAATTGTAATTAGATTACAAATTGAAAATATGTTAATGAAAATACCATAGAATTTATTCTAGAAGACTACACGACATCAAAAGATGTGAGAACTCAACGAAGGTAGGAAACAGAAAGTTATAAAATAAATTTTAGAGTTAAATAATTCAAAGAAAGTTTTTTATGTGATTAGACTGATTTCAGCTTATTTTTATTAGAAAGAAATGAAATGAATTGGCAGAAAAGAAATAAAGAGAAAAATATCTATGCATACACACAGAGTAGGGAATGGCTTTTGGAATACTTTAGTAAGTAAAAAGGTAGAGATTCCTTTCTGCTACATAAAAGTAAACGAGAAGAGTGAAGATAAAATATTCTGTGTGAATAGAAAACATTAGGGTAGGGGCAGTTATTATTCTATCGCATGACTTTCTGCCTTTTTCCTTTAAAGCACAGCCTCAACAGGAATAAATGTTTTGCTCGTTGTCTGGTGACTAAGATATTGGTGAGATAGAAATATTAGAGGTATTGAGGAGCAACTATGGTTCTTAAACTTTGGTCTTAGCTTTTGACTGCCTACTTGAACATGTGCAGGGGGTCAACAAGAGAGTGACACTTTAGTACTCCTCATCACTTAACTAGCATAACAATGTCAGTGATAAAAACAAAGTTTGCCATCATTCAAATTTATTGTAATAGCTGAATAGCCATTTCAAATATAAATAAGGATTCATGAGAGAGTAAAAAAAAAACCTTTCAGTGTGCATATATTGAAATTCTATCAGTTATTCGAAGCCTAAAAGTGTATTTTTAATAAAGCAGTAAAAACTTGCAATAATTAATTATGACATCAACGACTGATAATTTTATGTATGAAAAATATTAGTAATAAACTTAAAGAGCATATTAGCTCAATGCGGTTGGGAAGGACATGTGATCCTTTTTGAAGCAGGAATATTAATTGGATAATACATATTTTTTTCTATGTGTGAATTGCTGTGTGAGTATTATTACCATTAAAGAAAACAGCCTCTCCCTATGTCAGATACTATAAAAGTGAATGGAGATCACAGTGCTTGGGGGATAACATAACCATGAGAAGTATTCTGTCTAGCCAGAGCTAATTGAAAACATAATTTGCTTCACAACTGACCTCAAGTGAAAGGTATCATCTGTTTAGAATTGTGAGCATGCAGTTTTGGAAAGACAGAAGCATTCTAGCAGCTAATAGATCTGAGTAATGATTGTCCCTCCATTATAATGTCAATTTTTTTAAAAAGCCATCAACTACTACTGTGCTAATAATAGATTATTAATGTTAATAATTGTTAGGTTTCGTATAACATTAAATTTATTTTTCAGTCTGCGAGTTCGCTGTATGATGATGATACTTGTCTTTTGCTTGGGTTTTATCTGAGTATTAATTTTTGCATTCATCCATTCTACATTCAGCCAAAATGTGTTTCTCTAGGACATTTATACTTTAACCAAACATGGACAATTAAGAAAAGTAAACTAGTAATCAGTAGAAATTTTTACCCACCTTTTCTTTTTCAAAATTCCTTCTTCTATTTTTGGGAGAAAAATTAAGAGAGGAGTAAGAGGTAACTTCAGTGTGGATAGATAGGGTCTTGTAAAGGGAAAACATTTGGAAGAACTGCATTTGGAAGAAAGGCAGAACATGACAAAAAATACTGTTAAAAGAATGTTTACCAACCCCAAACCAACCAACTAACCAATAAACAAATAAATGCACCTAACCATCTGTAGCTGGGTACAGTGGCTGTGGTGCCTGTAGTCTCAGCTACTCAGGAGGCAGGAAGCTAAGGAGGAAAGATTGCTTGAACCCAAGAGTTCAAGGCTGCAGTGAGCTATGATCATGCAGCTGCACAGACAGATTGAGAATTCATCTCAATAAAATAAAATAAAATAAATAAAAAGTCATACTATAGAGGATTTTATATATATATTTTTTAATCAGGCAAACCTGGAAGATGGTAGGTAATGATGTAAAGAGTAGAGTAGATGTTAAAGGAGGAGGAAAACAATTAAAAAACATAACAAAATAGAAAATTAAAGGCTGCTTGCACACAGAAATCTCCTGAAACAAACATATATATACCTATGGTTTTGGTAAAGTTTATACATGATAGGTAGGTTCAGTTGCTGTAAGGATTTTTACTATAAGCATTGTGTGTCTATGTCTCCTGTGTTTGTTAACACCCCAAAGGTCACATTTTTCCATTCATTTTTATTTATGTACTTTCACTGCTACTTTAGATGTATTGCATTATTTTACTAGGAAGCATAGATGGTTGCTCTCTGTTTCCAAGATGACACCTTATTGCTGCATCCTCTGGAGGGGAGAAACTCTGTACTCTCACATGGTGAAAAGGACAAAAGAACAAAGAAAGCAGATGAATGCTGTATTCTCACATGGGAGAAGAGAAGATAGTAAAGCCACTCTCTCAAACCCTAATCCCATCTAAGAGGCCTTCTCCGTCTTGACTTAGTCACCTCCTAAAAGCCTCACCTCTTAATATTATCACATCAATGATTACATTTCAACATACAAATTTTGGGGTACATTCAGATCAGAACAATACCTCAGTACATTAAGCTTTATAATTGACACCCTTATTTTTATATAACTTCTATTTTAGTTTAATTCTATTTTAATATACTTAATGTATTTTTAATGTATTTCTAGGTATCCTAGTGTGATATTTAGAATGAAAAACGAGTATGCTTTTATTGTCTTCCTTTCAATGAACAGGGCTGAACTCAACACCTCCATTTTGCATTTCATATTCTCAAGATTTTTCAACTCCATTCAAAATTTGTAATGCTGTGTAGACTTTGTCATTCTGGCGAGATGGCTAAGAATCTCACACATGTTGTGGTTATGTGGTAAAAGCAGGCAAGAGTTTGAACAGCAGATTCTGATTGTTAGTTCTTAGTAGCAAACTAGCAAGAAGGTTTCATATTGTTACTCTGAGTATAAATAAATGAATAAATATATTAGTTACAATGAAAATATTTTACTATATTTCACAACAATATGCTTTTTATTTTGTAATTTGATCCTTGGGAAAGTTAGGGCATATGCCTTTAATTATTCATTTATTTTTTTCAGTAAACCTATATACTACTTTCTTTGGACTCAAGGACAGATATTATATGGCCTTTAATCTTCAGGAATGACACGTGAATAAGGAAGTAATAATAATAATAGTTTTAATCACTATGACAGTGGTTTATAGTGGATATTATGATATCCACTATCCACTATGATATCCTGGCAAGAGACCTAGGACTCTGGGAAAGATTAGGAGAAGAGGTGGAAGTTCTGAAAATATGAATAAATAACTTCTAAATGAAGCGGGGAGAAAGAAATGTGTTTCAACTAGAAGAAGGAGCATGTGAAAAAGCATGGATAAAGAAACAATATGAGATATTCCAATACATGCAGAGAGTTCGCATGTCCAGAACCGATTCAGTGTTGGAGATGGAGTTAAGGAGGCAAGGAACAGGTAGAAGTGAAACCACAATGACTCTCGTGTGCTCATGTAAGGAGTCTGAACTTCAGAGCACTGCATAGTCGAACCCTTCTTAGAAACTCTGATGAACATTATTTTCAAACAAACAATATCTAATGAATGGTTAAATCTTAAAAAAAATGACTGTCAGATGAAACTGTTTCATATGGCCATAATAACTATTTATCACCAGATAAATTATACTACATTGTAAAATCTATTTCGTTCCTAGTTTGGTTGAAATTCCCCCATTAAGTAGTTTACTTTAGTCTTAGTTGAACTAAAGGTAATTCTTCTGGACCAGAGGTTTAGACTAACTTTTCTGCCATTTGAAAGGGAAACATTCTATGCTTCCATATTGGAGACTATTATTTTGCTTTGATCTCAAAACACTTAAAAAAAAAAAAGAAAATATTGATTTGTGTATCTTGATTCTGAAGCTTCCTTGAATAACAAATAGCCACAATCAAATAAATTATTCTTTCTCTCATGAAAGCTAGTGCAATTTCACTGTAGTATGTTTAAATGACTTAAGAATAGGAACAAGATAAATATTTTACAAAAAACATAGGTGTCATAGTGGAGAAATTATATAAAGTATCTCAATTTTCTAGTCATTAGAATTTTAATATTTTTATTATAGAATGAAAATTGGAACAAATTACCTTGAAATGTTGCTTTAATTTTTTCAAATCATCTTGGTTTTATTAGGAACATGCTGTCCAGTAATCTTTATCGACTAATAGAGATCATAGCTTTTAGTATAGCTTTCAGTACAAAAATAATGTTGCCATCTACTCTAATTAAGATGTCCTATGTTGGTTAAGAAGATAGAAATTGCCTTGTAAAATAAAAATATCTCATTCTAAAGTTTTTTCCTTCTAATTACTAAAAATATACAGGTGTGATTAGGTTTTTATGTTTAGAATGAAGTTAGATATAATGTAGCAAAATACAATTATACATTAAAAATAATTGGAAACAAAAGAGAATGTGCAGTTCTTTTCACCAAAAAAAGTTTAGATGAATTGTTTAGAGTCTAATTTAATTATCTTATAAAATGAGTCAAGTGGGATAGCAAGTTTTAATCTAATGCTGAGCAAGGCTTTTAGAGTTGCTATCCCACAATTATTTTCACTTTTGTTTCCTAGTGACTCTGACACAATCCCTTGCTGTTGAATCATTTTGGTTTTTTACTACAATTCTACTTCATTCTTTTTCCAGTACATTCATCATAGTCTCAGCTATTGTGATAATATTGAAAAGATGGGATCTAGATAAATAATATGTTGTATGCATTTAATTGATATTACAAAAGGGAATTTCTGGGCCTTTTTCTAGATATATTAATCTTTACAAGTTAGCAACAGCATGCAGTTCCACTTGGACTACCCAAAAAGTTTTAAATTGCTCAGAAACCAATTGGCCCTGTCCCAGGTAGTAAATATATTGAAAGAATTTGTACCATCGCAGAGGAAGGAACAATTCCTTCTTATTAAGTGGCAACTTTTGAAAATGTTCCAATTGATCCCTTAATTACTTCTTAATATTCTTTGTTAGTGATATAATATCCTTGACATATCATCCAATAGTGCTCAGTTTGATTTTCAATCATTCCATACACTTCAATCCACCTATCTACCTTATTGCTTCACTGTGTTCTTTTTTCTTTAAAACTTGCATTTGATATGCATACTTTTCCTCAATTCCCAAGGCTTAATTAGGTACAGATTACCTCTTGCCTGCTGTCTTGGCTTCTTCCTCACTGGAATCTTGCTACGTCATTTCTTTACTTATCTTAACTGTGCCCGCAAATATTTCTTTTCTAAAACATCCATTTTGAAAACTTAACCTCTACTTCATCCTATTTTCTTGCTCTCCTAATATGATACAACATTAGGCTATCTATAGTCAGATAAAAACCAGATTATTTTCCTTAATATCATTTGCTCAACTGCTTTGGACTACATACTGACAAGGTGGAGATAGTAGATCTTGAAACTCAAGGCAATTGAGTGAAATAATGTGAAAATGAGTCCTATTACTTTGAACCTGACTCATCAAACAACAGAAGAGAGTATTTGAGGAGCTAAAATTAATGAGCATTCTCTTGCTTCTGTAGGAAGACACCTGAAAAGTCTCCAACTGTTATGTATTACAAGTAAAATCTTCAAAGCTAAATTTCTGGCTGCTTAGCAGGAGGCTGAATGTTTAATGGTGAGGTTAAAGATTTGTTAAATAATTTTTGTGATGGCTGACATCTGTGAAGTCCTCTGGGTCACCATATTCTTTAAGTTGAACATCCATACAACAGTTGGTAAAGTTTCACTCCCTTGGGGGTAAATCAAAAGTGTCTGTAAGAAAGTCTCATACATCATTTATACCAGGTCTGAACCCTCAGGAGGTTCAACTGGTCCACAGTCTTGTCCTAGCTATCATATCCAGGTGAGTTAGTAACCCTGCTGACACCCTGACCTCAGCCAACCCTCTCAGCAGCTCCCTTGTCATCCAGCCTATACATGGTTGGAAAAAATTAGAGGGAACACTAACCCTAGTGACCTGGCAGGATTGCTATGAGGCAAAGGCCATGCTAAAATATCAATGCAATTCCAAGATGTGAATAAATTATAAAGGGTTCAGAGGACAGACACAAAAATGATGAAGCCCTCTAAAAACAGATTTATGTAGAAAGACTAAAGGAATCTAAATAATTTAGCTTTGAAGAATGAAGGCTGAGGATAAACAGAATAACTATCTTCAAACGGTGAAGCAACTATCCTTCTTTTAGTTCCATTGCAATCAAGAGTACATAATTTTATCATCAGGGATAAATTAGAAAATTTGGTTGTACAATCTCTGCACTCTGCACTCTGACTATGATAGATACTTTAAATGTGGTCTTTTGTAGTCTCTGGAAATTGGATAAAAATATCATCTCCACTAATCTATCCCAGTTAGTTCAGAAGTCAAAACAGATTAAGTCTGATTCTCTGAAACTCATGTCTGTGGTTACACTGGGAAGCACAGACTCCCAAAACACTGGCTTTATCATCTGCGGGTTTGAGGCGCCAATGAACACCAGGTTATACATCTGAAAAAAGTTAGTTATGCAGTTATAAAAATGGACCAAGCCTGGAAATAGGAACTAGATGACTATTTTTAATTAGTTATTAAACATTTATTTAAATATTTTAAGGATAAAAATGAATTTAAAAAGATAACCATTATTACTGTTTTTAGTTACACGAAAACATACATGAGGATCTAAGTGATTTAAATGTGTAGAACACTAATAAAGCAGACATCAGAAGTTCAGGTGAAACCTACAATCTGCTCTCATTTGGGGGAACATATGCTTTTGGGTGGACCAGTGTTATCAAGGCTAATGGCTCCTTGTTATTGCTCTTTGTTCCAGCTTTGCTTTTCACTTCTAACTTGTAGGACAGCTTAAATGGTTGACTTGTTTAAAGTGCTTAATTACTCACGTGGTGGCTATTACCAATACAAAATGTCTACAGGATACACAGGCAGCTATTGTGTCCCAGCTGATGTTACAATACTAAATGGGACCTGATTACTGTACATTGCTTTTCAATGCTGTTAATTTGCATGTTTGAATAAGTCTGTTGGGACTCCATTTTACAGCTATTGCTCCATGTACACTGCTTGGGATCGCTTTGGGAAACCATATGTGATTGGCTTTTTCTATTCATCAGAATAGAGGGTTTGGAGCTGCTGACACCATGGCCATTATGCATTGCACCTATGGGTTTTGTGGCCCATTACATACTGGATTGCTGCACTTGCTCTTCCTTTTTCTTTCTTGTTTTACCCTTAGTGTTCAGTTTCTTTTTATTATTGAATATTCCTGTTAAATGTGGAAGCTACCATTAGTATACGTTCATTAGGTATGCAGAAGAGTTTTAAGACAAAAAAACTTAAGATACTCATCAGGTGGGTTGATAAATTTCCAGAATTAATTTTATAAATATTAATGACAATGAATGCCTCTGTTCTTAAAAACTAGATAGGCAAATATTTTTGATTGTTTCACTCCAATGAATATTCAATACACTTAGACTGTATAATAAGTTGACAACTTAGTCCCTGAAATAAATATTTTAAACCTGTTTCCCTATTATGTTTATCAGTCAATTAAACAACAAAAAATGAACCACTTGACTTGGCAATATACAAACCTAATTTAAATATAAAAAATGGTTAATATACTTAATGTAGCATGATGTACAATAAATCTCCAGGTAAAACAAACTTTCAGCATTTTCTGTGCTAAAGAACTAGCCTACTACTTACACATATGTGAGAGATTTTAAAATGTTTGTGAACAAATTAACACAGTGCCTTAGACATATTAAATTTTCATTCATTGATAATTTAAAAGCTTTTTTAATACTTCTAATTTTCTTCTCAATTGGACTTACCTTGATTTTCTGTCAGAATGATAATGACAAGGTGATTTCAACTTCTGTAAGAATTTTTGTAGGATTGTAGTGAAGAGGAAGATATAAAGGTTCTGTCTGGGCTCACTGAAAAAGATTTAAACTGGTGCCAAAAGAGGGAATTTAATATGCCTAACTCATGTCTAATTCCTTTAATTCATGTAGAAATTGCTTTTGACTTTTTTTTTTAACTTACATGTTAGTCATCAATGATCCAAGTTAAAGAAAATAATTATTGGTATATGTGATTTGCTGGAGAAGAAGGAATAAGTTTTCTAAGAAAATATCAGCATTTATGCATAAAGTATCTAAAAATAATTTAATTGCTAATAGGGAGTTTGGAGAGGATGAGTTAACCTCTGAGGCCATTCAAGTCAACCTGTCTCTGCTTATTTTGTGGCCTTTGAAAAGATTGGAAGATATGGCATGGAGGACTGTTCTGTGCATTCACTGTTATATGTATTTGACCAACTAACAATAATAATAACTAATTATGAACTGTACTGTGCAAAAACAAAATGGATAAAGCCCAGGTCATCAGATTAAGAGAACAGGAATTTCCCCTGGAAATATTTACATTAGCAGTCAAGAAATAATCATAGAAGAAAGAACACTTACCTAATAGCATAGATTGAGTACTAGGATAGTAATCACACATACACACTCATGTGTATGTACACGCACATAGCTCTATCCTGTGCCAGATTAGATTCTCAGACAGTGGTTTCTAATCATAATCATTTACAGGTATTTATTAAAGTAGAATATTCTAAGTTCCACTTTTGAAAATAATTGATTCATTTGGTCTCAGGTAAGGTCCAGAATCTACATTCTTTAAAACTCTTTATAGGATTTTGATAATCAATCAAGTTTGCATATTCCTAGTCTGGAGGACTAGTTTCAGTATAGCTACATAGGTGGGTTGCAGCATTCAATAGTCATTGAATTTTATAGATAAACAAAAGATATCAGGAAGTAATGAGACCAGGGTAAGCCAGCATAGGCTGCAGAGGTAGACAGCCAAGGGAGACCAGAAACCCTACCATAAAAGAGAAGATCTGAAGCAATATCCATCGTTATCAGTGCATATAAATGATGCCTCTGATGATTGCATTGACTGTCTCACTCATTATGTTGATCAAATTGATTCAAACATTCTGTAAACACCATCACTGATTCTATTTAACACTATATAAACATATATATATATATGTATATCACAGTGTAGAAACTATATATTAGCATCTGGGCATGTGTTTGAAGAAATTCATCTTTAAAAAATGTATATAATACTTTTCTTGGGAATATCTTCTTGATTTTCCAAAATACTCTGTTTAAAAATTAATCAGAGGATAGATTTTGTGTTTTCTATGTCAATTTCCTTACACTTAACTTGCTTTTCTCCAAATTTAAGTTATAATTGACATATAAAATTATGTATATTTACAGTATACAACCTGATGGTTAGATATATGCATATATTTTGAAATTATTAAATGAAACTAATTAACCTACAGATGATAGCTCTTTTATATGAAGAAATTACTAGCCATTTAATAGTAATACAGAACATTTAAGAATTCAAATAAAATTAAAGTATTTTTACCCTCTTACTAAGAAAAAGTCAAAAACTAATGATGACACATTGATCCACAAAAATATTAAGTAGCAATATATGGTGAAAATAAGATTCACAGTATATTATTTTCTAAAAATGTAATATTGTATTTTTTAAGGATAGATTTTTATTTTTTATTTTTTAGAGTGGCTTTAGGTTTACACAAAAATTGAACAAAAAATGCAAGCTCACCTCTTCTCCTGCACACAGTTTTCCCAATTATTAATTTCTTACAATTAATGTACCAATATCAACATGCTATTATTAACTAAATTCCATATTTTAAATTAGAGTTCACAGTGTTATACATAGATTGTGCATCCAATGTGTGTTGTACATGGTATAAATTTTGACAAATGTATAATATTGCATTCACCATTAACATTTCAATATATTTCATCATCGCAGAGAATCTGAAAAGAAAAAGAAGTAAAATCCAGGAGTACTCTCAAGGATAAAATTTTCTGAGTTATTGGAAAAATATTTACCTCACTGTATGTGCTAAAAAGCCAAACCATCCATCATGTTGCTCAAATTGTTATAGAATGATCTTTAAAATATAAAAATGTCACTTTTTTTCTGATTTCTCATGGTATACTATTGAAGCACCTGTCCTGAGACCCTATACTTTATTGACTAGTCAAAGGAGGTCAGGAAAGTTACTTTTTTTCACATAAAAGTACATTCTTTTAAAAAAAGTTATGGAAGAAAACAATGTCAATTTATAGATAATCTGGGAAATCATTGTGTAGCTTAAACTTATCTATTTCCAAACATCTAAAAATCATTAATATGTTTTCTTACAGATTTATCCTGGTTGTACACTAAAATATGATATTTATTTCTCTAGTCTTTAGCATACATATTCAAGGAAAATGGGTATTTTTTTTAAGGAAAATGATGTTTGGGAAGAGCAAACTATATTGATAGTTATTCTAAGTACATGTATAATTTTTCACATTGTGCTATTTGGATGAAGTCATCACATGCATTCTAATTGTAGATATAAAATATGTATCTTGAAAGTTCTTCTGTATGAATGTTACACTCCAATAATTTGGCATTTCATGAGCTTTTAGTATTGGTTTTCTGTTGAGGTATGTGGAACAAATCAGTCATCCTTGAGTCTTAATAGAAAAATGTTAATTTTATAAAAATTCTTCCTCTGAATCCCCCACTGCATTTGTTCTGAGATTTTGACACTCTTCCTGTTTGTCTTTGATACTAGCACCATGATTATAGTCAGATGCGTCAGAGTAAAATCTGAAATCAGATACAGAAGTAAAGTAATGCATCATGGCCTTACAAAGAGAGAAGAAACCATTAATACATACAAACTTAGCCTTGCTTGTTTTTTGTGGGTTTTCAGAATCTCACCAGGAGAATTCTAGATCTACATAAGATGAATGACAGTGGAAGCAAATAGAAGACTGGTAATGGGGTTTGAGGGGGTGTGCATTCTATCTCAGATTCTGCCAGTCTCCGCTCCCAACTTAGTGCAAATACTCTCTCTTTTTTTTTTACATGAAACTACAAGCCTATATATAATAATCATATTTCCTCTTTACTACTTGTGCTATTGTTTGAATCTTCTGCTTTGGCAAGTACTTCTTACATTCTTTATTGTCTTTGTACTTCTTATAATTTATTTTTCTTAAGAAATGAAAAAAAGATCCTACAGTTCTACTTTAGAATCTTTTTCAATACAACATATTCACTTCTGAGATAAACTTCAATGGTTTCTATTTTGCTGCTACACAAAATTACCTTTCTCTAAATTAAAAAGACAAAAAAATATTTGGAACCATTCTGAACTATTTGCAGAAATATAAACACATTCTCACAAAAATGCAATCTTGGATGTTACCAAGACTTTTGAGTCTATGTGTAGTTGTCAGCTGTGTAATGGAATTATCATTGATTGAGTGCAATTTCAACAGACCACACCATAATCTTCTCTGTAGACAAGTTTCCTAGTGAACAAGGCAATACAAAAAAGGTTTAAGATGAATTATTCACTATTTAGTATCTCTTTGTGCTCACTGTGCAGCAAAGTGAATTATACAGTAGGTGGCATTTGTCAATAACATTCTGTCAGAGAGAAGCACTAAGAATATGACAAGTTGTGTTGAATAATCATGGTATAAATGTGGAAAACAGTACTTCTAGTTCCTAAAGCATGTGTTGAAAATAACATAGGAACTTTTGGGACAAAGGTGGGTATATTCAAAACAATGTGATAATAATCTAAGAGTTAAGTTTCTACTTCTCAATAAAATGAAGAAGAAATTGATGGAGTAATCCAAGATCAACATGGGGTGTTTGAGACCACTTATATTTATATTAATGGAAAAGTTGCATTGTCTGTTACATTCTGCCTCTCTTCAATTACCCTTTTGACAAATCTCTTTCATCAGTCACCTTAGGAACAGAGAAGTCTACAGCAATGCAATTAAGCAATTCCTAAGATATAGGACACATTAGCACAACACTTTCCTATAAATCATGCTTAAGAACATGTACTGTAGAGCCATTGGAGTGGGCTAGGGTTGGTTGGTGGGTGGCCTTGAGTAAACCATCATTTGATCTCTCGGGGAAAACAAAGGCTATGACATAGAGCATCAGAGTTGCTGGATATTACTTGTAATTTAAATCAATGAAGTTGGAAATGAATATATTAGAAGAAAGTGTAAAAGTCAGATATACTGATAATGTAAATAACTAGATAACAATACATGTAAAATATCTGTAACCTTTAATATGCATTGAAGTGGATTTTAAAAAAATATATTTTAAAAATAGTCCCTCTACAGTCTTCCCTGATTTCAATTGTATTCATTATATCTTTTTAAAACTTGATTCAGATTACCTTTTTTGTATTCCTGAAGTGAGTGAGTGAAGAGGGAAAAAATTAGAACATATATGTATATTTGTAGATGGAATACTTGTGAGAAGCTGTAACATAGCTTTATCACAAAATCTAAATTTCTCTCCTACAATTGACTACTGTTGTATATGTAGTCTTTCCTAAAGTTCCTTTCCCTCAGGGATTGCCCATATGCTTATAAGCAACTATAACCCTAACCAAAATAGTCTCATCTTTTTGGAAAAATATTTACATGTTTGATAATTTGTACTTATTTAAAAATGTATGGGATCGGAAAATGATCTATATTTTTCTTCAAATATAAAAGAATCTTATATACACACATATATGTATATACATATAGTTTTTTTCCACAGGGATATTATATTATTAAGATAATGAAATACCCCTAGAAATATGAGATACAAAAGGTTCAGAATATTTAAAAATAAGTTTTAAAGGTTTATATAAATAAAAATTTTGTGCTACAAGTACACATTAAAACATGGCTTTATGATAGGTATTTACATACATTTCAAGAAAAATAAGCACAAATTAAGCTGTGCCTTATATGACTCCAAAGAAATTATTTGAAAAGATAATAGTGGTCAATTGAATGTTTGCTATTTCTGATAAAAAGTAGCTTGACACTTTTTGTTTGTTTGGTTAATTGACTGAATCAACTCATTGTTTACATCATATTGATGAAACAATGAATCATATTGATGCCATTAATCATATTGATGTCAACCATGAAACAATGGATTCTTTATTCACAGTGACTCTCAGAGTGGAGTGATCATCAACTTACTAGATCAATTTTATGTCAAATGAGTATGACAAGATTTCTGAGTGTATTGGATGGCTTATGCCATACCTAATTATTCCAATCATGTAGATAATGTTAAAAGGAAAAATAGCGGTGGGAAAGAGATGATAGGCTAATTCTCATGTTAAAATATTAAAATGAATTATCATGTCATTAATTTATCTTACACATATAATTGATTATGTAAAATAGAAGCAGTAACACAAAATTTTAACATAGATTTTTTTTTCCTTTTTTTGGTGTACAGAAAAGTAAATGACATGGAATGGGATTTATCTAACTAGAAAATTTTATATGATGTTGAATTTAGCATTAATGACCATGAAAACTTGGATAACTAATTTCACCTCTTAAAGGAGGCTTTACTTTCTCTATCCAGATATAGGAAAAATATAACAGAGCAAGACACTTGCCTTACAGGGATGGTTTGATGTCCACTGAGGTAAAATATATGAAATCACTTTATTAAATGCAAAGCAGAGTATAAATGTGGTGTTATTATTGAGTATATCTGGTTATGCTAAAATAGATATGACTCCACTGCCTTTTTGAAAAAAATGAGCATTGAATATTCTTAAAATTTTGTTAAAATTGTGAAAACTGCTGAGATAGGTAGAATGGGGAAATCATGTCAATATATGCTAGAAAATTGTGTGTTTGAAACAATGTTAAAAGCAACTGTGTAACAATGAAAGTGATATATACTATTAGGTAAATTACTATAATAATCAGATTACTGTATAACTAATAGGATTATATGAAAATCAAGTATACAGGAGGCTGAAAAGTTTGTGTTCAAAAACAATACTTATTCCCATATCATCTCTTCATGTTGAGAAATTAAGAAATGAAAAGTTCAATTTGTAAAAAAATA
This sequence comes from Cheirogaleus medius, assembly GCA_008086735.1. NCBI lineage: Eukaryota > Metazoa > Chordata > Mammalia > Primates > Cheirogaleidae > Cheirogaleus > Cheirogaleus medius. The sequence goes on from VBSM01003176.1 coordinate 54,861,289, forward strand.
TATATATATGTACATTGCATCTTTTAATGTAGTAATATATTTAAATTACTTTTAGAAATGTGCAGCTATTTTTATTTTTTCTAGCCTTTTAAAATAAATTTTATTTTACTTTTCATGGCCTATTTTTAAGACAACTGCCAGTTTTATTTTTACCTCTTCACAAATAAAATGCACATTCTTAAATATCAGAGTACAGTGTGTTTTTGTTTTTATTATTTATTAATCATTGTTATTAGAAGATAGAATCAAGTCCATAGGGATTTTATTTCACATAGAGTGCATCTATTAATTTGAATCTGTGAGTAATGTTCTACAATACTATCAGTTAAGATCCTTTACAAAAGTAGGAGAAATGGGATAAAAGAAGGGTATTTTGAGAAAACTGGAAGAACCTGGAGGGCAATATATTTGTCAAAGTTATGTCACTTGAAAGCCATAGTAATTAACCTCATTGAATGTATAAACTATACTGGAAGATAAACATAATTTTTTTCTCATTTCAATAAAATACTTTGAGGTTATGTAGAGCCAGAGATTTTATTTGTATATATAATAATAACATATATCTCAGCCAAAGAATATAAAAATCACATATATCTTGGCAATGGTGAGGAACAGTAGGCCTTCTCATAAATTGGACATGGAAATTTAAATTTTGGGCACTGTGCAACAAAAGTCTTTTAAAAATACCTTCTTTGACTCAGCTCTGTACTTCTAGGAGTTTATTCTAAGGAAATTATAAGGCAAATATAAAAAGATATGTAGTAAGGCATTCTTTGAAGCTTTATATAAGAGCAAAAATCTTAGAAACAACCAAAATGTCCAATAATAGAAGACTGGCTCCATACATTGTTATATCTGTAGATGGAAAGCAGCCACACGGCCCTCAAAACTTGTGTGTTTGGTGGAGTTGTGGGGTAGTGTGGAGTATAGAGTGTGGGAGACACGGATAAATATTCATGATATTTTTCAACAAAAATAAGCACATTAAAAGTATATATTGTAATCAATTTTCATTTTATAAATTATCACCTTAATGCTCTAAGTTTACTGGATACATTATGCTTTTTAAAAGATGGTTTTGCTAATTCATTACACAAAAATTTCTTACATTAATTTATTATTATACTAAATTTGTTAATTATTGAAAACTTCATGTTTAAGGAATCACCCATAGCTCTGTCATTCAGAGATAACTAGCTTTAATATTTTGGTATTTAGTTTTGCAGATATGTACTAGGTGTTTGAAAATAGACAGAAAATATATGATTTCTTTACGTTTTTGCAGTCGATGCAGTATATTAAAAATCAATGTGTGTGAAAATACCAACATACTTCAATGTGAATATCTGAGTTTAAATATAAACAGAAGTGCAAATGTCAGAAGCCCTGCACTTTAAAAGCAGGTGGTGTTTATTGTCTTGTGCTTTTTAAATGTCTTTCTATCTTTACTAACAACAAGGTGGGTGGTACTGCAAGCTGCTATATATTTAACACTACTCTTTAACTTTAAAGAGCTTGTAATATGTATTTTTTTGATGACTAATTCCTAAGGTGATTCACTCTCTACTGCATAGAAACATTCAGTCTTATTTCGAAGAGAAGAAAAGCTAAAGCCACTAGTTTAATCGAGGTTTTATTGTTGGCAGGGGACTAAAATCAAAACGGGATTTTTGTTTTATTTTCAAAAGAAGGCATTGGCAGGATGACAACTTAACAAGTAAGCAGCTGTAGGTGTAGTGACACCACCTGTGAAGCTATGACTTCATAGTGTAATTGACTTAACTAGTTTGATTCAAACCGCTTAGGTAAGATAAGCAGCTACATGCTCGATGCGAAGGATGAGAAATAGTATTTATCTTATCATTTATAGGTATATATTATTAATCATAGCTGTTATGTACTATGTAATTTACATAATTAGCTATATTCTGACACTTACCTTCAAACAAAGTTTCTCAACCTTGGCACTACTGGCATTTTGGACCAGACACTTCTTTGATATTGGGACTGGGGAATTGTCCTGTTCATTATAAAATACTTAATAACAGCATTTTTGGTATCTACCTGCTTCATCCCAGTTGTGACAATCAAAAATGCCTCCAGGTATTGTCAAATATCTCTTTGGGGTCAAAATTGCCCCTGGTTGAGAACTATTGCCTTAGACTATATCATAAAATTCTCTTGTTATGCTCCCATAGGATTAGGTAATAAAAAGGCACAGGAACAGGTGCCTTATCTTTAGAAAGATAATATCATATTAAACCTTAGACCTGCCTATCAGGCCAGGTCTCAAGGGTAAACATTCTATGGTGGTATTTGATCTAACGCTCTTACCCAAATAGTTTTGTGCCTGGAATTTTGCTGTGTAGATTATCCATGGAGTACTTTTTGTTTCTGAACATGATCTGGATATGCAGTGTATCAGAGTTGATAAATCACATCATGCCAAAATACCATGACTACCAAGAACATAAAATTTTACTAACCGTCCACATAAAATTTAAGTAATTTATTAGCTTCTTTACATAGAACTTGTCCTTCTGATTTTTCATTTAATCTCTTTTGTGTATGTAGTCTCAAAATATCAACTTCAGTTTTACCTGCTTGTCACATTTTCTACATTTTTGATACCTTCATGAAAATCACCTCTGAGCCAACTGCTAAAAATAAATTGAAAATACAATTTCTAAAAACAAAAATATTCAATAATTCCTCCCACTACACTAAATAAATGTTCTTTATTTGTTGGTTGTTTTTGTTTTT
>VBSM01003176.1:54867569-54915189 GCA_008086735.1 Cheirogaleus medius
TGGAGGGCAGGCGGGAGGGGGGAGGAAGTGTAGAGTTACATAATGTGTGCCGGGTGCGCCACCTGGGGATTGGACTCACTTGAAGCTCTGGCATGTGGGAGGGAGGGTGGTGGGGCAATGGATCTAACCCTAACAATATTTGTACCCCCATTCTATGATGAAATAAAAGGGAAAAAAATAAAAATAAATAAATAAAACAACATCAGCAATAAAAATAATAATAATAAAAGTAAAAAAAATAATAATGTATTAAGCATTTAACATATATAATTACTTATCTAAATTATACAATAGTCCTATGAATTAGATATTATTATTTTTGTAATTATTACATTAATTAGTATCATCTAATGTTATATGCTCATATATCCATAATTAATTATATTTATTGTATTCATTCATTCAATTACTAAATTAAATTCATATATATACACACACAAAAATAATTGTACAGTATTAAAAAATTTGTCCAAAGTTATTCAAACAATAATTATTGAAGCAACTATTTGGAACCAGACATTCTAGGTCTCAGAAAACTCACTCTTGACCATCTTGACTATTATATTAGAGTTATTCATGACGAACATAGCAATATCATTTAGTGTAGAAGTTTCTTTTTTCTCCATCTATCTGTCAAAGAGAAGTCCACATATGTCCAATAAGTTTCTCTGCACTTTCACTTTTTGAAAAAGAAGAACTATTGCTTCCTAATAAAGCAGCTGTCTCAATTTAAGGAAAAAAGGACTGGAAGGACGAGGGAGAAAAGACAGAGGACAGGGGACCATGGCTGGGCGGTGAGGGCACCAGAGTAGAATTAAGGTGCAATGGACATTAGGAGAAAGAGAAGAGATGTTACAAAGTGTTGCAGATTCTAAATGAGGCCTCTTGGATGGAAAGGTTCACATATATTGTGCATCTAAATGATTTTAGATTTCTCTCTCTCTCCATTTCGCCTGATTATAAGCAACTTGACAATGTCTTTTTCATCTGTATTTCTGCCGAGGACTCAAATAATTTATATAGTCCTGGTAACTTGGCTCCGATTGCTATTATATATAGGATAATATGGTGACCATTGTATCATTGATTCACTATAAGATTTTGAGGCTATCACCTATGCCTGACAGATAAAAAAAAGTAACAAAAATCAAATACACTCAGGCTAGAAAAAATAAGGAATGAAAGATTTTCTTTTAGCATATCATTATCATATTAATGCCATTTTCAGTAGCAGTTAAGTCCCCAATTCTAAAGTGTAAAAATTCAATTTTTAATGCATTGCACTTGAGTATAAAAGTAATTTTTAGTTTTGCCCTTTCTTACAAGAAAATTAAAACAAGAAAAAACCTTATAAGCCTAATTTTAAAAATCAAGATTGTGGTCATTTTTTAGAAGTAGTTCATTATTCATTAACTTGTGAACACAGTGTTAGTATTGTTATATGATTATTGTACATTTATATAGCACTTTTTATTAGTAGACTAAATTAGCATGTATTTTACAAGTATTTATTAGCTATTGTGAGAATTGAATGAGTCACTTTAAGTTGAAAAGTATAAACCAGAGCCATTATTGCTATTGTTTCATTGGATAGTAGTGCTATTATTACTATCATGAATAATAATGATTCATAGAGCATTACACATTTCCATCTCAAAATGCAAGAATATAACCATGTGTAATCATTGAGATATAGTCTATGCCTCTTCATAAACAGCTTTAGAAATAGCTGTGTCTGGAAGATTCATTTGTGGTTTATGTGATTGGCAGAACTTTTGAAATACAAGCCACATTACTTACAGGGCATTTCTGACAGGCTGCCATGAACTGAATACACAGGACCCGATGGTCAGTTCCAATTCTACTTAGGTTGTATAGATAGGGATGTAAAAAGATGTTAGGTCACTGTGGCTGACACGAAGCATAAAAAGCAGAGTCTTCAAGGAGTTATTCTCAATTGAAAGTGACACAAAATAATAAGAAAACAATTGTAGACTAGAAGCAGCAAGAGAAGCATGAAAGAGGAGAAAAAGGAAAAAGGAGAGAATAATAGTTAATTTTGGGAGGGGATGGGTGGAGAGACTTACTCCTGTATGTGTAGAGAGAAGTTTGAAAAAGTTTCCTAAAATTACAAAAGGTTAAAATATTAATCTATCCAATTCTGAATTATTCAGATAGGTATTTTAGCAATCCACAACCTAAATGCATAATAGAAATGATCAATATTTTTGTTAGTTCATTGTAGTCATTAAGACTATAAATTTAAAAAAACAATTAAGGTATATAATACACAATTTATAAGAATTAGATCAGGATTAGATAAGAGTTAGAAAAGTTCTTGTGCAGGCATGCAAACCACGTCCTTAAGTTCAGCTTTAAAATTTAGATTCCTTTGGTCTGACAAAGAATGTGTATGTTTCATCTGGGTGTGAGAAGCAGTGTCTAGAAATATTATTTACAAGACTAGCATACTGAGATTCCTGGAACATTTTATGGTTTTTGCATTTGAGACACAATTATTAAAAGCAAGAATATTTTTCTTTAATCTAGGATTTGGGGACATTGTAATCAACAGATACAGTGTTCCTACAGAATCAGATCCTTTGTTAAATTGATGCTAAGTTGTTACACTCTCCTCGTTCTAAGATTTTCTTAAAATAATCTTCTAGACAAGAAACATACCTAGCCTTAAAAATTTTGCCCTAAGAAGTTGGCAGTGTTAGTCCTATTGCTCAGCAATTCTGAGGTTCCAGCTCTCATGTTGATCGAGAGTTTTTCAGATGACTCTTTATGATTTTTAGCAAGAGTTATTAGGGGTGAGTCATGATTATAAGCCTAAGAACGTTCTTAGTTTTGGAGACTACACCATTAGTTTAATTGTAACTTAGCCCTCTAAGATAAAAACAAAATTTAAGCAACCCTTTGTTACTTTTAAATACTGATCGACTTTAAAACCAGTGATCATGGCTTTTTATTATAATAAATTGTGCACAGCAAGAAAACATGTGAAAAAATCATGTCATTATAATACTCTCATCCAATTTTTTAACCTATCAAGAAGGTACACTTATTTGGCCATTTGCTATTTGCTTTCTCTTTTTTTCATCTGGTTCTGTTTCTGTGTATATGTTACCACCTTTCCTCTGAACACTGTCAGTCTTCTCAGGATTCTCATTAGCCTTTTTATTTTTTTGAGACAGAGTCTTGGTCTGTTGCCCCAAGTAGAGTGCAGTGGCATCATCATAGCTCACAGCAACCTCAAACTCCTGGGCTCAGGCAATCCTCTTGCTTCAGCCTCCTGAGTAGCTGGGACTACAGGTGTGTGCCAGTGTACCCAGCTAATTTTTCTATCACACTTAACTGATAAAACTGACCCTCATTTTTCCTTACACTTGATTGTGCTTCTCATTTCTCATAAAAGAAAATGAATTTATAATAAGGAGTTGGAATTGCTTATCCTTTCTGACAAACAAACGCACACAGCATTCATTTTGGTGTTGTAACCAAGAGTTTAATTTTCTGTCCTTTTCATAGAACTTTAAACATAAGACTTCGAGTATATTTTAATAAAGCATGGCTTAGTGATTTATCAAAGGTTATGCCAAAGTTAGAAACTATAATTAACATAAATCATTATTCTCTGAAATTATGAACATATCTCATTTTCCCCTTTGCATTTAAAGATTTTGCTTTGCTTGGTTTTCTAAAGAAAAGTCCATCTGAAAGTTAATTCCACTAATATGACATGTGAATTCCTTAAATTATAGATGACAGAAAAAGATGTAGAAATATTCCAGAACCATAGAAATATTTTAAAAAAGAAAATGTATAAATGTGCCTAGGGCCCATAAAAGATAATATTTATTAAAAATAATTCACAGCCTCGCACTGATTCTTGGCTAAGAGGCTACCCAGAAAGCAAACATAAAGGGATTTCCTGACTTAACTTCATTTGAAGTTCAAAGAAATAAGACTGAGTGTGAGAACAGAGATGAATGTGGTGAAGATATAGAGCATGAAAAAGGTGTACTTGGAAATCAGGGATGTTTGAAGTGTTTGCTTTATAAGAACAGGCAATGAGGCCTAACGAGATTGAAATACCTACAATGGAAACATCTACAAATGAGCTGGCTGAGGGCAAAAAACTGGTATCATATTTAACAAAGATTCCTGATACAATTTGGTGAGTCCAGTGTCTTGTTTAAATTGCCTATCAATTCATCTGTAGGAGGAAAGATCTAGCTAGGAGACCCATGTTGACTTTGATATTCACCTTCACTCATTCATTCAGTAGATATTCAAAATCTCTGAAGTGTGATAAACAAAGCATAAAGAAATTAATGTCCTTATAAAGCATACATTTCAATGGAATAGAAAGGAATGATTATGATAAGTAAAAAATGGTAGATTATTTAGTAATAGATATTAAAGGGAACAAAAATTAAAGCAGGGAAGGGAAATACAAAATGCAAAGGATATGAGCAAATTTGAAATTTTAAATAGATGTGCAGGAAAGACTCACTGAGAGGGAGACCTTTGAGTGAAGACTTGAAGGAAATGAAGGAACTAGTTAACATAGATTTCCACAGGAAAAGTATTATAAGCAAAGATAAAAGCAATTATATATTCTCTATGGACTGATGTTGACTGGCATGCACAAAAAACAGAAAGGAGACAGATGTGGCTCTGGTACACTGGGTGGGAGGAAATGAGTGGCCAGATCACATTTCTTTGTTGGTTGTGATAGACTGAATGATTATTTCTGATTCCTTATCCATCCTTGTTTCCAAACTCTTTGCCAATGTGGTCATATGAGTTGGTAAATGGAATGTGAGTGGAAGTGACGTTACACACTTCCAAGTTTAAGCTTTAAGGTGCATCACAAGATTTTTGTTCTCACCCTTGTGACTTTGCCATCAAAATGCAAAGAATGTGGCTTGTGCAGACCACTTGTCACAGAGAAAGGAGCTGTGATGAAGACATGAAACAAACATAGAGCCTGGAGACAAACCTGTTAAAGACCAGCCAAGATCAGTAACGATACCTCACCCCCAATTCCTCCCCGGCAGTTACAGCATAGATAAGCAAATAAAAATAAATGATTTACTTTAAGCCATCAAGTTCTGCAATACTCCGTTACTCAGCATTACTATGGAAACATCTGGCTGATACATAGGTTGCTTTAAGGACTGTAGATTTTTCTCTGGGTAATATCGGAAGCCCCTGCGGGGTTTTGAACAAAACATGAAATGATCTAATTTATATTTTAAAGTGTTCACTTTTGGTGCTGTATTGAAAATGGTGGCTAAGTAAAGCGACAAGGAATATGGTTGGAAGCTATCGTGCTAATTCATGTGAGAAATAGTGATGGCCTAGAAAAGTGAGGGGATGAGGAATGCAAAATATTAAAATTGGGTGTATAGTGATATGTGTGATAAAATATGACTTACTAGATAGGTTGGGCTTCAGATATGTAGAAAGAGATGGAGAAGACAGAGAAAGAGATGATTAGAGATAGAGATAGAGAGATTGAGATGAGAGAAAGATATGAGAGAGAAGGGAAGAAGTTAGGAACAGCATGAAAAATTTGGGTTTGAAAACCTGGAAATGTTTAGCTTCTTTCAACAGAGGTGAAAAAAACTCCAAAATATCGCAAGAGGTACTGGTTTGGAGAAATGGGGACAATATCAGCAGTGTTCTGTTAGATGTGTTGAGTTTGAAATGTTTTAGAAATCCAAGTAGATATGTCTAAAAGATATTTGTGTCTGGACCAGGGAAGTGTTCAAAGTTGGATATAGGTCATGGGCTTTCACTTCAAGGACCTTGCACTGGACTAGGAAAGGAACCACATCAATAATAGAAAGAATTGTTTCTGTTTGACAACCTCAATTGCTAACTATTTCACTTTTATTTGCACTTCCTATCTGGCATAACCTAGCAATGTTAGATATAGCCACAAAACCGTGTTGCACTATACTTTGATCTAACAAAATCTCAGTCAACTTCTCATAGTTTCTCAATGCTCTTTTAACTCATCTTGTTCTAGGATTCCTCTGGTTCTCTTTAATAGATTTCTCACACTTTCTTTTCTTTCCTGAAGCACCCATCCATATCTCCATTTTCTTCTCTCTCAACTTCTGATCTCCTTTCAAACAGAAACGTTAAGTTTGAACAAGGAAGAGACTAGTAACTGATGGGGTCGTGGTATCATGGTAAAGATCATAAAAATTTCCAAATTATCGCCATTGTGGAGGAATCAAAAGTAAATGCAACATACAAAGAATGATAAATAAATATCAATGTATTAATGGTTGGACTTGTGTCCAACTTTTTGGTAAAGTTACTTTAAAATACTTAGTTAAGGGCAGAAGTCTAAAATGGGCCATCTATTCCCCTAAAAGGCCCTGTCCAAACCTTGTGATATTTTTATCTTCTTGCCCTACACTGCCTCATTTGGTAGAAAGGAAATGGAAATGAAGTAGCTAAAAGAGTCTACATATGACAGGCTGAGAGTCTATGTAACCACTTGCTTCACACAGGGCAACCAATGAAAGGGGTTGCTTATTGAAATCAATTTATTTAGAGACAGTCTCACTCTGTTGCCCAGGCTAGTGCCGTGATGTCAGTCTAGCTCACAGAAACCTCAAACTCCTGGGCTCAGGTGATCCTCCTGCCTCAGCCTCCCAAATAGCTGGGACTACAGGCATGTGCCACCATGTCCGGCTAATTTTTTTCTATATATTTTTAGGTGTCCAAGTAATTTCTTTCTATTTTTAGTAGAGCTGTCCAAGTATCTTTCTATTTTTTGTAGAGACGGGGTCTCACTCTTGTTCAGGCTGGTCTCAAACTCCTGAACTCAAAGGATCCATCTGTCTTGGCCTCCCAGAATGCTAGGATTACAGGCATGAGCCACCACGCCCAGCCTCAATTTATTTTTGATGCTCAGTCATAGTGCCTGTTCATACATGTGACTAAGTCAATGACTTGGTCCTGATAAAGGAAATGAATACTCTTTCCTTGGGAAGATGAATAAAACAGAGGCTTTTCCAAAATCCTCACTAGATGAATGGCCAGTATCTTTTACAGTTTGCTTTTCCCTTAAATTTTTCTATATTTTTATGCTTCTTTACTAAATCTAGTGCCATTATTGTGCTTCAAATATCAAACTCTATGTGACTTTGAGTTACCTCTAGTAGTAGCTACACTTTCCTTTGTACTTACATCCGACCTGCACTGTCCATTTAATAACTGCAACAAGACTTTGTGTTAGATACTACTATTGTACACATCTTATGGATAGGGAAATTTAGGCACAGATAAATAAATAAGTTTCTTAAGGTCAAACAGTCAGCAAATGACATAGCCAGGGTCTGAACCTAAGCAAATTGTGACTCTAGAGTGTAGGTTTTACAAAATATAAAGAAAGAGCCTTATTTATAATTTTTTTTTATTTTATGCTTCCTATTTTTCTCTTTTCTTAAACATTAGGTCAGATCACATTATTACATGGTATGTTTTACTTTGATTTTGTTACCATCTCAAATTACTACCCTTTAAATTTGTTTCCCTTATTACTTATAAAATATTACCTTATGATCTTACTACCTATCTTGCTGAAGTTGATTTTTTTCTTTTGTTTCTAGCTTTTCACCATACCTTGGCCCTTTGACTGTGTTCTCTGAAAGACACACGACACTTTACCAAGCATCAAATTCAATAGGTTTTTTTGATTCTTCATCTTTCTTGGTCTCACTAAAGTAATAACTAAGAGTACATGGCTCCTAGCATCAGAAATGTCTAAGTCTGAATCATGGATCTGTCATTTCCAAGCTAGGAGAAAAATGACAAAGTCTAACACTCTAATACATCTCTACCACTCACATTCCTAATACTAATTGGTTTATTAACACTATCCTTGTACGGTTATTGTGATCATTCAATAAATGCTAGTAAATATTAATATGACAAATTACTTTCTCTTGAAATTCTTTTTTTTTTTAATTTCATGACATATGTTTGCAAAGTTCTTCACTGAAAAATCTATTACCTTTCCTGATTCTTCTTCCTTTGACACTGCCTAGACATGGGTCTTGGCAAATGCTCTGTCCGTGGGCTGCTTTTTTCCTTTCTGTGAAAGTTTGACTCTGTGATATCACTCACTATCAAAGCACCCACTGTCACCTTTACGCAGAGGACTTCCAAATCAACTCCTGTCATACATCTTCTCTCTGAAATATCAAGTCCATATTCCCAATTGTCTCCTGAACATTTTCACTTGAATATTCTGCCAGCAAATAAAAATCACAATGTACTAAAATGAAGAGGACAAAAAGCAAGATTCTTGCCTCTAAACAAATTCTTATTCCTGTTCTTCAGATTTTATATTTTTGATGATACTTTTCTGTCACTAATGTTTGAAATTCTGATGCCATGTTTTACCTACCACTCTCGTTGTCTACCTAATCTAATCATAGAAATATAATGTTTTTAAAACTGGAAAAGAACTGAGGGTGTATTAGCCCACTGTTTATCACAGATATGTAAATATAGAACCAGATAAGCAGCTAGAAGTGGGGAATCAGAGTGAGATCCAAGGTTCAAACCCAAGGCCACAGTTTTTTCCTGTATACGATCCTAAATTATTTTGTTCCCATACTTTCAGTTAAATCTGTTCTCGCCCATTCCACAAATGCTACTCTACTTCATTCTTTCTTTATTTGAAGTATCTCTGGTGTTCAAATTAGTTTTATTCTTGAATATGTACTGAATAAGGAAAGTTTCTTAAGATATAACTCTAGCTCTGCTCAAATACTTTCATTTTTTTTTATTATGTTAGTGATCAGTGAAGATAACATATATTGAGTCATATGTTCTAGGAACTATAATAGACATATACTACACTCATGATCCCACTTAATATTTACAGAAAACTTTGATGTTCTTACTCAAATCCTTCTCAAACACTCACAGAAATTTAATTCAACCCATAATGGCCTAATAAACTGCAGAACTGGAATGTAATGGCTTGTCTAACTCTACAGTTCTTTGAAATGTGAGAACCATCTTTCTTCCCAAATATGTCTATGGTAGTGTATTTTTAAGCTGAATCCACTGTTTGTAAGCCAGGCTCACTTCTTTCATTTATTTGTGTGTTTTGTCATGCTATTACCTGGAATACCTACTTCACATACTCACCATTCAATATCTACTAGATTTTGAGAGTCATCAACCTTAACAGACAACTGTCCTTTGTGGATTTGAAACTCCTTGCAGTCACAGTCTACTTACCTTTTCACTCACTAAAGCACGGAAGCCAGTGGTTGGCCCATAAGTATTTGTAAATGAATTATTTAAATATGCAGTATAAACATTAGACTTCATTGGTATAGAAACCCATCTGATAATCTGAATTGCTCTCGAAAAAAATTCTGTGAAGAGAAAAAAAAAGAAAACAAAATGAAACAAAAAGCAGAATGTTATGATTTACCTGAGGCATGCAAGGTCAAATACATATCAGTATAGTGTAGCCATCAATATTACTTGAGCACCAGTTGGATACTAAGTGCTGTGAGCTACAGATGGCAACATAAAGAAGATATAGTTTTTACTCTTGCTAAACTCACAGTGTGATATAAATAAAAGACACACACAACCAGATACAAGGTTAAATGCTGAAATTATGTACAGAGTAAGAAAAGTTGTGAATTCCTTTGGCCATATACAGCTCCCCAGAGCGATTTACTTTCCAACACAGGTGAGAGTACTTATGGCTATACAATTTCTTAGCCTAGATATTACATTATATCCCTCTCATATGTTATGATTTATTAGTAACTAAAACCGATCCTTTAGGAGACTCTGACACCTGCATAAACAACTAGACTCTGCTTCATATTTATAGATGCAAGCTTGAAAGTTTAGGTGTAGCACTATGAGAATTGGTTATTTTATCTTTTCAGTTAAGTTTAATTATAAGTATCGCTACTTTTCACATTTTTATTTATTGGCTTCCTAAGGTACAATGGTGTTCCAGAAGTCAATACATCAAATAGTTATATATCCTCTTAACTATCCCTCTCTGATTTAGTTAGAGGCCGCCACATATTGTAATGCTACTTCAGGATAACAGGATGCAGTTCTTTTCTATTAGTAACAAAAGCAATTACTCAAAGAGAGACACAGTGTCTTCACTCTGCCTCTATTCTTTTATCCAAATTAGAGTTCCACTTTTATGAGAAACTGCTGGTCTCAAAATTGCTAGCTTGTTGTAGTTGCCCAGTGATTCACTTCATGTCTGAAGTTAAACCTGTTTGATTATGCCTTAATTGTAATTTATGTACTTTTATGAATTTCAGTTATTTTAAGACTGTAAGAACTTGGATCATATGTTTTGAAGGAGAAGCCAAGCTGTTTCTTCTCTGAACTCTATGCTTTAGAGAAATTACCCACTCTCTGCCTCCAGCACTGCTTCTCTCACTTACTCTTGCTTGTCAAATATTGTATTTTTCTACTTTCATCTTCACTATGCATCCCTGTTCTCAGAACATTGCCAAAGTGAGGATGGTGAGCCTTTCGTTGAGAATCTGAACAAACATGTATTTCCCTCATTCCCTGAGTTATTTTTTTTCCTTTTCTTATATGTACTTTTACTCTGTAGACTCATAAAATCCAAATGATTACTTTAGAAATGATGTCTTTCTGTGTCCCTTTAACAATGACTCCTTGAGGAAAGCGACCGTGCCTACCCTGTTACTTTGTACAATTGGATGAATGAATGAATAGATGAATAAAGGAATGAAGCTTTTTGGTAATCTTTCAACACTGCCTTATTGGTTTTCGCTGCCATTGTCCAGCCAATTCTTTCTGCTTCTTCCAAGGGATATCATTACTCCCACAGCTTGTCCAAGGCATCGGTTAGTAAAGTATATATGCTGGCAAGGTCAGAACAGGAAATAGCTTTGTCCGTGTTCTCTTTTCTTCTTAGCACAAATGGGGGGGACATCTATTCTTTAGTTTAAAAAACATTAAAGAGAGCAAAGTTCATCAATGGAATCTCATATATCACATTTATCTACCCTCCTCACCCTTTTCATAAGTTGAAAGTCTTTTAACAAAACTCTCTTTCTACCTTTTTTCTTCCGCTATTCCTGCTTTCTTCCCCATATAATTTTTCATTTTTCTCTCCTCATTTTCCTTTCATCTTTTTTTTGATCTTTCTTTATTAATATAGTTACCTAAAACTGCTCATTTGTAGAAGCTAAGACCCTTTATTACACGTATGGATAAATATAATCATGTGAATATAGCCAACTCTCTGATGTTTATGTGCTCAGAAAACTGCAGTCTTCTCCATAATCCCTCATGCTGGCCCAATTTACATAATTGGGATACGTCTTGTTTTTGGAATAAGTTTCAGGCCCTTTGTTGAGATTTTTACCTAGGAAGTAGGGCTTCCTCTGTGTATTCTAGTCACTGGTTTGTAGTTATGCTGCAAACAGAAGGATCAACTAGAACCATAGAAGTGCTACCCAAATAATCTTTAACATAAACTTCAAATTCATGCTGTAAAACTCTACCTGCAAACTGTTATGTCCTTGAATATCAACACCCATCTGCGTTCAGCACACTCCTTTATATGGAGATTTGGTGACACACTTTGGGAGCAATCCATGGAGCTGTAGTAGTAGCCCATTCCCAGCTTCCTACACTTTCCCGTAAGTTCTTTTGAGTTCTGTCATTCTATCCCAGAGTTCTTTTCACTTTATAATAACATATAATAATTACAGATATTTTATTTTAAGTTTCATGTTTGTTTTAATAAAAATAATTTACCTGCCTTAGAAGAAATTTCTGATCAAAGCGGTAATGCAAAAGAACAATCCATAAATCTCTTGCTTTTATAGGACCTAAATGGGAACAGGGATGAGGGGGCTGGTAGAGTCACATTCACAGCACAGAGTTAGAAAACCATTGTCCTCATCAGGATATAGAATGTTCTGGTCAAGAGAAACACAGCTGTTTACTAGTTCAAGGTTCTTGTCATGCTGTACTGTTATGATTAATATTTATTTTCAGTATGATGTATATTCTTCATGCTACAGATATGACAAAATGAAAAGAGAGAAAAACAAAAAAGGATTTGATATTATAAATTATTATTTTTGCAAATTACTTACTAGTGTGCTTGATTACAATGGAGTGAAATGACATAGTAAATTATAGAAATTTCTTTTATTGTAAATTTTGTTGAATAGCAATGATAAGCACTGTAACTGCATGCTCAGGCTCTTACCATGTCTGTATGCTCATGTGGAACAGTTTACTTGTCTTCATATGTTTATTATAAATATTATTTTTTCTGAATCATTTATTAGATTATATATAATTATAATATTATCTGCACTGCATCTTTTCAAGTGGTTTTCTTACTTCATGCTTATTTTCCTTATTTTGTAAAATTTAACTACTAAAATTATAAAGGACATAGTTAATATCTGGACCCATACTAATTTCTCAATTCTACTACCATGGGAAATATATAATTGCATTATCATATTCTAAAAATTAAAGTGTCATGGTGACATTGACATAGTTTATTCATGGAAATTTAATGAAAAAATGAACAAATATGGAGAAAGAATGCCTAACAAAATTTAAAACAGACCGTTTCCTCACTGATATTCTAAAACCTTTCTAAACTTATGATAAAAGTACTGACACTATTCAGTTTTTATTTTTAATTTTTCTTTTAGCTCATCCTAACTGCTTGTTCTCTGAATGTTGCCATATATGGCAGTAAACTTATAGAATTTGCTGTCAGAAAGAAAAAAAATGTTTGTTACATTGTAGCTGGAAATTGAAGTAAGAAATTTCTAAAAGAAGTATTAAATAATTAATATTGCATGAATTCTCAAAAAGAAAATAGGATATAGACAGGAAAATAAAAGGGTCTCATATTCCTTGATAATGAAAGCCACGTACATAAATTTGCAGTGGCAAAGAAGTGCAGGTATTTGGCTTTAGCATTAAAATTAAAATGAGAAATCAGACTAGAGAGATAGGCAGAGGCTAAATATGGAAACATTTAGAGGTATAGTTAAGGAGACTGGACTTCATCTTGAAGGTAATTGTATTATTTCAGCTTAAAATTTATTGAAGTTTTTTAAGCAAAGAAAAAGTATACTTAGATTTCTATATGAAGAAGGGCCATCTGTCTGGAAAATGGAAGATGGGCTGGACTGAGGGAGTAATTAGGCAGCTATCACAGTGTCGGAGGTTCTAAGCCTGAATGGTAGCAATAGACTTAGGAGGGGTATCTAAGATATCTAAGGGATGGAATGTGGGGAGCTGCATATAAATAAAGGACTTCTCAAGGTTATTTTCCAAATGGCGAATTGAACAACCAGTTTTCTAGTCGCCATGGACTGGGCAAGATAAAACAGGAATAGGTTTGGGAGAATAAAAAAATGAGTATCTTGAGTTCAGCTCAGGAAATTTCAGGTTTTCTAACTGGAATTCTGTAACTATAAGCTAATTCTCTATTTAAACATTAATTATACAAATACCATATGTTTACAAAATGCTTCCTGCAGCTGCTCCTTCATGTTTGGGGAATACTGTGCTGGTCTAGTGAAAAGCTGTTTCCTTAGTCTTTTGCAGAAAGAGAACAACATCTAGGCAAACTGCTCTCTAGAAAGGTCTCCATTCCTGCTCAAAAATGCTCAGTTGTGTTGTCATAGTCTATGTTTTTTTATAGAAGAGTTGTGAACACAACCTTGGATCCAGTTGTTAGCACAACTCTGGATCCAGATTGTCTTGGTTCATGATCCCAATTCTTAGATGAAGAAGCTGTGTGATCTATGTTAAGTCTTATATTTTCTTCGTTTCCATTTACCCTTCCCCTAAAATAAATAAATAAAATGGAAAAAAAAAGAGTAATAGCTCCCACCTCATAAAATTGGATGATGCATAAAGTGAGTTCTCAACAAATGTCAACATCTGTGATTAAAAACCTCCACTCACTCTCTTCCTTGGATTTTTTTCTTTTCTTTTTTATTTCAGCATATTATGGGGGTACAAATGTTAAGGTTACGTATATTACCCTTGACCCACTCTCCCCTCGAGTCAGAGCTTTAAGCGTGACCATCCCTCAGACAGTGCACCTTGCACTCATTATGTATGTATATACTCATTCCCTCCTCCCCCCTCCCACCTGCCCGACTCCAGAAAAATGTTATTCCTTTATGTCCACTTAGGTGTTGATCAGTTAATACCAATTTGCTGGTGAGTACATGTGGTGCTTGTTTTTCCATTCTTGGGATATTTCACTTAGTAGAATGTTCCAGCTCTATCCAGGAAAATATAAGAGGTGCTATATCACCATTGTTTCTTATAGCTGAATAGTACTCCATGGTATACATATGCCACATTTTATTAATCCACTCATGTATTGATGAGCACCTGGGTTGTTTCCACAACTTTGCAATTGTGAATTGTGCTGCTATAAACATTTGAGTGCAGGTGTCTTTTTTATAGTGTCTTTTGTTCTTTTGGGTAGATGCCCAATAGTGGGATTGCTGGATCAAATGGTAGATTGGAAAATTTTCGCATGCTACACATCCAATAAGGGGCTGATAACTAGAATCTATTTAGAAC
Organism: Cheirogaleus medius; assembly: GCA_008086735.1. NCBI lineage: Eukaryota > Metazoa > Chordata > Mammalia > Primates > Cheirogaleidae > Cheirogaleus > Cheirogaleus medius. The sequence goes on from VBSM01003176.1 coordinate 54,882,225, forward strand.
TCAGGAAAATCAGCAAGAAAAAATTAAACAACTCTATCAAAAAGTGGGCAAAGGACATGAACAGAAATTTTTCAAAAGAAGACAGAATAATGGCCAAAAAACATATGAAAATATGCTCACCATCTCTAATCATCAGGGAAATGCAAATCAAAACTGCAATGAAATATCACTTATCTCCAGTAAGAATGGCCTTTATCAAAAAGTCCCCAAACAATAAATGTTGGCATGGATGTGGAGAGATAGGAACACTCCTACATTGCTGGTGGGACTGCAAACTAGTTCAACTTCTTCCTTGGATTTTTGAATCTTAGCTCTTTAATCCCCCATGCACATAGATACAAACACACAGGTAAATTAAGAACTTCTGATTGGCTTGCTAAATTGTAAGATCATGTTAAATTAATTGTTGTATTTTGAGATTCAATCTTCAGGTATGATTCTGGAGTACAGATGAGGAAATTAAAAAAAAAATAAAGAAGAGTACAGAAGAAGTTAATCTATGTTACCGATGGGGTTAGATTTTAAACTTTTAGCAATCCTGTCAAGGTGAATGTGGACAACAAATTAGTTGATGAAGATTTGTCTACAGATTTTGTGTACAGATTTCATAGATTGTTGCTCTACTGCTGAAATCCTACTGTGTCTCTAAATCATTGATTCCTAATGCTGCTGGCTCATTGGAAACTCTCATTGATGTCATTAGTTTGAGATGTGACCTGGAATCTGATTCTGATTTTATTCCTTTGAAGTATGACTCGGGCACTGATATTTGTAAATGTCCTCAGAGATTCCAGTGCCAGCCACCTTTGAAGACCACTGCTCCAAAGCAATCTATTGATAGTATTTCATAGTCTCCCATTCTGAATTCCCATTTTAGAGTTTTATAGTCAGTTTTATAAACAAAGAATAAAGGGTTTCATTCATTTTTCATTATTTATATTATACATTTTCCAAATAACATCATGCGATATGTTTATTTTGTTTTATTCAAATTGGTACAGAGGGTTGAAAAATAATAAGAGCGATCTAAGGTATTCTAATCTTGCTATTTTGATTAAAATCAAATTTCTAAATCATTGAAATAAGTTCCAATATCAAATAAAAGTAGCACTTTCTTTATATACTATATACTAATATCATGTTTATATTTTAAACATTCTTCCCAAGTCACCCTAATATCTTTGAGAATTTTCTTTTCTTTAGTAGCTATCCTAGCTTTCTTCATCTCCATATATTCTAGAGTTGTAGCTTTGGTATATGAATCAGTCTTTAAATTATGAATGCTACAACAGATAAACACTTCATGGAGTATTTACCTCAGGTGGATATGAAGATTATATTAGACAGAGAAGGAAAAATGCAGTATTGTACATAGAAAAATATTATGTAGCATATTATCAAAGCCTTTTCAATAGTCAGAGTTTATAATATGTAATATTATTGTAAATATGTAGTTATTTGCCTGTAGGTTAGCACAAATTTTTACTAAAAATTAGCTGTAGGGAAAAATTTATTTCAGGCACTGAGAGGATACAGAAATTGTTATCCTGCCTACTCATTTATAATCTATAAAAGAACATGAATTATGTGCCCCGAGAACACTGTAATTATTTTTACTTATGTTTTATACATTGGTATGTCACACATTAGTCCAAAACAGTTTAAGGTATCTATTGTAGGCAGATTAATGGGCCTCCAGTGATGTCCACATACTTATCTCCAGAAACTATGATGATGCTATGTTGCAAGGCAAAGAGCAATTACGATTGCAGATGGAATCAAGGCTGCTAATCAGCTGACCTGAGATAGGGAAATTATCTTGGGTTGTCTGGTGGGCCTAATGTGATCATAGGGCCCTTATAAAGTGGAAGAAGGAGGCGGAAGGTTTAGAGTCAAGGTGAGAAAGTATATATAACTGACCGGTGTTGGTTTTTGAAATGGGAGGGAGCCACTTGCCAAGGAATGAGGGTAGTCTTTGGAAGCTGGAAAAAGCAAGAAGATGGATTCTCCCATAGACTCTTCAGAAAGGTATTTATACTGCCTATATCTTGATATTAGCCCAGGAAGACTCATTTTAGATTTCTGACCTCCAGAATGGCAAGATCATCAATTTGTGTCATTTAAAGCCACCAAGTTTGTTCTAATTGGTAACAGCTGCAATAGAAAATTAATACAGTAGCTTAGAGTAATTTAGAGCATATACTAAGATAAAATATCTTGGAAATATGTAACAAACACGATATACTTGGAAATAAAAGTAAAGCAATAATATGGTACCAGGAACAAGGTTACCACAATAATGCTAACCTAAAAATTCTAGCAATAACACAAAGAAGGGATATGTTCAGCTACACGGGCAAAAATAAATGGATAATTCAAGACATAAATACATGTCACAGAATTGTCCCAGACAAGTGTTTTCTCAAATATCGGGTTTGTCAGAATGCCTGTTACCTCAGATGCTTTGTACAACGTGGGTTCCCTAATCAGTGCTCCGTTCTGTCTAACTCTGCTGGAACCATTGTTGAAAATAATCTCTTTCAATGAATTTCTGTTTAGATTTCCAAATGTTGTTAGACATTTGCTGGTAACATTTATTATCTCAGAAAACTAATGCTGTATCATGAACATATTTTTAGGAAATGTAGTAGAGATAATTGGTGCTATGGTTGCTCAGAAGAAAGATTATTTTCAGGTGCCATCAGGGAAGTCTTTGTAGCATAAACATAATATGTACTGGAGCCTGATAAGATGAAGGGAAGGAATGGAGCATAGAGGATGGCATTTTCGAAAGGGACTCGATGTGAGCAGAAATATCGAAGTGGAAAAGTGCAATGAGTGTTACAGGGATCGTAAGTAGATTTGATCAGGGGAACAAAGAGAGATGTAGAGGTAGATGAGCTGGAAAGATAGTGTGCAACCACATCTAGAGGGAACTTGAATGCAAAGATAAGGAGTCTGGAAATTATTCTGTTGACACAGGGGTTGGGAAATTGATGATGTTTGAGCAAGGTAGTAAATTGTCCAAATCCTTGCCTTAAGAAGACTAGCCTGGTGTTTTTATGCAGGATAATGGTTCAGAACTGAGAGACTCTAGAGATGAGGAGATTTCTGAAGAACTTTTTATGACATGAAATAATAAGACTCTTAACTAGAGAAGAGGCAGAGGATACAGATGGCAAATTTGAGAGATATTGTAAATGAATAAAAATAATTAACAGATATTTTCAATCAATTAGATGTAAACCAACTATCTGGGGGGAAAGTTTTGGCAATATAACTAAATTGTGTGTTCACTGATTCTCTATCACATAGAAATAGCATTTATGGGACACTTTTGATCAGAACTCAAAATTATACACAATTTTTATTATTTCATCCAATCAGTATATTTATTGATTGATTTATTCATATAGCAAGCAATCCAATCCCTTGGATTTATTGTGTCCCACATCCTGTGATGAGCCTGAAAATACTATAAGAAATATGATTAACTGAATGTTGTATATATGATGTTATTTATTATCTTTAGGAAAGGAACTTGCCAGTATGTCTGGTGATATATTTCCACATAAAAGGGTGATACTTTTGTGTGGAGTAGGGCAAAGGTTTCAAAATCTATGACTCTTTCTAGTTTTCTTTAAATCTTTATTTTTCCTTTTAATCAATTCATTTCTTACAGTAATAGGTCTTTAATACTTGCAATTTGCCGTGAATGTGTAGATTATGATGGTGCATCACGTGTGTTTGTGTGTGTGTACGTGAATGTGGGTTGTGTATATGTATGTTGCTTGTTTGTGTTGCATGTGTGTTGTGTGTGAGTGTTGTGTGTTGAAGCAGGCCCCTTTTATGTTTGCAAATTATTAGTTGTCATGTGACTCTTCTTCCCATTCAAAAATTGCTTTCCCCAAATAAACGCATAGTAATGAAAAGAAGAATGTTCAACATTTAGTAAATCATCTTTATAGCAGAAATTTTGTGGTCTTTGTGTTCCCCATTCCTGAAAAAGAGAAATATGATTAACATTTCCAGCTGAACCAGCATGTAGTGTAAGCACTGTTTAGATTACCAGCTTCTGAAAATTGCTTATAGAAAATACAGTGAAAGACACTACAATAATCTCTTTCTGTGATATTTGCAGTTCATTTATAAAATATACAACTTAAAATGCCACTTAAGAGAAACTTATGTATTCATAATATTTCATATTCTCTGAACAATCATTATTAATTTTCAAATGTTGTTTATCACTCCAACATCAGCACATAGGCTAATTTCTGTAGGGTAGAAAATGAGGAATATTGCATAAAGTCACTAAGAGAATCAAATCAAAATTTCATAATTAGTAAAGCAACCCACCAACCTACCACTTTACTTTCAAGCTCTCAGTTACCCATAACATATATAAAGGGGTTTTATAGATGTTATCTGGATAAATCATGGGTGGTGTGTATATTTGTGGTTTGTGTGTATGTGTGTGTTCCCATGCGTGCACATGTGTGTTGCTAAAGGATTCTGTTCACCTTTGTCAAGGATGCACCTATGCTACCTGATCAAACTGGACGTGTTTGCTTTTATTATGGTATGCTTGATTTTTAGATCATTGGAAATTAAAAGAAGGGTTGGTTCTGGGTTTATAATTGAGGATTATTTTTGTTCATCCCATGTTAAAACAGATGACATTTGTGAAGATTCATTTTGAGTATTTTTCCATCTAAAGTATGGACGAATATTACACCTAAAATTTAATTTTGATTGGTATTGAATAAGCATTATTGCAGTTCAACAGTCTCATAACTTTTTTACACCATTCAAAATACCTTCACATATTATATAAATAAATTTTATTTTTAGTGAGAAATATATTTATCCTGGGCAACTAATTTGTTTACCATGCCCATCTTGCCTGGTTTAATCTATTGGCTTTCTATATGGCTGTTCCACTAATCCACCAAATGTAGACCCTGTCCCTGACCCAACATGGGCTTTTGAGAACAGTGCTGGAAGAAGAACTGTCAAAGAAATCTCATCGATTCTTATTTTTGCTAGGTTGGCAAATTAATGTGAATTTATAGTTCTCTCATCCAAAATCAATTCTATAATTCAAGGGAAACACTGAGTTTTTAAAAATTGGTTTTATTGTGATAAAAGTTTTATTTAATAGAACGCACTCTTTTTTAAAATTGCGAAATATTAAGGGGGTACAAATGTTTTTGTTACATGGATACCTTTTATAATGCTTAAGTTGGAGCTTCTAGTGTGCTCATCACCAGAATAGTATTCATTGTACCCAATAGGTAGATTTTTACCCCTCTCCTATCTTCCCTCTCCTTTTCTTGATTTCCAATGACCTTTACATCTCTTTGTGCCTGTGTGTACTTGTTAATTAGCTCCCAATTATTAGATAATACATGTGGTGTTTGTTTTTTGATTCCTGAGATACTTCTCTTAGGATAATGGTCTCCAGTTCCATCCAAGTTGATGCAAAAGATATTATTTCATTCCTTTTTATGGGTGAGTAGTACCCCATGGGGTGCATGTGGGTGTATGTGTGTGTGTGTGTGTGTGTATCACATTTTCTTAATTCACTCATGAATTGATGGGCACTTAGGTTCATTCCACGTCTGTGCAATTGTGAATTGTGCTGCAATAAACATTCAAGTGCAGATGTCTTCTTGATGAAATGACTTATTTTCCTCTGGGTAGATAAACAGTAATGGGATTGCTAGGCTAAATGGTAAGTCTACATTTATTTCTTTGAGGAGTTACTATACACACTATTTTCCATAGAGGTTGTACTAATTTGCAGTCCCACCAACAGTGTATTAGCATTTCTTTCTGAATGCATGCCATCATCTATTTTTTTTATTTTTTTTCACTTTTTAATATGGCCATTTGGACAGGCATAAGATGATATCTCATTCCATGTGTCAATGTCTCTACTTTTATACCAGTTCCATGCTGTTTTGGTTATTATAGCCTTGTAGTATAATTTAAAGTCTGGTACTGTGATGCCTCCAGATTTGTTCTTTGTGTTTATGATTGCTTTGGTTATTTGGGCACTTTTTTGGTTCCAAATTAAGTGTAGAATTATTTTTTCTATATCTGTGAAATATGACATTGGTATTTTGGTGGGGATTTCACTGAATCTGTAAATCACTGTGGGCAGTATGGACATTTTAACAATGTTGATTCTACCAGTCCATGAGCATGAAATGTTTTTCCATTTGTTTGTGTTACCTGTGAATTCTTTCATCCATGTTTCATAGTTCTCCTTGTAGAGATATTTCAGATAAGTCACCTCCTTGGTTAAATATATTGCTAAGAATTTATTTTCTTTGTAGCTGTTAGGAATGGTATTGAGCCTTCGATGTGAATGTCTGCATGACTGAGTTTACAATATAGAAATGCTACTGATTTGTGTACATTGATTTTGTAACCTGATACTTTGCTGAATTTATTTATCAATTCCAGGAGTCTTTTGGTGGAGTCTTTGGGATTTTCTAGATACCAGATCATATTGTCAGCAAAAAGTGATAGTTTGACATCCTTTTCTCTGATCTGGACACCATTTATTTCTTTTTCTTGTCTGATTGCTCTGACTAGGACTTCCAACACTATATTGAATAGAAGTGGTGACAGCTGGCATCCTTCTCTTTTTTCAGTTCAACATTTTCCCATTCAGTATGATGTTGGTTGTGGGTTTGTCATAGATGTCTTCTATTATTTTGGAGTATGTTCTTTCTATGCTTAGTTTATTGAGGGTTTTAATCATGCATGGGTGGTGGATTTTATTGAATGCTTTTTCTGCATCTATTGAGATGATCATATGGTCTTTGTTTTTGCTTCTGTTTATGTGGTTTATGTAGTGAATCATGTGTAATTGATTTGCATGCATTGAAATATCTTTGCATCCCTGGGATGAAACTCACTTGATCAGAGGGAAATTTCTTTTTTCTGATGTGCTGTTGATTTCAGTTTGCTAGTGTTTTGTTGAGGACTTTTCCATCTGTATTCATAAGGGATATTGGTCTGTAGTGTTTGTTATTGTTGTTGTGTCCTTTCCTGCCTTTGGTATCAGGGTGACACTGGCTTAATAGAATGAGTTAGAGAAGATTCCCTCCTTCTAGATGTTATGGAATATTTTCTATATGATAAGTACCAGTTCTTCTTTGTAGGTGTGGTAGAATTTGGCTATGAATCCATCTAGTCCAGGGCTTTTTTGGTTGGTAAATTTTGTTATTGCTTCAATCTTTCTGCTTATTATTTGTCGTTTCAGGATTTCAATTTTTTCCTGATTGAGTCTTGGGAGGTTGTGTGTTTCCAGGAATTTACCCTTTTCCTTTATGTTTTCTAGTTAATGTGGGTAGGGGTTTGCATAGTACTCATGGATGATATTTTTATTTGTATGGTGTCAGTTGTAATATCTCCTTTTTCACTTCTGATTGAGCTTATTTGGGTCATTTCTCTTCTATTTCTGGTTAATCTAGCTAGAGGTATATTGATTTTGTTTGTCTTTTGGTAGAACCAACTTTTTGTTTCATTGATCCTTATATTGATTTTTTGGTTTCTATTTCTTTTAGTTCGGCTCTGAGATTTACTATGTGTTTTCTTCTGCTGGCTTTGGGTTTGATTTGCTCTTCCTTTACTAGTTCCTTGATATGTGTCATTAGGTTGTTAATTTGTGATCTTTCTCTCCTTTTGATGTAGGTATTTAAGGTGAAAAATTTTCCCCTTAGGGTTGCTTTCATTGTATCCCATAGATTTTAATAGCTTGTGTCCCCTTTGTCATTCAGTTCAAGGAATCTTTTTATTTCCATCTTAATTTCATCATGACCCAAGAATCATTCAGCAACAGGTTGTTTAATTTCTATGACTTTTTGTAGATTTTACTTGGAATTGATTTCTAGTTTTATATCCCTAGAGTCTGAGAAGATACATGGTATGGCTTCTTTTTTTTTTTTAATTTGCAGAAACATGTTTTGTGGCATAAGGTGTGATTAATCTTGGCAAATGTCCCATGTGTTGATGAGAACAATGTATATTCACTAGTTTTGGGGTAGAGTGTTCTACAAATGTCTGTTAATTCTATTTATTCTAGAGTCCTTTTAATGCCCAGTGTTTTTTTATTTTCTGCTTCGATTATCTATCAAGCTCTGTCAGAAGGGTTTTGAAGTCCCCAGAAAGTATAATGCTGCTCTTTATCTCTTTGCTTAGATCTAGTAGAATTTATTTTATGAATCTGGGGGCTCCAAGGCACAGCGAGAGCCTCAGAGCCACAGCCACAGCCTGGAGTAAGGCAGAAGCTGTGTGGGAAATAATATCAACACCTATTACTAACAATAGTAATAAAATTATTATTTCTAACAAATGTTAAGTATTTAGCATTTTAAATGTACCAAATAATTTTATCTTCATAAAAGATAAAAAATTATCATGTTGGTGCTATTAATAGCCCCATATCATAGGTGAGGTAACTGAGGCAAAAGAAGATTATGTACGTTACTCAAGGTTATAAATCAAATAATTTGTAGTGATGCCACAAATTCAAATCTAAGCAATTTGACTGCTACTTCCAAGCCCTTCCAGCAACTAATAACTAAGATTATTGCTTTAAAATTCTAGATGCCTGTCTTGGTCCAATTTGTTAAAGGGAAACATAAGATTTAGGATATTGAACATATTGTATGATTATTGAGGTCAATTTTATAGGTGTATACTTTCTATTATTAGTAATATGATGTTCTTCAGAGCAATTTAGAAAACTCAAATTTTTGACATAAGTTCAAGTGGAAGCCTGGATAATGACTCCAATTTACTTAATTACCTACATAACTACCTAATCTATCAAGACATTTCTGAATTAGAGTAAAAGGAAACAGATTTTTCCCCTTTACTGTAACTAAATGGTGAAACTATTGGCTAAGCCTGTAAAGATTAATTATTTGAGGGCTAAGTTTAGTGAAAGTTTAGGGTAAATAATTATGTAGTATGAATTTGTAATTTCTGAATATGTGAATTTAAGGGATGAAAAATATAAAGTGAGATTTCAAATCATAAGTAGAAAGAATACTTCCATTTGAAAGAGGATCTAAAGAATAACAAAACTCAACAGCCAAGTTATATTATTAATAACTAGTAACTGCAAGTTCTTCATGGTATTCCCAGAGTAATGTTGTGAATTAAGATTTTCCCTTATGTGAGATGACATATCCCACTTATTGAATCTAAATCATCCAACGTTGTGATCATAATAATACTATGTTTTAAAATATGTATATGATATTTCCAAATGCATGAAGATCACACTAAATTTCATAAATTGTTTAGTTAAGTGTGTATAGATGATACACTTGCCTGATATTATTTCAGGGATAATGTTTAACTTCCTTAAAACTGCTGTATAGGCAACTCCTTTACAGTTATGTTAATATTCAACAAGGTGGTCCTACCTAATGCCTTGCATAAGAATGTAAACAAATAAAAATAATAAATCATAACTTAAGAAACAATGTCAATTACATTGAGGTAAAAATCACAAGAAGTTTTATATGTATGACATGGGACAGCAATGCTTACATATGGTTATATGATTTGAAAACACTTGGTCAAAGTTAAACAAATTTCTTTACTATAGATATTCTGCTTGCTTGTAATTTGTTAATTGAGTTGTAAATCTAAGAGATGCATATAGAATATATTGCCTCCAACTTGTTTTAATGTTGTACTTTTTAGAGTATTTTTCTTCATATGTGGTTATCCACCTGAACAAAATTGAAAATTCAGAATAAAGTAAAACAACTTGTTTCTTTCGGTGCACTAGAATGGATTTTATAGACTGTAAAGCTTGAAAGGAAAGCACCTAAAGGATCATGTAATCACATTTTCTCTTTTAACAGCAGAGGTCATTGAGAATCAGATGCAATAAGAATTTCCCAAGTCGCACAGTATTAGTAATAGCAAAACTCCAAGTAATTTTCTAACCTGAGCTGTCAAGTGCTATATTTAACATATTAGTACTTTTGTATTAAAAATTTCTTGTAGTTTGTTTATTGAACATGTATGTTAATCTTCTAGCCCTAACTCGACCAAAAGTTCTCAGATGACAAGAATGGGGTCCTTCACTTCCTTTACATTCCCATGGGTATTGAGTCCCATTGCAGGCACAGAATAAGCACCAACAACTTGCTGCTGATTATTGCATGAACATAAGAACAAGCTAAGTGAAGAGAAGCTGAGCAACAGCTTTCAGAGTATTCAGTTGCAGCAGAAGCAAAATCAGGGCCCATCCACAAAGACCCATACGAAGTACCACCACCAACCTGGACCTGCTTCGTGGGGTCATAACGTCTCATGTGTTCTGTTTTGTCTTGTTCAGTTATAACTTTATTTCTAAGAGAGGGATTGCCTCTCCCAATATTTGAAATGCATTCTCAGCCATTCATCTGCCAAAGCACTACCCAGATATTGACTCAGTGATTTCCAATTGCTAGATAGGGTAATTCATTTTTCTAGTCACACGAAAACCATCTCATTGAGAGAGGAGTGAATGAATGCAAAGTTGTATCTGTTGTAATATCCTCTATTGTTCAGTTAGACTATCTACTGCAGGTGAAAATGCTATGTAACTTATTTGAGAGGGAATACTTTGCATTATAATTGTTTATTTGTCTCTGCATTCTGTGCAATCTTTAATTTTGTCACTTGCATTTGCCATTGTCTTTGAAAACTTTATCACCTTCATAATTCATAATTCAGATTCTGATAAGTGGAAGTTGGTAAAATACATAAAAGATGAGCTTATTTTTATTTTATTCACATTTTTATTATCTATGTATTTATGGCTTTTGTTTGTTCTGAATTATTATTTTGGTAGCTGAAAGTCCCTAGGCTTCAACAGCCTGTGGGTACAAATAAGGTCAATTTGATTAGATATCACTATCTCATAAGCCCCCACCTATGGGAAGAAAGCATCTGAAATTCACATTTATATTTCCTTTCCTGTTTGAAATGTCTGTGTGCCTCCTAGGATATGGCTTATCTGCTTTCTTTTATCAACCCTGGCTGCTTCTTATGCTACCTACCTCTGTTGTTCTCTCCAGGCTCTCGCTTGATGTTTGCTCTGCTGGAGCCTCACTGCCACAGCAGTGCCAGCCTGCCCAGAGCTTGCCTCCAGCCTTCTCATGGGTTGTCACTGCAGTCTGTCTCGCATTCTCACGGAAACCCCAGGTGGGATGGCAACTGATCCTACCTCTGCCACCTGTGCACAACAAAGGTCGTTGTTTGTTTCATACTGCTTCTGCAACCCCTCAAGTGGATGATTGGGTTGTATCTTCTGCTCCTCCATGAGGTTATGACAAAGATTCTCCTTGGCCTAACTTCAGTCTGGCTCCTTTGAGCCCTCTTCCCAATCAGACCTCATTCTTGGGCTTTCATTCCTATCCTGCAGTGTCTAGTTTTAGTAAGAATCATGCTAACTCAGTTTAGAGAGAATCCTCTCACCCTTAGTGTGTGCTCAAATTCCTCACCCTCTACCATCTCCTGGGTGATATCTGATCACCTTGGCCTACTCTTAACAAGAATCCTATTAGGTCAGTTTAGCAAGAATCCTTCTAGACTTGATGTCTTCTCTTGGTAATTTTCCATCCATTGACTCCTTCACTCTTTCTCTTTGGCTATGAATCCCCTCTTTTTCCTTTCTGTATTTGGAATTGCCTTCAATCTCTCTCTCTTATTGTGTTATATTGACATCTATCACAATAGTCCTGAATAGTCTTCCTTACCATTATATCAAGTGTCAGAATATTTTTTTCTTTAACAATTATACTCTTTGGTAGGTTTATTTTGGCGGCAAGGTGATACATATTTAAACGAAGACCTTTCCTGAGCAGTGCATCCCAGTGAAAGTCTATGGTTCAGAAAGTGATCCACAAAGCTCACTAATCCATGGAGAAATATTAGTTTTCCTTATATGAGTCATTTAATAAATATTCATATTCATAGTTTACATTTATCAATATATTTCTCCACTATTGGCCCTAAATATCTATGTTTCCAGAAATAATTTTCCTTCTTTATTAGATGAATCTCTAAAATTCTAAGACAGAAAAGGTGATGAGATATATTTGCAGTGTTGAACCAAACTTCCTGACCAATGAATGCACATATTCACAAACACACACTATCTGATTCTAGAAAGACTAAAGCACTACTGTACACATGTATTCAAGTATGTGTGCATATATTCACGTATAACTTACATATGCTTGTGTGTATACGGTAGTCATGTATTCTTTCCTAGAATCAGTGTTATATATGGAATATGGTATTTGCTTGCTTTATAGTATTCACTTTTATTTCAGGAAAGACCTTACAAATAAACATTATTCAAAGCAGTAAAGCATTTAAAATTACATTAAGGTAGAATCAGGTATTTTGGTAGTCATAATAGAGCAGGAAAGCAGCATGAAGTGAACAAAGGGCTGCACAGCAGGAAATTTATGCTAGTGAAGAAGCAATTCACACCTGTTAACTACTGTGAATAGAATGAGACACAACACCAAGCTTTCATCTAAATACAATGCTGGGTTTTTTTTAATTTTAGACATCTTAAACTTTTTTTTTTACAAAAATAGTTACTGAATTAAATGATTCAGTCTATGGAATAAGATAGAATAATGCCTAAACAAAGATAATGTGGTAAGAAGAAATGCAAAGACATCAAATAGTGAACAAACTATCATATAGATATTAGGAAAAAAAAGAAAAAAGAATGAGCAAATTAGTTTAGAAAATAAAAATGTGCAGAGCCAGTAGTCTACTGGTTATAGGTCATTATGTTAAAATACAGGAGATATCCTCTTGCCTTCTTGTAATGAAATTTGGTTAAACTGAGTTAATGGCTAGTTGAAACATACCCAGTGCTCAAGATCCAGAGAGGTACATAGCTAAAAATAAGAATCTCTATGCATATTTAACAAGTGAAAGAAAATTCTAGAACTCAATGCGGAAAATGTTTGTCCTAATGATATTTTATCTGCAATGTGGAACCAAAATTCACTACCAATGAATGGATGGAGAAACTGCAAGAAAGGGAATAGAAAACTTCAAATTCTGAACAATATCCATCTCACATAACTTATTCCTTTGGCTACTTTCATTTGACTCGTTTGGTTTTAAGCATTACTGAGTCCACATCCTTTCATAGATGTTTAAGACTGAGAATAGTCCTTGTTCACCGAGACCAAAAAGTTAAAAAGAAAAAAAGGTAGAATGGAATACGGAAGCATAATAGGTAAGATCAAGAATTCAGAAGCATACTTAACCAGGCTCATAGTTTGTTTTTTTCTTAACAGTATATATTGAGCCTTATTTTCTTTTTATTATTTATGAAGCAAATTGTATCATACAATGATTTTTCAGGCATAGCCCTGACAAAGACCCACCAGAAGAAAAATGGCAATCACAGGGGAGCAAGAGAAGAGAAGAGTGGTGAGAAATTGTTTCCCCTTCTGCCAGGACTATTTAACCCCCAAGTGTAGTTGATTCTTTTTCTTCTTTTTCAAAACTAGGCCTGGTCTAGAGAAACCTAATTTCTGTACCATAGTTTTCTAGCTAATCCTTCTCTCTTTAGAGAACATATTTGGGTAGTTTATTCTTCATAAAAGATCACTTTGATCATTTCATAAACTGACCTTGCTTTCATATACCCAAAAAAACTGAACCCTTGACTAAGCCTTCAAGGCCAACATGAGCAGACACCACTATCTTATTTTATCTACACAATGTTCTTCTTGGTCTTTCTCTCCATTGTCACTCTCCTGCCCCCTTTGCTCACATCTATTCTGCATCTCCACTGCCCTCCAACTTGCACTGTGAGTTTGGACATTTCCATCCTAAAATGATTCCTCTTTCAAAGGAAAATCATTTCATTTTCTAAAGTGGACATCTATTCCTGTGAACTCCAAATATGAAAATTTTTAATAATTTTAGGTGATCTTCAATATTATTACAGCAATAAAGATAAAAGGCTCTGTGAAGATACATTTTATGAACCTCCAACTTTAAGTGATCAAATCAACATGATTATTTCACTCTAAAACTTTAAAGTCTTATGTATTTTTAAACCTGTATGTGGAATTCCTTTATTTGTAGTCTAACCTCTATGCTTTTAAATGCTTAGAAATGTAATAAATCAATCAATCAAATGTAATAAATCAATCATCCTAGTTTGCCTGGGACAGAGGGTTTCTAGAATTGGAGACTTTCAGTGCTAAGATGAGAAAGACTGGCACAAATTGGAACAAATTGTTGACCACACAAAGATGTCAAGTACATAATAGTAAAAGTGGTTACATAGTAAGGTACATGAAATGAGCACATATTTAGTATTAAGCATTCTGCTAAAATGGAGCCTTTATGGAAAAGAGATTTTCAGCTCCTATTTTCCAGTGGTCATAAAATATGAATATACAGTCTTTTAATTTTTAAGAGTATTTGACTAATGATAGTAAATTTGGGTTAACTGCTTCCAAAGACTGATAGAGAAGGTTTAGTAGCAGCCTGGAAAACCATGGGTAAGTCACAATGTATGAGATGAAACATAACTAATAATGATACTTATTGGCATATCAAAGATAAGTTATTAATGTTTAGTTAATAATTTTGTAGTGCCAGTGATAGCATAGTGGCAAAGAGTAGGTGTTCGTTAGACTCCATATATTTACATTGACTTTACCACTCAAAACCTTAGTTTCATATTCTTTTAAATTTGGGTGCCAGTAGTAACTACTTCATAGAATTCTTCCTACTTTCAAATGAATAATGCCTAAACAGGTAGGAAAGCCCCTGACACAGAGAAAACTGATGATGATAATGATGGTAATGGTGATGGTGGTGGTGGTGGTGGTGCTCACCCCATTCATAATACAGAACCTCAGAATGACTTGAAAATTCAATGCACCATTTCCTTCTGAAGATAAGACTGTAAGGTGGATCTGAAAACAGGAAAATATTTTAACTAAGGAACACCTGCACCTCCTTAGCCTGTGTAGCCAGGATACTGTGTTTGACCCAGTATAGTAGAAGATGAAGAGCTCACCATCTCAAGAAGATAAGAGAAAATTATTTAGAGAGAACCTGGACCAGAGAATTCCTAAAAACAAGATGATTAAATAATAGACCTCCACTTTTTTTTCACCCTTGCCTCTCAGAACACTTCCTGTCACAAAGCAAACTGACAGAAATAGAAGTGAGTATTTCTGTATGTGGTAACTAATATAGACATTGAGGAGGGATCTC
The DNA here is from genome assembly GCA_008086735.1 of Cheirogaleus medius. Lineage (NCBI taxonomy): Eukaryota > Metazoa > Chordata > Mammalia > Primates > Cheirogaleidae > Cheirogaleus > Cheirogaleus medius. The sequence goes on from VBSM01003176.1 coordinate 54,897,525, forward strand.
TCAGTGAAACAATCCACTACAGGCCCAGTGACTGTGCCTAACATTGACCACAGAGATTTCAATAAAAGACACCAGAAATCTGAAAAATGAGCCTCTACAGGAAAGATACACACCTAAGCAAACAAAAAGTAAAAGACAAAAGAGAAATTTAAATAAAGAAAACAGAAATAAGACCAAGGGAAGCAACCTTTAGAAAGAAAACAAATCAAAATCTTATGAGAGAAGTTCCACTTCTGCATGCAATATAGGAAGGTGTGAAAGTACATTGTCCCAACTCTATAAACAAAAAACAAAAATCAAGCAATTCACACAATCATAACTTTTCTTGAGCCCATGTTAGAGCTGAGATTGTAAGATAAATGAGTGAAATAAATTCCAAAGAGGGACAAACTCCTCAGGGACAGCTGGGACACAAAATCTATTTCACCTTTGCCAGATCGTGGGGTTAAGAGGTGTAGGAGTTGATCTTCATTAAAAGGGGGTAAAGAGAAGTTAGTTATGATCCTCACAAATTTCTTTCTTTTCTCCTCCTCCTTCTCCTTCTTTTTTTGAGACAGAGTTTAGCTCTGGCACCTGGGCTGGATTGCAGTGGTGTCATCATATCTGTGGTCAACAGAAGGGAAAGAGCATCATGGGTATGCCTCATGAAAAGTTCATGGATACAAGATAGTTCCAAGTTCAGTATTTGTTTTTATTAAATTATTTAAATTTGTATATGTGTGGTACATGAGAATTATTTTTTTAAAAAATCTATCAATCCATTTTCATCATTTACCTATCTATAATTATGCTTTATAGACCTTCAGATTAATATTATAGTTACAATGACGTAACTATGGTCTTATATTCTATGATAGTCGTTATTAAGTTAACTGATTTGAGTATATCACAATGAATTCCATGAAGGTTTGTTATAACATCAGGTCATACTATAATAGAGTAGTTAAAATATCAGCCTCTCATATTGCATCATCTGGGTTCAAATTCTGTTTCACCAATTGCAAGTTACTTTAGCAACTAATTTAATTTCTCTAAGCCAGACTTTTCTCATCTGAAAAATGGGCTGCCCAAAGTTAACTCTCTTTTAGCTGCTTTGTAAGAATAAAAGTGATCTAATATGTAAGAGATTCTATCTGGGACATAGGAAGCAATAAATATATGTTAGATATTATAATCAAATGAGATAATATATCTAAATATATATTAGACATTATAATCAAATGATTATATTATAATCAAATAATAAATTAGATAGCATAATCAATCAAATTTTATGTCTAAAATTTCTAGACATTTTCTGTAAAGTTTATTTAATTTAATCAAAAATGAGTTAGAATCTATCCAATATTGAATGATTACACATCACCAGAAACACTCATAATAAATATAGTTGAGTCACAAAAGTGAACATATAGAAATTAAGAAGTGAAAGGTTTGGATATTCATTATAGTTAAAATCATTTTGTTTGAATAGGAGTAGTCTATGAAAGAGAATATGGAAGATGAATGTATCTTTTCTCCAGCAGTGATAAACCTATCTATATGTACGTCTCATAGGGCTAATGTAATTTATGTGCATTTTTTATACACCGTCTTCTCTGCCAAGGACATTCTCACATTCAACATATTGGTGTTGAAGCACGACTTCTATATCAGTTAAGAATAACCATTCTTAAGTTATATGACATATGACATACACAGACATATGCGTGTGTGTATGTATAATTTCCCCTGCAAAACTATGAAAATGTAGTTTTAATAGAGTCCCAACTTGGTTCTTTGTCTAACAATTCTTTGATAACAACTGCTTTTCTTAAAAAAAAAGTTTTTTAATGAATTATTCATAGAATAATTGTTTTTAGTTCAATTACTTATAATACTGAAAATGCATTATAATGTATAATTATATTTTTCCAACATAATTACTAAGTATAATGACAATGTATAATTCTTTATGAAACTACATGAAGAAAATTGCATTGCTCATGCATAATGTTATAATAGTTAAACTTTGTTATTCAAAAAAATTATTATGATTTGTTGTTTCAAATAGACCATACGATTATTTCACAGATAAGGAAAAATGATTTTTTGTCTAATGTCAGATAAAACCTTGAAAATGAAAAATTTTGGAAATTCTAATATCATAATATACTTCAAACTTGTGTTTTTATTAATACTACAATTTACTCATGGCAAAAATTGGTTCGTACTGAAAAAAAGTTTTCCATATAACACAGTTTTAAAGCTAAAATTAGAAAAAAGATATGTTCTAATTACTTTTATTCAACAGGAAAGCCTTCATATACACTATGTAGTTCAACTATGTCTAATGATAAATTACCTTAAATTGTTTTATTTCATTTTTTCTACATAACAAAAATGCAAATTGAAATTTGACTTAAAGAATAATTTTGTTTTAGTGGGCATTTTAATAATGTGAATTTTTTCACATATGCATGTCAGAGAACTACAAAATTCTTTGTCAGAGATGCTGTCCATAATTCCATTAAAAATGTGGTTTTTGTTTTAATTGAGAAGAAATGCACTTCATTTCAAAGTATTAAAAATATACACTGAGAAGTAGGTCTCTGTAAATGGCTCGGAAGGAATCTAAATCACATCACGCATGAAAACAATCTTAAGAACAGAAACAATTTTAAGAACATTTGTTTCCCTTTTTTTAGTGTATTCTATCCCTAGAGTTATCTGAATGCCGAACTTAAATTTTGGGGTGTTGGGCATTAGATTTTTGGGTTCAGTTCTTTTTGTTAGCATGCAAAGACAAAATATTTCATACATGATGGATATTGGTTTGTGAAAAACATAGTACCAACACTACTGAAATTTCTCTTCAAACTAAGGCTTTTATTTGTGATTTTTGATTTATTTGAAACAATATACAAACATTATTGCAAAACTGAAAGAGAAAATCCATGAAAGACTCTGAACATTAATTGGTTCCCCCCCCAAAAGTATGTCTATATACTGATAAATAGTCCTTTTTTAAAATACAGTTTTAATGCCAAAGTTTGTTTTAGTCTATTTGAGCAGTGATAGATGAAAGCAGGCTAATATAGAAAATTAACTGAATGAATCTAATATCAAAGTTAGAATATATAAAATATATTGGCAGAAAGTGACATAAAAACTCTCTCTTTATACTTTCTAGTTCATGAACGTGGAACATTAAAAATACAATAAGCATAGCTATGACAAAATCATAACAAAGACAATATTTCTGAAACCATTTACATATCAGAAACATTATATTTTTCTCTACAGTTTCATATTAACTCATGTTTTGGGATAAGGCACCATCAGGCACCTCGCTTATACTGGATGATAAGATAAAAAAGATGAAATAGGACAGTTTTAGGACTTTTTTTTCATAGTAAAGTAACATGTTGGAAAATATTCTGATAATGCAGCTGCTTGTGTATATTCTGGATATATTATCCTTGGTTAATTAATACAAACATACAAAAATAGATTTATAGGATAAAATCCCAGTGGCATATAAGTTTAAAACATTTTAGTTTTATCCACCAAAAGAATTTTGAAAGACTTCTGTGTACCAGACATTAAGGAAAAGAGAGAATTCTCTGGATCTTTAAATTCATGAAAATATGGTCTACTTAACCTATTTGTCATAGTAATAATATACTTTTTAAAAATTTTGTTAATCAATTGGAAAATATTTTATGAGTTTTCAATCATATATATGTATATATTTATACATGTACATGTAAAATTTAGTGAATGGTGGCTCAGATAATTTGTTATAATAAATAATCTAAAAATACTTCAACCTTGACTCAGAAGTACCAGAAAAGAAGAGTTAAATTGATAAGTTTAATTATTTTTATGTTTATATGTATAATGACTAGAAATGAGGTAATATTTCCTCTCCCCATTGCCATCCTAATTAGCCAGGTAGAATTAACTCTTTTTCTGTCCATTTTACACTCTACATATTTCTTCTATAGGTCCCCACAATTAATTAGTGTGACTATTTCATTGTGTTGTACTTTCCTAAGAATATTTATCTTAAGGTTAATGATGACACATATTTAATTTTTGTTAACTTTGGAATGATTCAATATTGATATTTGCATTATGAATTGATGATGGTTTGTATTTGAATGAATGTACCTATATAATTAGAAAGATTAAGATTAGAAAGATAAGATTAAGATAGATACAAAGATAATTCTAAAAATGATTGTCTTCATGTAAGAATAAAAACCTATGATTAGAGTAAAATATTCTTATAAATAAATGAATAAAATATCTTTCTAAATTTAAGATGAAATTAATTTCAATTACTGAATGTATTAAAGTTCTTCAGAAAGAAACAATAGGAGATACATACATATATATATATATATATATATATAGAGAGAGAGAGAGAGAGAGAGAGAGATGAGAAGTGACTGGCTCACTGGCTCACATGATTATGGAGGCTGGGAAGTCCAAGGCACCAAAAGGTTATGACTAGGTCTCTCTGTTTCCAAGATGGCATCTTGAATGCTACATCCTCTGAAGAGGAGGAACACTATGTTCCCATATGGCAGAAGAGCAGAAAAGAGTGAACTCACTCCCACAAGACCTTTTTGAGACAGCAATAATCTGTTCATGAAGGTGGAATTCTTATGACCTAAACACTTCCCTTTAGGACCCACATCCCAATACTGTTGCACTGGGGATTAAGTTTCAACAAGAATTTTTAGAAGGGACAAAAACATTCAAACCATAGCACTGAAGAGCTAGTGCAATTATAGTGACAGCCATTAGAAAAAGAAAAGAAAAGAAAACTATGACATAAATTATTCTGAAAATCAGATTTGCAGAGGGATTTTTAAAATGAAGAAATTAACAGATAATTCATTTTTTATATATACTTCATGAATTTTGGTTCTTTTTCTTTGAAATATGGTCATTTGAAAATTTGGTGCTAAATATAACATGACAGGATATTATTAATGTACTTTAGTAATGCTCTAGTTAACATATAAAGATAGGTATATTCACAAGTTAACCTATATTTAAATATTTATCTATAAACTTGAAGTGCACAGCTCCATTGGTTACCCTGAAAATTAAGTAAGTAAATACAAAGTGGAGATTTTGTTTAGCCTCTGTAAAATGAGATTAAGTGTCACATTAGACATTTAAGAAGTGTGCCAGTGAAAGAACTCCCTGTAAGTATGCCTGGTGACAGATTAGAAAGGATCAAGGTTAATGGAGTAGTTGGAAATGATACTTATACATAATGCAGGTTGGAAATGAAAGATGTTATTTAAGAAAAAGATTACATTAAGAAGTAGATGGGAAACAAGACCTCATACAGGAACCAAAGTCTTCAATTTCTATAGAATGTAAGAAGCAGGGAATAAAGTATTTAACAATACAATTATAGAATTAAAAAGAGATTGTTTCCTCTGGGTATATTCAGGAGTCACTAATGCTTTCCAAACTAAGAATGAAAAGTTAATTATTTGGGAATTAATGTAATTTGTTTTAAAAATCATATTCAAAATAAATTGCATTTCAAAAATTTTGTTTGCCCTTTACTGGTTAAATTTCAATTCATCTATACTTACACACCTTCCTTCTGACCAGCCCTTAATATACACCCCTCTTCTATCACTTCATATGTTATAATGTAGCAGTGAACTTTCCGATGGACTTGAAATCTATCATATTTGGAGAATGTGCTAATATGTTCATAGTTTATATGAATGTCCATTAAGCTTATAATTATATTTTAATGAAAATATAATTGATAATAAAAGATGATATTTTATTAAAACAGAAATATAATTATAAGAATGTAAAATTGAGAATTAGTAAAAAATTAGTAATAAAATTATATTTGCAAAATTACTGCAGTGGATATTTTGAAATTGCTTACCTCTGTTAACTTCACAGCATATGGATTGAAGTTTGAAAGCAGGTGACATTTTAGAACTTGTCTTTAATGAATTTTTCATTCAAATGGCATCAGCGAGCCTTGAGGAATATCTAACTCTATTAGAATTAAAATTTAGTAAGAATCAGGAAAGTGACTATTGAAAATGGCAAAATGATATGTGCCTGTATCTTCGAGATATTTTTGCTACTTTAAGAAAATTCACATCTAAGGGGTAAAATGTGCATTATCTGGGGGATGGGCTCACTTATAACTTTGGCTCAAACAGTACAAAAGCAATTTATATAACAAAATCATTTGTACCCCTGTAATATTCTGAAATAAATAAAAAAATAAACTGTAATCTTTTATCACCATCGTTTTATTCAATATGAATTTTACTAGCAACACACTTTTACTAGGAAATATTTATATATATAATGGAATATATATGAATAATGGACTGATAGGTGGTAGAAAGATATATTTCAATAGTTTTACATTCCAGTTTGAATTTTATTATGAAAAATTAATACACACAGTCTCCAATTAATTAGGAGGGGAAATTCTTTAAAATAGCATTAAGAAAATTAAACATTAAGAAAAACATTTACACTGCTTATACTAATTTATTGTTTTCAAAATATAACTTGGTTATATGCACTGCATTTGAGTGGAATATTTACAAGGGGAAGATAATGGCCCTAAAATTGTATATGAAGACTTTTAATGGACAGAAAAACATCAAAGAAATAATAACAAATTGTAGTTTCTTAGATCTCCCGGATGACTAAAGCCATTTTAAAGTAAGCTTATTTGAGGAAAATGCCTATTTCTGACTATAACTTGGATAGCTGAAAATTATTTTCCACTTCAAATATGGAAATTAATGTTTTAGTACAACAAAGGAAAACAAAAGATTAAGATAGTTCTAGAATTAGAAAACACAATTTTTTTCTGACTTTTCTTAGTTTAATTGAAATTGAATTGATTTTTGGTTACTTTGGGATTTTATTTGCTTCTAGGCAGAACCATCTTATATCAATACATGACAGTAAAGCTTGCAATGGAAAGCATGTCTGCCACATTCATGTGTCTACAGAGCAGTGTTTCTTTTTGTGAAGAACTAGAGCCACACCCACCTGAGTGCCTTGAGATAATCTTATAAAAGACTATGAAAGTGGTGCAATGACTGAACCAGTCCCATACGATCATGTAGAAGTCTCTAATAGTGAGTGAGATGAGGCGCCTCAACCTAATATTTTTATAACTGGAGGAACTTAGGGAGGGATTTAACCCCTTGGTGACCAGTGAGTATTAAGTTAGAGACTTCTTTACCCAGTATGCTTCCTGTCTCTCCTGACTGGTTCTTAGGTCTGATATTCAAGCAAAACACTCTGGGAAGGAAGCCTTTTCAGTTCTACTCTAACTAGTTGGGCATCCATACCTTACATAAATATTTTTGATTATTAGACTTTCACTGTCTGCCTGGATTTCTGAAGTGTCTGGCTTCCACCCAAGTTCCTTGGTCCTCAGAGTTGCCAAGCACTGAAATGCAAACAATTTGAGTGAAGATATGTTCTCATTGCCTTATTTTTCCATGCCCTTTTCCCCTATGCTAGAACCAATTCCCAAAGTAACGTTAATGTCCTCAGCTTTCTTTTCACATAAGATGTGGACATAACAATAATGATGAGAATGGAAATTTCACATAAGCTTTGTGGCCTTCATAACGGTAGTGACACAATCTTTGTGAAACTCACAGAGATATATGAATTATATTTTTCTAGGAAGTGAAAAGAACACAATTGTAATACATATCTGAGGCACTTGCTGCACACAGGATAACTACATGAAGAAGAAACACTGAATTTTCATGTTGAAATGTCTAAATTTTAGATGCAATAGTAGCTTTTATGAACTAGAAACATGATGAAATAATGTTCTTATTTTTACTTCATTTAGTTATGCTTTTAGAAAGACACTAAAAGAAATCCCATGATCATTCCTATCCTGTTAATACCTTAAAGAGACTGTAATTAACACCATTTTTGTTCATAAAGAAGTCAGGGATTTTAGTGTTAGTTTTTGTCTAAGGGTTTTAAATTCAAATATTCCAACTATTTCATTAAGTAGAATAATACTGGAAAATGAATAAGTGTGATGGGGCAAACATAGCTGCTTTTGAGAATTCCTAAACTTTTTATGTCCCTAACTACTAAGGCTCCTTTCTGTACCTGTTCAATCTGTGCCCTGCCTCTCCCTCTGAGAATTACTCTGCCAATGTAACAGATCTCTGTGGATTATTCTTATATTGTAGGAGTCTGCAAATGAAGAAAGAAAGACTGTATGTAGAGGGGAAAGAAACTGAGAAAATATAGGAAAAAAATGAGCATTGTGGGCCAAAACTAGGTGAAATAAATTTGGGCATAATTTTTTAAGAAAAAGCTGTGAGAGAAAAGAGGGACCATCAGGTATATTAAAAAGTGTCACTCTGAACTGCGTATCCCCTCCACAATGTAGGCTATTTAAATAATGTAAAGAAAAGTTAATACCTCTTATATTGTTAGATTTTTGTTTTGACCAAATTACCACTCTGATTGGATGTGAGTTATAGTTGTTAAATGTTTAAATGATTCCCAGGTAAGCATGTGCATTTATATCTTGATATCTCTCAAGATCCCATTAAATGGTATCAAGTGATTTTAAAAATGATATGCCGTTGCAGGGATGGGGTGAACAGGAGAAAAGAAAGCAGGGACAACGTGGCATGCTAGGGGCAAAGGTATGATTTTGAAATCTGAGTTATGGTAGATTCTGGTAGGTTGAATCTGATTACATTCTCTATTAATTATTTCTGTATTTCATCATTCCCAACTGTGTCTACAGGGGATTTTTCAGAAGTAAGAAAAAATAAGTTAAATTCTGTTTTTAAATTTAGGTAAAAGGGAAATCATAGTGTAATAGTAGATGAATGAAGAAGTGATGTGAAAACACTAAAATGAGTATAAAGATTGCTACTATAGAGTTTTGTACACTTGTTAAAAACAGAATAAAATAGGATTTTCAGAATTCCAAAATTACTAAAGTCAAAACCACTTTTTCAGAGAACAAACAAAATGAAAACAAATTTTAAAAAGGGAAACATAAACAAAGAAAAATCTTTTCCAGATAGGGAGGGCTTCTTCACTGTAATACATATTTAAAGAAATACACTACAGTAAATTTAAAAACAAAGTTTACAAATGTGATCTATTTCATTAATACCTGCCTTATCTTACACAACAAATGAGTAGTCTTATTTATTTTAATATTTCTGCATGCACCACAGTTATATAGTCATATTCTTGGTTTTTTTATGGTGGTGTAATGGTTAATTTTAATGTGTCAATTTGACTGGGCTGCAAGGTGCCCAGATATTTGGATAAACATTTTTTAAAATTTTTAATTTTTAATTATTATAGGTACATAATAGTTGTATATACTTATAGGGTACATGTGATGTTTTGATACAGTCATACAATGTGTAATAATCAAATCAGGATAATTAGAGCATCCATCACCTCAAGCACTTAACTATTTTTTTATGTGTATGTGTTAGGAACATTTTTCCAATTCCACTATTTTAGTTATTTTAAAGAATATTACAACTTATTGTTGACTATAGTCACTTTGTTGTGCTATCAAAATTGTTAATTCTAAGCATATTTTTGCACCCATTAACCATAATACAAAAATTAAAAACATCTGTGGATTTTAAGCTATTTGAAAATTTTTATAAGGTAGAGTATAGGTATGACAGGATTAAACAACTAAATACAAAAGGTTTTAAGTCTTGTCGAAGGTTTGTACCAAATCACCTAGAACGTTTAAATAAAAGCTTAAAATGTTCTTGAGACTTTAACAGAACATAATTGCCTATCTCCTAAATATTATTTATTATGATGACAATCGCATTTTAAAGAACTTACTACTTGCTTTAGAGGAATTATTACTACTCATTACTAATAAATATTAAATTTATTACACTTTTCAAGTGATAAAGAAAACTGGAAAGAATCCTTAAAATCATCCAAATTCCAGCTGTTTAAAAATAAGTACTATAAAAATCAAAGATAGATTTTAACAAGCTCTATATATTGATTAATACTTAAAGCAAAATTGAAATCATCCTTAAAATAATATTCTAATAAATAATTTTACTTTAATTTAACAGAAAAAGTAATGACTTTATTTTTACAAATGATGTTAATTCTTAAATTATATTTCCAAAACTAAGAAGTACTATTAAAAAACAAAAATAAGTTGCAATGTTTTATTTTTAAACCTTTTCAAGAACACCAGTAGGTTGCGTATCGATCTCTTCTTTTCCCTCTCACAACTGTTATATTCAATATATTCATTTTAATTTTGTTTTCAAGTTTCTTTTGTTGTTTCCTCTGTCTTGTACACTATGTCTTCAAAATGTTTTTGGGGCATATTTCTGTAAATCATTTTTCTAATATGTTTTCAGACATGATTATTTATTCTGCTTAATGAAATAAGCATTTCTGTAATGTGCTGATATTTTCACTTGTATTTATCCTTCTTTCCTGAGATTAGGCTCACTTTGAATATCCTTTTTTCCCTATCTATTCCTTAGAACTGTGTATCTTTTCTTTTTTTGTACTATATAAAAGCAAGACAATGTCAGCTATAATTTATTTGAGAGAATGGAGAGTACTTTGTCTGAGATCATCCCATATCTCCTGGAGTAATTCTCCTTTTGCTTTGTGTTCCAGCTGTATTCGGCTTATGTTCCTTCCCTCCTTTTTTCCTTGTATCTGTGCATAGGTTCTGTAAATTGCTTTGTGATTAATATTAATTAGTTGTCGAATAGTATTTAACTGTAGGTTGAAGAACTAAGGTAGAGATTTGAAGTCAAGTAAGCTGGAGCCATCTGCATTTTTAATATTTGTCTGTTGTTTCTTTCCCTCCTGTGTGTGTGTGTGTGTGTGTGTGTGCTGTGACCGTCACCTCAGTTTTTTGAACAACGTATGTGTCCCTCCTTGGTCATTGACCCTCCAGTTGGGATCTGGCAGTCACCATATTCATTTTCTTCTAACCCCACAGCAGTATCCCAGAGCAGAGAGTCTGCATCAAAGAATTAGAGCAATTTAATTGAGATCTGGGAAAATACCTACAGCCCTTTGAAAGTGTCCTTTTTGATAGACAGCTTTCGCAGGTTTAGCAGACATATATTATTACTTTGTATTCATTTTTGTCTTAAAACAAAGTTTTACTTCTATTTTTTCATTTTTTTTAAAGATTAAGAGTGGCTTAAAAACATCTTTACTAAAAGATCCTTCAGCAATTAAAATTAATTCTGGAAATCCTATAGATACTTAAAATTGGACATGTAGAAATCACACACTATTAAAATAATCTTCATATGAAGAGACTTAACAACAGAGATATTAATAGTCAGTGCATGATGTAAAAAGCCTATTGCTCTTAGTATTTTTCAGCCAACTTAGAAAAAATTTTATTTCTTTATTAGACAAATACTGATTGAGCATTTCTATTTTCCATGTACTGAACTAGCTATGGTGTAAGTCATAAAGATGAATGAAGCATAGACTCTGAACGCAAGGTATTTAAAATGTCACTGTGGTGAAATTATTGGCATGCATATGTCTGTGGCTAGGAAATGTTACAGTTTGGGCTTACGGAGAAAGAAAAAAATGTTATCATCTATGGTATTGCTTATGGCTTTAGCTTAAGGAAAAAGAGAAAATTTATATCACAAATGATGTTGCCAGTGATACAGATAGTAAATCAATCAGGAGAGAGTGGTAACTTTAAAAAACAGTAGACATAACAATAAGATATTTATATGTACTAGAAATGTGTCCAGTGTATTAAGACCTAATGCTGCTATAAGTGTCCTGTACAGAAACAGAACAATAGAACCACAGTTAGATGATTACACAAGAATGTGGAATTGGTTTGTGAGCAACTGGGTGGAAGTCAATTTGGTGGGACACCAGGGACGACGTACAAGTAAACATTTATTGATAACTGGAAAAAACAGTTAGATATGTCTTACAGTTAATGTAATAAAAAATACATATAACTTGTGTAAAACTAGGCTCCTATAAGTCTTTCAACACCATATCAAATTTTAAAAGACCTGCATTCAAACTCCCTAATGGAAAAAATGAAAAACCAAATTCTCTCAGAATAAACAAATAAATAAATATTATTAAATTTATAAGCCACTATACTTTTTAAAACTCTTCATCTCTCTCATTATTTAATACATGAATGCCATTCTCACTTTCTCTTGACTCCCAAATCTTTTTGCAGATACCCATGTCCTGGTGGTTTTATCTCTTGTTCCCTTCTTCCTTGCCTTCGCATACTATATTTTTTGCTATGGATTGCTTGGGGCAAGGAAAATTGAAGAAGTCTTTCCATAAACTCTGGTACTTTGCTTAGTTCATTACCTCTTTCAGCAAAACAAATGTTCTGGACAGGCTCCAGCATCAAAGATATCTTAGCAGTTGAGAAAGAAATACATTTTGATGTTATTAATCTTATCATTTAAGTAAGAAACTGGTTTTCTTAAGAACCAGTAAGAACCAGTTTTTCTGAAACTGGTTTCTTGAAACCTTTCTTGAAAGGTTTTGAATGTTGTATATTAAAATTATACCTTTTTTCATTTGACCAAAATATTAATATGTGTATTCTGAAATATTTGATTACTGACAATCAAATAGTGCCCTGAGATTTAATCCAATATTTTTATTTTTATTAATTGTTCATGATTGATATTCATGCCAGAAGGCAAAAAAGAAGAAACATGATATTAGCATGTAAATGATACTTTCTTGCTACATGTAAGCTAAATGATGCCTCAACAGGGTCCTCAAATTATTCAAAACTGAGAAATACCAGTGTAACTGGTTTTCACTAGCAGTGTGAGTATTTTTAGAGATTGATAATAATGACTTAACTGTTGATTTCAATTTCAAATATAAAAATGTTTAGTGCCAATTGCATGTTACCTTGTTAAGTGGGAAACACATTAAGTAAGAATGAAAACAGTGTTTGTGTATGTGTCTAACTACAACTATGCATGTGTTAATGTTGCTCAAACTTTTGTTTCACTTGGCATAAAAAGTCTTCCAATAATTTGACTTTCTAAGTTTATCCAGTCTATCTTTCTTTTTCTACTGAAATCAACTTTTGGCTTTAGAGTAGACTCCTTATTATTTACATGGCTTTGTTCTGCTTCTTCCTGCTTCTTATCAATTGTTTTCTACTTGCCCAAAATAACCTTTCCCATGCCTCTCCACCGAAATGAAACAAATCAAAATAAAAATTGCAATTATTTCTAAGTCTAGTACAGACACACACTTCATGAAAATTTCTCCATTTCCTCCATTATCACTCAACATCCATGAAAGCTTTTGAATGGCATCTGATTGGGATCACAATCACCAATATTTAAGAAATTAGAACATGGCCTCTTAGCTTATCAAGTACCCGTCCTAAAGTTTGCTCACTTTAATTGACCTCACTCAGAAGGGAAACTACTGACTCAGAACTGTATGCATAGTTAAGTTTATTGATTTAGCAAGATTGGCTGTCTGGTTTGTTGCATCTGACAGCAGATTAGAAGCTTCCCTGATAGCTTAACACATTGAGCTATAATAAAGAAGCAGGAGATAAGAGAGGTGCATCGCCAATTAGAGATCAGTCTGTGTACTGAAAATGCTCTTAAACATCTTACTAGCTCCTGAAGGTATCACTTCAGAGACCCTGATTCCAAAATTAATATTACTAATGATAATTGAGAAATATAAACCCACGTTATTTATAAGCTGGTATTATCAGGCTGTTATTTAGGTATTTTCATCATCTTATTTAGAAGTATATAAAATGTACCACAAAAACAGAATTATAAAACAATGTACAGTACTTGGATAGATCATAATATAACCCAGTGAAGGAATTTTTTCTTTATAATTTCTGACATTCTATTTTTTTTCTTGAACACTTCATATGTCAGTTTATTCCATTGTTGAGCTGGTCTAAATTAACAGAATATTATTCTTCATACTTAGCTGAACCTTGCCACTCTCTAACATAAAATAATTGATCCTAGTTTTGTTTTCATGAAACAACTCTGAAAATACACGCTTCGCTTCTAAATAACAACATTTTTAACTTGTGAAAGACTTATCTTCGTTAAGAAATGTATTTCCTCAGTAAATTTATTAGTTTCTGGGATAATTATCTGTTTGCCTTTATTTGTTTTTGTTACACAATTTCCAGATTAATTTATCATCTTAGTTATCTCTTTCTGTATAAATCCCAGTGTGTTAGGATCCCCTTTTAAAATGTAATTTAAAATAATCTCAGTGTTGCAGATCTTGTCTGAAATGGGAGATGAGTACCTCCTTTATCTGATGAATTCAGTACTATAAATGTAAACTTTATCTGGACTTACTTGGTTCTATTCATTTAAATTTATCAAATATCATTTTTAAATTGCAATATAATTATTTTTATATATTCATATCTCCAACAGGCACAACTTTTTTATGATAGAAGTTATATTTTACTCATTTTTAAAGCACTTGGCATATAGTAGGCCCTTGAAAATACTGTTGGAGGAATGTGTGAATAAATGAAACATCTAAGAATATCTTAGCTTATTTCAGTATTTGCATCCCATTATAATTTTTTTATCTTGTCCATAAAATTTTTAATCTAGTTTTCAAATGATTTGGAGTTAACTATGTTCTCTCTGATCCAGAATTTACAAAATGTATTTTGAACCAAAATAAAAGTCAAAAGGCTAAATTTATTTTTAATTAAAACTTGTGAGCTTGCAGCTTGCTAAACTTTGTGATTATATAAAACCTTGATTTTTGTCATCAAACTTATAAAGAGGCCTTATCAGCTAGTATCTTTAGTAAGATACAGAGGTTTCTCTCAGATACTGTATTGAGTTATTAAGCAAAATTCGAGAATAATTTTTTCCTAAACTTATGAGTTATCTTCCTAACTAGATTAAAGGTTCTTAAACATTGAAACTGAGTCCTCCATTTCATACACCTAATCAATCCACAAGCATGGGCCACACAAGTTGAATTAAGTTCAATTTTATTATTTGCATTCTTTATTTTCAGGAAAAGATTAACCATTTGATATGTATACTATCATATACTTAAGAAATCATAATTTATGCCTTCAAATAAGATGGAATATTTCAAATAAAAGGAATTTGAAGAACAATAATTTATTCACTAAAAGTGATAGCTTTGTGGAGTTAATATTGTACTTACTGAATTAATCTATGAAGTTTCTATTCAACTTTATTCCTCAGAGTCTGAAAAAGCCTAGAAATTGTGAACAATGATTACTACTTGTTTCCTGTTAAATTGGTATAGATTTGAAAGATGTTTTGAATTAATTTTGAAATGTGGGAGAAAGAAAATATTGCTATTTACTGGTAGGTAAAATTCAGTATTCCATTTTAATAAAATTTTCTTGCTATATGAAAGATTGCTGTATGCTTAACTAGATCCTACTATGAGAAAGTATAAATTAGTTATGCTCCTGTTAATGCCTTCCTTCTTATCCAAATCTACTTACTTAACTCTGGTGGAATACTATTAATGCAATTCTTCAAGACTTTTAACTAATGTCTTAATACCTAACACTTAATGAAACTTTACTTTGAGAGACTGTTGTAAATGTTGGTTCAGCCTTCAGACATAGAGAAAATAGACTTCAAATTGTCTTTTAAAGTACCCCACAGAAAAGTTTTCCCTGAAATCAAAGGACATGAAAGGTTTCCTGGGAAACCATAAAGGCTCCATACTGATTTGCTCAGGTTGTCTGTTATCCAATGACCTCTCCTTAATTGGAGGAGGAGCCAAGAACAAAGGGGGAAGGAAGAGAACAGCTGGACCAGATAAGAGAGAACTGGAAAAGACAAAGCCATTGAAAACAGAATTAGAAACCCTTGAAGCAGACCATATCTATTTTCAGGCTAATCTTCATACTCTGCAGAAGTCCTTTTGGTGCCTAACCTAGAAACAGCCAAAATTTCCACCTTCATGCTCAATCTCTTTTCTTCCATACACTGTTAAAGAATAGCAGTCATAAAAGCTTTTATTCTCTAATACATCTACAACCTCCCTTCAGTTTTTTTCATGTTGTGATTTTACAGAGTATCATTATTCTGACAAAGAAATGGCCACCCATCCACACAATCATAAGTTCGCTGCCATCTGCCAGAGTTCTAAGATCTTAGACACCTATGTCTTCATTCAGTATTTGACCTTTCAAAAATAAGCCATCTGGGAATCAAGGTACATTTGATTAAATAAAGGAAAAATATATAAATCAAAATGTCTTGTATATAATAGGGATTATGTGATATTCTTAACATCTAAAATATATTGAAAATGTTTAATTATGTTTTAACCAAATACAAATAGTAATCACTTGATTTAACTATGAGCTATATTTTGGGTATTAACTCATTTTGGTATTCTGAATTCCATAATTAAGATTTCTAACATTTCATAAGCTATTTATTGAAAAAACATCTTTTACCTATAAAACTTCAATTATGTTATGAAAAAAAGACAATTGAGATATACTATTATTAATACTTTTTACTTGATATTTATTCTATCTCTAGTATTTCCTTTGTATTAATACTTCAAATACATATATATATGTCGAACATGTATAGCCTAACAGACATTATGTTTGACTATGCAACAGAAAGAAAGGTAAGATCCAGGTTCTGACTTCATGGATCTTAAAACTAAGTGAAGGAAATTTGTTAAGTACCAACATAACAATGTTTGATTGCTTCCTTCAAATGAAGGATTTTAAGCACATTTCAGATTAAAAGTTTTATAACACATTTAAAATATTCTACAGTATTTCAAACTGAAACAGAACATGTTTATGAAAAAAGGTATATTTGAATCATGTCTTAAAGTTCTGTTATAATTTTATAACAGATAAAGATGGGGAACATCTGGTAAAGATGGAGAACAAATAGAGCCCAATTGTAATTCAGTTTTGCCAAAGCCTAAGTTACATGTAATGGGCAGTAATAAGACAAAATTAGAAAAGTTGGATGGGGATCACATTATAATATTTCTTAAATTCCAGGTAGAGGAGTTAGCAGTGAATTCTGCAGGAAATGAGCAAATATAATTAAAAATATTTTCTCAGGAAAATCCCCTTTATACAGGGACCTGTTTTTCCACTCACAAAACCATGTAAGGATTCCATTTGGAGGTTCGAATTGCCAGGGTGTTATTGATTATTAGAGATTATTATATGGGCAGATACAAGTTATTTAAACAGAAAAATGCAGTTTTGCACACTAGTTAGAAGATAAAGGAAATAAAATATAATGAAATTTTAGTAAATAATATAAAATGTCAGCAGAAAGGAAACTTGGCCAAAATATTTCAAAGTTATTCTGCAAATTAGAGATTTAAGACAGAGCCCAGAGGTTAATAATGTGCAGAACTAATAAAAAATAATATGAATGTTCTTTTAAGGGGGCTGAGTACAAAGAAGAAGAGAGAGGATGGAGGCCTTGAGGAAGATGAGGGTAATACGTTTTCCACTCCCCTATCCCATCGGGAGCTCAGCTGAGCTGTCAGGTGTCAGAGTAGCAGATTAAAACCACAAACCAAAAATGAAAGAGTTAAACCTTTAACA
>VBSM01003176.1:54919334-54936140 GCA_008086735.1 Cheirogaleus medius
CCCCATAATATGCTGAAATAAAAAAAAATTAATCTTGGGGATTGATTATTTTATTTTTAAATCATTTTAATTAGGTAAACATTTATTTGGCTCCAAAGTCAAAATTGTAAAATCAAGAGATCTAGCTTCTGGCCCTACAACCATGCTCATGCTTTCTTCCTTTTCCTATTGGCAGGCAACCTTTTGTAAACGTTCTTGTTATGCTTCAATTATTTCTTTTTAAAAATGTACCTACACACACACACCCATACATTACATGCTTAATTTATTACATACTGTGTGTTCTAGAGCCTGCTTTTTTTGTTTCTTTTTTTTGCCTTAATGGTATGTCCTGGAAACTACTATAGAGAAGGAAAGAGAACTCTTCCTTACTACTTTTTAATGCCCCATGCGTTTCTTTGTAAGGAATGTATGTAGTTTATTTAAAATGTCTCCTATTAAGGGGCATGTGGGTTGTTTCCAGTCTTTTGCTATTTCAAATAATGTAACAAATAATCTTGTGATTGTCTCACTTTATACTTTTCTCAGATGTCTTTGAGAGAGGTTCCTAGAAGTTATGTTTCTGAGTCAAAGGGTAAATGTTTATATAATTTTCTATGTATAGTCATGCACCACATAATGACCTTTTGTTTTACTATGGGCCATGTATATGTAGTGGTCCCTTAAGAATATAATGTAGCTGAAAAATTCCTATCACCTAGTGACATAGTAGCTGATTTAATGTCGTAGTGCAACATATTACTCACATGTTTGTAGTGATTCTTGTGTGAACAAACCTACTGCACTACAGGTCATAAAAAAGTACAGCACATACAGTTATGTACAGTACATAATATTTCATAATAATAGTATACTCTGTTACTGGTTTATGTATTTACTATACTATAATTTTTATTGTTTTTCTAAAATATACTCCTTCTACTTATAAAAAATAAGTTGACTGTAAAGCAGTCTCAGGCAGGTCCTTTGAAAGTTATTTCAGAAGAAGGCATTGTCACTATAGGAGTTGACTGCTCAATGGGTGATATTGCTTCTGAAGACCTTCCAGTGGGACAAGATGTGGAGAAAGATAGTGCTATTGATGATTGTGACCACGCATAGGCTTACGCTAATCTGGGTTTGTGTTTTAGTTTTTAACAAAAAAAATGAAAAAATAAAAAAAAAATTAAAACAGAAAAAATATTTATAGAATAAAGATATAAAGAAAGAAAATATTTTAGTACAGCTACACAATGTGTGTTTTAAGTTAAGTGTTATTAAAATAAAATCAAAATCTTAAAAACTTAAAATGTTTATAAAGCAAAAAATTTAGTAAGCTTAGGTTAATTTGTTATTGAAGAAAGAAAAAGTTTTGTATAAATTTCGTGTAGCCCAAATCTACAATGTTTATAAAGTCTACAGTGGTGTACAGGAATGTCCTAGGCCTTCGCATTCATTCAACACTCATTGCTGACTCACTCAGAGCAACTTCTTGTCCTCCAAACTCCATTCATGGTAAGTGCCCTATTATAATGTACTATTTTTATACTCTGTTTCTACAGTAGCTTTTCTATGTTTAGATACACAAATACCTACCATTGTGATACAATTGCCTACAGAATTCAATACAATAACATGCTTTACAGGTTTGTAACCTAGGAGCAATAGGCTATACCATTTAGTCTAGATGTTTATTAGGCTATACCATGTAGGTCTGTGTAAGTACAATCTATGATGCTCCCATAAGGATAAAGTGGCCTAAAGATGCATTTCTCAGAATATATCTCCATTGTTAAGTGACTCACGACTGCGCTGCCAAATATTACTTCCTACAGAATATACTATTAATAGTATTTATTACCATTAGCATTGGGTGAAAGTGAATGTTTCCCCATTCTCACCAATATCTTCTCAGATATCTCAGTAAACTAATTAGGAAAAGAGGAATTTCAAAGATTATTTTTGGGACTTTAACTTACCTGTGTTTTCTTGAGGGTCAGTTGGACTTTTGTTTGTTTGTTTTTGTTTTATTTAAATATTGTTCATTATTTGGTCCTTATTTTCTGTACTTTCCCTCCCTCATCTCTTTAAATTATTCCACAAGAAGGACCATGTTGATTAATTTAAGTGGTTGTCTGAAAATGCCATTCTGTAGACATATTTCCTCAATAGAATTTTTAGCTGAAAGTGAGGCTTGACTGTACACTCTGCGTATGCGTATGTGGGTGCTCATTGGATGGAATTTACATTACGTAAGTGAGAGAGGAAGAAGCTAACATACACACTGTTGCTCCTCTCACCCCAAGGCAACCCTGTGACCGTGACAACCACAGTGGAAACCCTAGTTGTCCTGGGTTTGTAATCGTTCTCATTCTATGGAGAGCGTTCCTCAAGTTTTAGTATGAATAAAGTAAATAAAGCAGTTGCAATTGCTTTGTATTTGAGGAGAGAAGTGGTCAGTATAGAAATTCCATAAGCAAAATTTATTATATTATATCCAAACAGTTTTTCACCTGATTTCTGCTGGTTTTCCACTCCATTTTTTGTTACCTGCTGACTAGAAAGGTGGAGATTCTCCGCACTTTACTCTCAGTCTCCACACTTAAGTGCTAAGATGACAGTTCTGCTATTTATCTCCAAGATTTCCATAGTTTTGTCAAAAGACCTAATCTACTAATTTTTCCCAATTTCCCAGTTACTGATTTCTTTCACTTTGTAAGCCTTTCCTGTTATTTAAATGAGATTCGATATAGTGTGGAATTAACCAAATGTGTTCAAACCTTCAATGATAATTTCATAAAGATAATCCAGTTCACGTAGAATAATACAAGAATTATTAAATTAAATTCTTTAGCAAGTCATTCCCAATCTCAGATATTTTTTACGGTAATTGTTTTCTCGATAATAACCACTAAAATTATTGAGAGCAGAACATGGGAAATCTCTCATTTCATGAACTTATATTTATAAAACACCCAGGGTGTAAACTTTCATACATTATTATTTTTCCATTTTTAATAGACTTTGTTTTTTAAAAACAGTTTTAGATTTAAGAAACTTTGAAAAAATGGTGCAAAGAGTTCCCATATACTCTATACCTAGTTTCCCTTATTATTAACATCTTACTTTAAATGTCATACTTTGGTATAATTAACAAACTAGTATCAATACATAATTAAAGTCCATACATTATCCATATTTTCTTAGTTTTTACATAATGTACTTTTTCTATTCCAGAATTCCATTCAAGATACCACATTACATTCCGTTGTCATGTCTCCCTAGGTTCCTCTTTGCTGTGACAGTTTCTAAGACTCCCTGTTTTTGTTGGCCTTGACAGTTTTGAGGAACATTAGCCATTTTGTAAGATGCCTCACTATCAGAATTTGTTTCATGTTTTTCTCCTGATAAGACTGGGGTTATGCTTTATAGGAAAGAAGACCACCAATGTGAAGTGCCATTTTCATCACACTATATCCAAGGTACATTCTGTCAGCATGATTTCTGACAGTTGATTTTGACCTTGATTATCTGACGAAGATAGTGTTGTCACATTTATTCACTGTAAAGTTATTCTTATGTGTTTCTTCCTTCTTTCCATACTGTATTTTTGGAAGTCTCTATATGCAGCTCACATCTTAGAAGTGTAGAGTTATGTTCTTTTTTGTGAGTGGAGTATCTACGTAAATTATTTCAAATTGTTCTCCATGAGGAATTTGTCCCTTTTCTCCCATTAATGTATTCAAACCTTAATTTATACAGCATGGACTCATGCATATATATATATATTGGATATATATATGTTATTTTTTTTTTGAGACAGAGTCTTGCTCTGTCACTTGGAATAGAGTACAGTGGCATGATCATAATTCACCACAATTTCAAACTCCTGGGCTGTAGCATTCCTCCTGGTTCAGTCTCCCAAGTAGCTGGGACTACAGGCTCATGCCATCATGCCTGGCTAATTTTTAAAAATTTTCTGTAGAGACCAGGTCTTCCTATGTTGCCCAGGCTGGTCTGGAACTTCTGTCCTCAAGCTATCCTCCTGCCTTGGCCTCCCAAAGTGCTAGAATTGCAGACATGAGCCACCACATCAGGCTATTTTTTTATACTTTGGATTACAATTCAATACTACATTCTTTTGTTGCTCAAAATTTTCAGCTTTGGCCATTGAGAGCTATTTTATTTGATTCCTGTGGTCTTTTGACATATCTCCATTGATTGATTTTCTTTCTTTATTTTTAGCATACCCTTACTTTCTGGCACTACAGAATTCTCCTGACTCTTGCATATTTCTTGCCCCAGTCTAGAATTAGCCATTTCTTGAAGGATCCCTGGTTCCTTTTAATGAAGAATGATTTTAGAAACCAAGATCTGGGTACGAAGTGTGCTCTTTGCTATGAAGTTGTTATTTCTTTTAGACACATGAGCTGACAGACCACATGAATAATATGGCACACATTATATTTTTATTTAATTGTGTGGAACTGTATTATGAGAAAAGTGTTTAATTCTCTTTTAACATTCCTCATAACTAGTTCTAAAAAGGTATTTTAGTCACAACTAATACAAATATGACTCTTACTTTTGAGATTCTCCTTTGATATGTGATAGTGATAAGTTGGTCTGATAAAATTTTTCTGGACTCATATCTAAGTTGTTACACATTTATTCTCATTCAAATTTTATAACTTACTTTCAAGAGCATTATGATATACTTTTGGTTCTATAAATCCTGTTATGGTCTTTATCCCAGATAGTAAAATTTGTCTTGAATATAAGAAATCGTCTATGAAATCATAAAAATGCAGTGAATTTTATAGGAAAACAGAATCAATTGGATGAAATTAAAATAAAACTTAGAGATCAAGTTTTCTATAATTTCTGTTTAAATGAATTGTTACTTTATAATTACTCTCTACTAGAAAAAAAGCTGTCAGAATCAGGACTTTGTAAGTCAAAAGGTCAAAATCATGCTTGTCATGGTGTCTATAGAAAATATAATTTAAAATAGACTGAATTTTATTTTCTTCAAGTGTATTATTTAAACCCATTACAACAATAATAAAATTGATATCCACCATCATTCCCTTCATTTCAATAAGTTACAACATAAAACTAATTGGATTATTATGTAGTTTCAATGACCCAGTTTGTTGCAATTTAATGACAAATATAATTATTAGATAATAAATCATCAGGACTCTGTCTTCTTTTGTATTAGAAATTGTGGAATTCTAGATTTTCTGAACTGCCTCAAGTATATGTGCTTTAAAATAAAAATACACTTTCATTCAAAATAAATTTATTACAATATAGATGAATATTCTATAGAGGTTAAAAATGATAAAACAATTCTTAAACTGTACTTTTGTTTGCATAGGTTAAGTTAAAAGACAGGATCTTCTGGAATATCTGCCTATGAAGTTACACGGCTACTAAAATCATTTTAATTCTATATCCTTAAAGTGTCTTCCTCATTCATATAGTATGTATGTAATACACATCCATTTAACACTTGTATGATAGACACATAATGACTGTGATCATCCATTTCAGATAATTCTTTGTAAGTTGTCAAATCTTGCTGAAAAGGCATACCCTGGAGAAGTGACTTTTTTGCTTGCCTTGCATTTCACTGACTTAGAGATTTAATAGAAGTTGTAATTGGCTCCTCTGATCGACAATGAAGAGCACGTTTCTTACTGCTTTGACTCTCTGTGTGGATTGATAAATGCTGTGAAATATGGCACTGTGCTGAAGTGAAGTCTGATAATGTGACGGGAACGTGAGCTAATGACTTACTAAGCACTACAGGGTGGCAGTAGACTCAGTTTTTGGTCTCAGTTTTTTACAGTTTCATTTTATACTCTTTTGGAAAGGTTCTTTATTTTTCTGGCTCAATCAACAAAATAAGAACTCTATTTACCTGACATATGATACATGACTTGGGTGTAATGGGCCAATCTTGATGGGAAGAGGCAGTAACCATTTGTTAAAGGATACCCTTGGCTCCTGGAAAAGTTAATATAAGTTTCTCTAAAGCACTTAACCTCCTTCAAATGAATCATTTATACACTAGGAGAAACTATCTCAATGACTATTGACACTAGCCTTAACACTTTATAAATAGATAAAAGATACCAAATCATTTGGTTAACTATCAAAAATCTCTGATAGTTAAATGGAAATCTCACTACAGATTGATCTTAAATTATTTTTAAATAATTGGATTCTGAATGTGGTACCAAATGATTCTTGTTTAATAGCATTTTTTTTTAAAGGAACATCCTCTGCATAATGAATATGTCTTATGATAAGACTTTAGGTCTACAAAGTAGCTTTAATTTGTAAATGTTTATAAGATATAATTACTAATTAATTTTTACTTCTTCCTTCTTTACTGTAAGTAGAATCTTTAGTCCTTATTTTCTCAGTAGGCCCCTAAAATGCCAAATGATTTTTTTCCCAAAGGCTTACTTTTATCAATAATAAATTAAGAGTAAAGCTCACAAATATAGCAAGCAACTTATTTATCCCTAATACATAATTATACACACAGATATGCACATAAGACAGTATGTATATGTATAAGAAAATTATATATATAATTTTATTTCTCTTTATCTTTATTTGTCTTTACTGTATATATTATATTGCAGATATTGTATGTCCAAATATATAGTAAATTTACTAGTATTTTCTTTTAAAGTAAAGCATGTTAATTTTTAGATATCAAGAGTTCAGATATCATTTGCAATAAACCAATAGGTCATTTGCTTTGCTACAAAAGGATAGAAGGTGTTGCACTGGAGATCAAAGCTCTGCCATTCAAGTAAATCAAACTGAAGAGTATGTGACAGGGTAGAGTCAGGCTACATTAAAAAGTATTTTAAATTCCATAATATAAAGTGAGAACCATTTGTTATTCTTACAGTAATTATTTACGTTTCTGAATTTCAATTTCCTCTTCTTACTAAAAGAGAAAAGACAGTCTAAAAAGATAAAAAAATTAATTCAGTGCTTTTTCAGTTCATAATTCACATACATTCATATACAAAATCTCATTTAATTTGATAGCACTCAATGAGGTAAGGAAAGCAGATAATATTATCACCATTTAGCAGATGAGAAAACCATATTTTAAAAAATTTTAATCAATATTCTAAAGATACATAGATAGTAATAATGTCTTAGAATCAAGGATAAACAATATTTCTCCCCAATTTTTATCTTGCTGTAAACATTGTTGACACTCTTGCAAATAACATAAGTATTATGACATAAAATATTGTGACTTAAATGTAAAGCTGCAGAGTTTGTTCAAGCATTTACAAAATATATTAGTTAGAATTGTTTTTTGCCAAAATATTATTAATACTGTATGCCTCAGCTTTCCTTCAACAGAAAAAAAAATCATTAAAAAAAGGAAAATAAGACCTCACTTCATATAATATAATTGCATTTCAGTAATAATGTTTCATAGTAGCTTTTTAGGATTCAAAGCAGATACTGTAACTCTATGATATATTCTTCCTCCTAGATCTGGGAACAAAAGGTTTGTGAGCTACCAAAGAAAGCCTGCCTTTTTAACAATTTGTTAAAATATGCTGTCTCCATTTTTTTCAAGAGTTAATGCTAAGTTGGTCTCATAACTACATCTGGAAAAAGTGCTATTTTCTTTCTAATGTGGCAACAGAGAAATTGTGTGTTTCCCCTACATGTCAAAATCTTTATATAGTCACTTTATAACTTCTATTTTAAAATTATTATATTTTAATATTCCTATCATATTTCCCTTAGATACTATTGTAATTATTAAGTAAAAATACATAAAAAACATCAACAACTAAAGACATAAACACCCAACTAGTTGATGAAAGTACTGTAATTATTTTTGTCTTATTTTTTTAACAAAAATTTTATTTTAGATTATATTTAGATTTATAAAAAGTTGTAAAGATAGTACAGAAATAGTATAAATGCCACACCACCCTACACCAGTTTTCCCTATTATTCATATCTTTCATTACTATATCACATTTGTCACAATTTGTTAATTGATATTGATAAATTATTAAATAAAATATATAGTTTATACAAATTTTCTTAGTTTTTGCCTAATGTTTTTCTGCTCAAGAATCCTATCTAGGATACCATATTACGTTTAGTGCTCTTGTCAAACATTTGTTGACCATATGTGCATGGGTTAATTTCTGGGCTCTCTAGTCTGTTCCATTGGTTTACATGTCTGTTTTAATGCGAATGCCATACTTTTTAAATTACTATAGCTTACATAGTTTGAAATCATGGAGCATGATGCCTCAAGCTTTTTTCTTTTTTCTCAAGTTTGCTTTTGCTACTTGAGGTCTTTTGTGGTTCCATACAAATTTTAGAAGTGTTTTTCTATTTCTGTGAAAAATGCCATTGGAATTTTGTTAGGGATTGCATTGAATCTGTAAATCACTTTGGTAATATGAATGTTTTAATAATATTAGGTTTTCCAAGTCATAAATATGGAATATTTTTCCCTTTTTTGTGTCTTCATCAATTTCTTATAGTTTTCGGTGTATAAATCTTTTATCTCCTTTGTTAAATTTATTCCTAAGTATTTTTTGATGCAGTTATAAATGGGATTATTCTCTCAATTTCTTTTTCAGATAGTTTGTTGCTAGTGTACAGAAGCACAACTGATATTTGTATGCCAATTTGGTATCCTACATTTAGTCGTATGACTACTACTGTGATAATTTTGTCTTCCACCAGCACACTAACTCTAAATTTCTCTTCCACAATCACATATATGGAATCATTATCTACCCAGTATATCATTTATTTGCCCCAATAAATGCATGGCATCTAGCAAGGCAATTCCAAAGAATTATTTCAGTAGCTGTGTACTCTCATCTTGACTCCAGCTAGTTTTCATCATTTGTTACTGTAATACTGATAAATGAATAATGTCTACCACTACCATAAAACACTGTATGTAAAACATTACATATATGAATAAGCATGCTAGCATGAGCTAAAAACCATATGTGAATAAATATCTATTGTATCTGTTTACTGGTAGATTGCTTTAGAAATTGCACCATAAATTTTATGAGGAAATTTTTGAATAAGTGATAATTTATTGATTAAAATTAAAGATTAATTTTTCAATTGGCTAGATTACTCGTGCAAAATTCTTCAGAATATTTGGTCCAGGTGACAGTCTTTCCTCCAATAATTAAGATCATTAAGATTTTTTTTCTGTCTTTTTAATATAGAGCTTTCCTTTCATCAGGGACTAGTCTCTCTTACTGAAAAAAATCAAAATACAACTAGTGGGTGCTGTGCTCACTGTCTGGGGGATGGACACACTTGAAGCTCTAACTTGGGCAGGGCAAAGGCAATATATGTAACCATATGTAACCTAAACATTTGTACCCCTGTAATATGCTAAAATAAAAAATATAAAATAAAATAAAAGTTGCTAGGGAGCAATAAAAAAATCAGAATAGTATACTTCCTCTCAATTAATTATATCATTTGTTTCTTAACTTGTCATCTTGGATTTTTTATTAGTAATTGTTTTGTTCATGTGAATTCCAATGACTCTAATGAATGTGTAACACATCATATCAAACTTGAGTGGACATCAGATTGGCAGTACATAATGTTGCTTGATTAAAGTCATATTGTTTTGCTCTAAAACTGTGATTCCTTTATTGACTCATCAAATTTTAATAAAATTGAAGTACAAAGCAGAAATGTGTAATGATTAATAATGTATTACCAGCCCTCACAGTCCATTGCATTAATACTTTACATATTAGATTCTATATAATCAGCCTGCTTCTTCCCATCACCTATCTTAACGAATCTCACCTAAACCTAAGGAGTCTAGAGAAGATGAGAATTTGTCCAGAAAAAGACAAACTCTAAATGAGAACTGAGAAAACTGGCTATTTCAAAGAATGAAGACTAGTGCTTAGAAATCTTTCTTTTATTTGTGTGACTTTGCACCACTTAAAATCTCTGAATCTAAATTTCTTCATTTGAAAATGGCAATTATACTTACTTTTGAGCAATGTTAACAATAAGAGACATCTTTGCAATTGTGAATTGTGCTGCTATAAACATTCCAGTGCAGGTGTCTTTTTTTTATAGAGTGTCTTTCGTTCTTTTGGGTAGATGCCCAGTAATGGGATTGCTGGATCAAATAGTAGACCCACTTATATTGCTTTAAGGTATCTCCATATTGCTTTCCACAGAGGTTGAACTAATTTGCAGTCCCACCAGCAATGTAGGAGTGTTCCTATCTCTCCACATCCATGCCAACATTTATTGTTTTGGGACTTGTTAGTAAAGGCCATTCTCACTGGAGATAAGTGATATCTCATTGTGGTTTTGATTTGCATTTCCCTGATGATTAGAGATGTTGAGCATTTTTTCATATGTTTGTTGGCCATTATTCTTTCTTCTTTTGGAAAGTTTCTGTTCATGTCCTTTGCCCACTTTTTGATAGGGTTGTTTGATTTTTCCTTGCTGATTTTCATGAGGTCTAAATAGATCCTAGTTATCAGCCCTTTATCGGATTAGTAGCTTGCGAAAATTTTCTCCCATTCTGTATGTTGTCTGTTTGCTCTCGTGACTGTTTCTTTGGCTGTGCAGAAGCTTTTTAATTTGATCAGGTCCCATTTATTTATTTTTGTTGCTGTTGTGATTGCCTTTGGGGTCTTCTTCATAAATTCTTTGCCTAGACCAATGTCTAGAAGAGTATTTCCAACGTTTTCCTCCAGAATTCTAATAGTTTCACACCTTAGGTTTAAGTCTGTTACCCAGCGTGACTTGATCTTTGTGAGAGGTGAAAGGTGTGGATCCTGCTTCTGTCTTCTACATGTGGCTATCCAGTTTTCCCAGCACCATTTATTGAATAAGGATTGTTTTCCCCAGTGTATGTTTTTGTCTGCTTTGTCAAAGATTAGATGGCTATATGAGGATGGTTTTATATCTGAGTTCTCTGTTCTGTTCCACTGGTCAATATCCCATTACTGGGCAACTACCCAAAAGAACAAAAGACACTCTATAAAAAAGACACCTGCACTCGAATGTTTATAGCAGCACAATTCACAATTGCAAAGATGTGGAAACAACCCAAGTGCCCATCAATACGTGAGTGGATTAATAAAATGTGGGATATGTATATCATGGAGTACTATTCAGCTATAGGAAACAATAGTGATATAGCACTGCTTGTATTTTCCTGGATAGATCTGGAACTCATTCTACTAAGTGAAGTATCCCAAGAATGGAAAAATAAACACCACATGTACTCACCAGCAAATTGGTTTCACTGATCAACACCAAAGTGGACATATAGAAGTAACATTTATCGGGTGTCGGGCAGATGGGAGGAGGGAGGGGATGGGTATATACATACATAATGAGTGTGACGCGCACCAACTGGGGGATGGACGCGCTTGAAGCTCTGACTCAAGGGGGGCGCGGGGGCAAAGGCAATATACGTATCCTTAACATTTGTACACCCATAATATGCTGAAATTAAAAAAAAGAAATTACATATGTAAAGTACTTTTGATGTTTTTTGAGCTATATTAAACATTCAGAAATAAATATTCATTCTATAATCCTAGAACATATGTGAATGGTAATATTCTTATTGAATAGACTCTTTCTAAGATCAAGTTGCATTAATTCAATTCAATGAATATTTACTGAGCACATCCTACATACCAGGCACTAAACTCTGGGGATTGACCAGTGAACAGACAAAAATTTCTGCTCTTATAGAGTTTATAATCTGGTAGAAGTGAGAGATACAAACAAAATATAAACAAATGATAAATAGATACATTAATAATAACAACATATAAAGCCATAGAGATTGTCAGATGACAATAAGTTCTCTAAAATAAAAATCAGGGAAGGGGAATATGGAGTGCTTGGTGAGAACAGTGCATGAAATTTTATGATAAATGAAATGTAAGAGACGATCTCACCAAGAGAGAAATTAAAGTTTTCTAATGTTATACTATATTCATTTATTCATTTTTTTCATTGCTATTTTTCCATTTCTTACTTTGAAAAAAATTAAAAGCTTCAGAATAATTGAAAGACTAGTATGATGAATATTCTCACAATCTTCACTTGGAAGCAACAGTTTATAACATTTGGTTACATTTTCTTTATCCTTTTCTTTTGAATATATTAATATACATACTTTCTTTTTTTGAGTGAACTATTTGGAAATAATTTACAGTAGTAGGACTCTTTAATCTTAAATCTCAAGCCCATATCTGCTAAGGACAAGGATACACTCCTACATATCCATAATACCAGTAAATATGTTTCTTAAATTTTAAATAATATTTCTTCCTATTCTGTCAATATTCAAAGCAATCTGGTGTCACAATGTTATTAACAGTTGTGTTTTGTTTGTTGGTAGAGGATATCTTGAGACGCTACCTTAAAACAAAGCTATATAGTTGCTTCTCATGATTCTGGTGGAATTGGAGTTAGACTCTGATGGTTGGTCGATTTGCTACACATGATGCCGGCTACAGTCATTCATATGGCTATAGTCAACTCAGAGATTGACCGAGTCTGGAATATCCAAGTGCTCACTAGTCATTCACAAGTCTAGCCTGGACTTTCTTATATTATGGCAGCTGGGATCCAAGATCAAAAGCAGAGGTTCTCGGCCTCTTAAAACCTTGGCTGAGAACTGATACTGCTTCACTTCTGTTGCAGTCTATTGTTCAAAGCAATTCTGAAGTCCAACCAGGGTTCAAGGGGAAGGGAATAGACCCCACCTCTTGATAGAAGATGATATAAAGAATTGTGGCCATTTAAATTCTATCACATCAAGGATCACACGTTGTGTTAAATTGCAAAATCCCTTTTTGTAATTTTAATCTGGAACAGTAATGGCAGTGCTCCTCTTTTTACATATTTTTTTCATGATAATAACATTTTGAGGTCTGCATCCAGGAGATTTATATAATGCCCTAGTAGTCTGAATGTGTCTATTTGTTTTATAATTATTATATTAAACATTTTGGCTAAAAATACTATATAGGTAATATTGTAACTTTCCCTGCATCACATCAGAGGCATTTAAGACTTATTTTTCCCCCATCCATTTCATTTGTTTCAGATAATGTCCACCATAATTAACCCTTTAAAGCTACCACTCCACTTTAACTTTGTAACAAGTGTTTGTGGATATTTAAACCATGTATCTTTCTGGTTTGCTACCACACTTTCATTCAATGTACTTTAACATACATTGATTATCTCTGCCTGAATTATTACATAAAAGTTACAAAATAGTTATTTTCTAATTTCATAATTTATTTTATGTTATGATGCTCTTCTGTAAAGAAGCAATACAAGTAGGGAAAAATAAAATAAGAGAGAGAAAGAAGAAAAAGGAAGGAAAAGAAAGCAAAACAAAAACAAAAATAAAAGTTCTCCCAGTCTTTGCATATAGTATCTGTGTTGGGGGTCTGCCTTCCACACTTAGCAAGGCAGTTCATAACTCTGCCCTAACCCACACTCCCTGTTTTCATTGACACTAGAGAACAGCTAGAGTTGAAAGCTTGGAGTCTTCTCAGGACTATCGTGTGCATTAGGTCCTGGCCATGCATGTGGCTTTCTATATTTCCCAGTATAAACAGGCAGTTTTGAATGACCTAATTTCCCTAAGAAACTCTCTCCCCAGATTTCTCATCAAAGGCTTTTGATGTTCTATTGTATGCTTCGGCTGTAATCTAGCCCCAAGTGGCTGCAGGTTGTTTATTTGCCTTACAATGTGTTTAAAGAACTGCCGCTACTTTGCTGTCCAGCGTGAGTTCCAAGTTAGAAAAAACAAAGACAAGTGCTTTGTGTCAGTCCTTCAGGTAGTTTCCAGGCACTTTAGAGCAGACAAACACAATTCTTTCAGAATATAGTCTCTAAAAGGGCCTCTGACAACAGGGACCTGGGTTCCATATTAAGAATGCTATTGCACAAGAAATAGCCAACACTTAAATATTATAGATAGTCTTTAAAATGCCTATTTGCAATTAGTTTGCTCAAATTGGGATCCTAACAAGGTATACATATTAATTTATTTCATATGTCATAAATTTGTGGCAGAAACCAGTTCAGCTGTCCTGTAAAATATTTCGCATTTTTTACTTTTTCTTTGTTTTCTCAAGGAGTCAATTAACTTCATATTAATTAAAGTTCTCTTTAAAGAGTTAATTAGATTTAGGTTTAACTGTTTTGGCAAAATTTCTCATAGACTTCATACTTAGCATCACATGCAGAAGAACAAATCTATTTTTAGTTGTTAGGAATACAATAGAATTTTAATGGCTCCATTTTAATATTTTTTTTCAACCTTTCATTTAATAATTTTATATCCCATTATTCTTTGCCTGCCTCAATCATTTTATTACAGTTGATAGCAGTGACTTTCTTATTCTATTATTTATTCTACCTACATTTTTTAGTTAGAATTCTTCAGCAAACAAAAACTTTCCCTCATCAACTGTGGCCATTTGGAAAGGCAAGAAAAATTATAATGCTTTGTTTTAATAGTTTGTGAGTTTTGTTTTGGTCTATTTTTTCTATGCTGTTGAATTATTATCATGGCTTTTTATATATAGTTAGTGCGTTTCAATCAATTGCATTCATTATATTTCATGCTCAAATTATTTATTCTTGGCCAATAGGTACTCCCTTATGTAGGCTTATGTATCTTTAAATATATGTAATTTCAAAACACTAAAAAAAGACATTTTATATGTGCTCTGCAGTGTTTATCTTTGTTGCTTTTTTAAAGTATAAAAGCCACTAATGCATCTGCTTTTCATATTATGTCAATATTAGCTCATTTTTATTTGTAGACAAGATAAAACAAACCAATATCATAGTTACATAAATATAATTAATTTTACTTCCTCTTGTTATTTTTATATTGTTTGACCATATGTTAATTTTATTCTATTGAATAACATTGCAGTACTTTCATTTCTATAAATTGATTACAGTTTAAAGGCAGCAAACATTCAGAGAGCCATATCCATTCTGTTCTCCAAGTTTTTTCCTGAGTCCTCTCTTCAAATCAGCTCTGCAGAAAGAGAAAGGAATGCCCCTCTTATTCAGGTAAACTCATTTCAATATGAAACAGATAAGCTGTTATATTCCTAATATTTTGAGTGATATGTAAAGCAATAAAAAACTAGTAAAACAGATATAAAGTATAATGTCATGACTTCTCAGCAATTTTGTTTCACGGAAACTTAAATTCTTCATTTGAGTTATGTATGTATTTGTGCTGACCTTTATGATGAAAACATACAGTGGTAGATGGGGTGATGATGTTTTGATATGTCTGTTAACAATAGGCATGACAGCAGTGATAAGAATGCTTTTAAGGTGAGAAAAATAAAAAGCTTGAAAACTAAGCTCATTCAATCATTTTATTCTTTACAATTTTGTACATTTGGGATAGCCTTATATAATGCATATGTTTCTTCTGTGTTTTACCTGAAGAATTTTATTCTAATAAATACACAAGTATTTTAGAGCACATAGTCTCAGACAGAGAAGGTGATATTAATCAATCATAACTGTGTATTGCCAATTTTTTCAAGACATATTAAACTCACAAACTAACTCATCCATCTCATTATAGATGTTTAGATATCTATAATGAAAGAAGGGATAAAATAATTCTT
Source organism: Cheirogaleus medius (assembly GCA_008086735.1). Lineage (NCBI taxonomy): Eukaryota > Metazoa > Chordata > Mammalia > Primates > Cheirogaleidae > Cheirogaleus > Cheirogaleus medius. Next base: position 54,935,051 of record VBSM01003176.1, read on the forward strand.
AAAACTTCTAAATAAATCTCAGAAGTATATAGTTACCTGAATACAATAGCCATACTTTTCAATAAAAATATATATTCAAGTAAAAATAAAGGGAACTATTTCTCTTTTGTTCTTAATTCTTCCAAAAAAAAAAAAAAAGAATATTTCTTTCTTCTTTTCTTTTTTTAACATCAGCACTGTAGCAGGAAGGAAATGTTCATGCTAGCAGCTGCTTATTTCATGGAGGTTGTACAAAAGCTTCCATTAATGCGATTCTCAGATATCTGCCTTTAGATCCCAGATGAGCACCAAATGCAGCAGTCAAAAGTCATTTCTGTGCAAATCTGGATAAATTACAAAAGGATTCCATACTAAATGTTGAAAGGAAGAAATAAGGAAGGTAGGTAGGAGGGAAAGAAGGAAGTGACCCAGCGCCTCAGTGCTCCCCTCAGCTTGACTAAACTTCAGACAGGCTTCTTCCTGACTCTAGGCCCCTGACAACCCTTTTCTTAGAGCATTTACTTTAGAAAACTTGTAATTTTTTTCTCTGACTCTTTGAGATGTAAATTTTTTAAAAAGCTTTTTGCCAGCTTTACTACTCAGGACTTTTTTTTTCCCCTCAAAGACTTGGCAGCCATCTCTTTGAAATGTGATCATCAAGGAACACAGTACACCTATCTCCAATTTCCATGGGAAAGTAGGAGCCTAACTCCTGTGGTACCCTTGCTGGAAGTTGTAAAACTACGTCCTGTCAAGAAGATAGAAGAAAGTTTACTTTTTCCTTTGGGCAAAGCCAATTAGCAAGTACTGATAGCCTATGGTTCTCCCCACCCCTCCATCTCAGCTCTTAACAACTCTCCAGCCATTTGTTTCAGTAAAGTTAAACCACTTTCCCTTGTTGGAATATTGGATTAGCTTTGAATAAAACCTGTTAGGTATTTCCAGGTGGGAAACGGAAAAGTATGTGTAGGACTGGAATGTGGTTAATGGAAAATTTAGGCTTGTAAAACAATAACCCAGGAGTCTTCCCGCCCCCACAGGGAGGCAGTTTATCCCTCCCTATCTCTCCTGATAAGGATGACCGCCTTAGGTGCAGGATGGATGTGACTGA
>VBSM01003176.1:54938111-54952567 GCA_008086735.1 Cheirogaleus medius
GTAGTACCTATCTAACAGGAATTTTGTAAGAATTAAATAACTCATGCTGTTAGTAGACAAAAAAGTTCCTAGCACATAATAAGTATAATATTTAATATAATGTATACTATTATTTTAATTTCAGGGAAATTCTTTCCCATTGAAATTGCTGACTCTCGTGTACAGTTGAACACCTTCTCTTGGTTATGTTTTGAGGACTCCAAACAACATATACAGAATACCTTCTGATATTGTGCCTCAAACCTCTCCTCAAAGTTTGTGTCTTTTAAATAAAGGGGAATTCCTTTCTTACAGGTGAATCAGTCTTTCATATTCCAAATTTGATCTGTCAGCAAATTCTTTTGACTTTGCCTTCAAGAGGGATCAATAATCTGAATATTTCTCACTATCTCCATTGTTACCACTATCCTTGGAGTAAGCATCACTTCGTATCAGAATTTTTGCTCCTAAATGATCTCCTGGCTTCTAAACTTGGTCTTCTTTAACTTGTATTTCTACATAGCAGCCAGAGTGACTTAATAGAAGACATATTATCTCTTCCTCTGCTTTAATAACTCCCATGACTTTCCATCTCAAATAGCCAAACTCACAGGCATAGCCTACGAGATCCCAGAGAACACACTGCCACACGCCTCACCTCTCTGACCTTCGATTCTATGATTCTCTGGCCTCACGCACGGGCTTCATTCCTATGGATGAAACACTCACCTGTGCTCTGCTTCAGGACATTCTTGTTCTTAGTCTCTCTGTCTGGAATGGTCTCCCTAGAGACATCTACATTGCTGTCTTCCTCAGAGTCTTAAATTCTTTACTCAGAAATCAACTTAATGGAAAGACTTTTTAACTATTTAACATTAAATTTCCTCCTTCTATCTATCACCCCTGCCCTTCTGTTACCTGCTTTACTTCTTTCATTAGCACTTTCAACATTCTATATATTTTACTGATTTTTCTCATCTACTGTCTTTCTTTTGCTAGAATGTAAATTCCATAGGGACTCCTAAATTTTTCCCCCATTGTTAAATCCTCAGTATTGGAACAGTTCCTGGGACAAAAAAGACATGTATAAATATTAGCTGAACAAATCCATACATTGAGTAGGCCATTGATTGTAAAAATTCAATTTTTGTAGACCAGTATGTGTTTGAAAAGGCAATTTTCCAGAACAAAACAAAGAATGGTATGAAGAGCATTTGTTCAAATTCATATTTAATAATTTAAATAGAGAAAAATAAGGATATGCTCTTTGTCTCTCCTTCTCTTTATGTATATATATTCACACAAATATAAGCATATTCTAATTATTTGTATATGTTACAATCATTTATGATTAAAAATTTTTTAAATACTATGCAAAAATAGCTCATGAGATAAAAGAAGTCAAAACCAATTCTTTAATTCAGAAATTGAGATCAATATTTTAACATATAATTTCACTATTGTTTATATATGTATATTAGAGAAAATTGATATTTTTATAAATATATCAACTACATTATACTAAAGCAATATAATTCTATTTTGGTAGATATTATACTATATATTTATCAAAAATTGTTTTATTCTCCTCCTTTTACATGTTGAAAACTATATTTAGATAAGATGAAATAATTAGCTTAGGCCAATAAAATGTGAGCATAAAAAAATATCCTTCATGTCTATGATAAAGAAAGGACATGCCCTTCCAATTCCTCTGTTTCGGACTTTAGGAAAGTTATTCAGCCATGATACACGCATTCTGGATCTCCGAGTCACCACATGGGGATCAGATGCCTGGGAGTTGCCCAGTTTGTAGTGGATTCTATGTGCGTGGGAAATACACTTTTGTTAGTTTGTCAAGAGTTGCAGGTTGCTTGTTATGTCGGCATGGTTTATTCCATTTGGACTAACACAATGATGATGATATTTTTCCCAATCATTAATTCATTTTTCTATGTAACTATTTTAATTCTTACACATCAGTCTCTCATACATGTTTTAAAACCTAAATGTTAATAAAGTAATGAAAGCAAATGATGAAATTAAGTGTCCTAAAATTCATGTTCTGGTTTGCTCAGCATTTTGTTCTCCCTCTAGGGAAATTATTAGCTCTCATATTCCCAATTCTGAATCTCTGCCCTCAAACATGAAGAATACTTTGGATTCTAAAGATAGAATGCAAAAATATCTATTCCATCTTTGTATATGACAATATTGAGAAATCTCATTGGATATGAAATAACAATCTCATTTTCTCTCCCAATTAAAGAATTATATTTTGATATGAACAGCCACTATTAATAGCCTCTGTGAGCTACTGGCAAAAGAGGATTTTGACTTCCTCAATTACTTTCTTCTCATACTTTAGCTCTGATACAGATCCTGTCTTAAGAGTCAAGTTATGTCCACTTAGGTGTTGATCAGTTAATACCAATTTGCTGGTGAGTACCTGTGGTGCTTATTTTTCCATTCTTGGGATACTTCACTTAATAGAATGGGTTCCAGCTCTATCCAGGAAAATACAAGAGGTGCTATATCACCGTTGTTTCTTATAGCTGAATAGTACTCCATGGTATACATACCACATTTTACTAATCCATTCATGTATTGATGGGCACTTGGATTGTTTCCACATCTTTGCAATTGTGAACTGTGCTGCTATAAACATTCGAGTGCAGCTGTCTTTTTCATAGAGTGATTGGGTGTTGGGCACCCGATCGGTGGGGGGAGAGGATGGGTATATACATACATAATGAGTGTGATGCGCACCAATTGGGGGATGGACATTCTTGAAGCTCTGACTCGAGGGTGAGGGGGTGAAGGGCAATATACGTAACCTTAACATTTGTACCCCCATAATATGCTGATAAAAAAAAGAGTCAAGTTATTTCAAGTGTTGTAGTACAGAATCAGAAGAAAGGGAGATGAAAAAAAAGCAAAAGATGTGGCTGGGGCAAGTGGTTTTCAAGCAGGTAAGATAGAACAAAAGTGGTAGAGTAGCTGTGCTGTACAAAGAAAGTGAATGGGAAAGAAAAACAAAGTTTCTCTCTTTCTCCTCTCTCTCTCTCTCTCTCTCCCTCTCTCTCTCTCTGCCCCCATCCTGCACATACACAAACACATATACATGTATATTATATATAATATATATGATGTTTATCTATATATATATTTGTGTCTCTATATCCCACTCATGGAATTTGATTAAGTCAAATAAGTAGTTATTTTAAATATTAATTTCAGTTTTGGAGCTGTGATCTTTTGATCAAGATACATATCTGAGGTCTGGCTATATTTTGTCTTCTACCCTTTTTTTTTATTCATAGTTCAAATCATGTTTTTAATTACCTATGCCTTTGGTTCATCTATATTTTTCAAAATAGCTCTCCAAACATTTCCAATTACCCAAATTTACCTCAGTTTTTATTTTATTTTTTCAAATTTACACTTCCTCTTTTAAATTACATCTATAAAGAAAAAGGAATCAGATAATTACCACTTAAAATTCTAAAATCATTGTCACAAACAAGTTATTCTGATAACTGATTTGGTCTTATGCTTACTGGTATAATGAAAATGAACTGTATTGCAGTTTATTAAATGACACTGTTGGAGCTTTATAGTTGCTGTTTTATTCTCTAGAGAGAAAATGGTCAGCATTACTAAAAATCAATTACAAAAAATTAAAACAAATAAAATTTATCATGAAGAGTTTAAATAAATCCTGTTTTCTTTGATAAATTAATACTAGTTTTGGTCAAATACAATATGATGTATCTTAACAGGTGCCATAAAAATGTGACCTACTTTTGTCTTCAGAAAATCTCTTGGAGACAGTTAAAAGATATCTTAGTGATAACACAATTTACATTGTATCTTAATTTTATAGCCTAAAGGGAGAAGTTGACTGTGTGCATTATATCAGCATGAAGATTCATATGATTCAGTATGTTCACTTCTAGAGAAGTTCAATATTTTCTTTCTCAAAAGATGAAAGTTCTCCTCTCACTGGCTCACCCCAGGAAAATTGTGATACACATTATTATAATTGCCCAAACAGAAAATATATGTCTATAGTTATATCACAACTAGTAGAAAAAGTACATAAACAAATGAGAAATGAAGATGTAAAAATGAATGAGTATTAAATAAATGTCAAAAAATTCAATTATCTAAAATTATTTCATTAGAAAAATTGGCAAATAGTTAAGAAAAAATAATTCTTGTTTTTAGTAAGAGTGTGGGAAACTTAAAACCTCATGCAGTTAATACAGGGAAAATTGTCACATTTTTAAAAATAAGTTTATACTAAATTATTTTATCATAAGAGGGTACAATTTTGCAATGCATGACTCAGAAATTCTACATGTAGAAATTTATCCTCAGTAAAAAAATGATGTCTTGTGCAAACATTCCAAAACCAGAATGCTTATTAGATATTATTTATCATCACAAATATTTGGAAACAAAAATTAGGTTAAAACCATAAATCAGGAAAAAATAATTATTAAAATATAAAAGTATACAAGTATACATTCAAATGATGCAAGACCTTAGTTTATTAACATCATATGGAAAAATAATATTTACTTTTTTGTAAAAATGTTCTTATTAAATAAAAGAGAAAGATGTTACGTTATACTTTGTATGGGTTACATATATGATATTCATGTGATGGATATATATGTATTTAATATATAGAGAGAGAAATTAATAAGACATTAGAATTATATAATCTTTTATTAATAATGACTATCTCTGGTTTTTGCATTAGAAGTTAATTGTCTTCTTTTAATATTTATCTTGATTTCCAACCACTGAATGTCAATTGAGATCTCTACTTCAAGTCATTGCCATCACTTCGGCCTAGGCTTATGGAAAAACTACCATTTTTAGTGGTTTTGTTCCCAGGTGCACTAACAGAGAGAAATATTACATGGCAAATCATCCCGTTGGCTCTTTATTTAGGCATGGTCAACTTCGAAGGGCATTGAAGATGAGCCACCCTGCCCTGCCTATACCTAGAAGAAATGCACTGGAGGTATTATAAATAGCATTTATGACTCCTACACTTATAAGGGAGCAGGGAAAGGCAGGAAGTAAGACATTTCCATTAAAGAATATTCTTTACTGATAGTTCACTCTTTTTGTGGTAATTGCAGCCCCCTCCCTATAATTTATTTTTTAATTAAACTTCCTATAGTGGTTACTGAGACACCCAGTACTATCTTCCCTGCAGGTTCACTCAGATAAGAGGCAAAAACTCATTGAAATCAAACCAGAAGAAAGCTACTGAAACTATAGCATAAAATATTGAATTTTAAGGCCCACTGTCTCATTTTTATAAAGTTTGACTTAATTTATTTTATTCCTGTATACTTGTGATTATTCATATTGTTATGGCCCACATTATAATTACATGGCTCATAATTAGTGGGCAGTAAAGAGTTAAAGATAAAAATGCTGACAGAGTGTTGTTTCTCCTGTTCTCTGTGAGCCAACAGCCTTTTATACACGGCTACTTTGATTTAAAGAAACAGAGAGCAAATAAATAAAGGTTTTTCTTAGTTTCTTGATGAGAACTGTCTTCTTTGTGGAACTACACAAAAGTTAGCTGTTTCCTACCCCAAAATAGATTTTCTTGTGGGATAGATAAGTTATTTCTTCTACAGCACGAAGGGAGAGAGAGAAAGCTTCAGAAAGACACAGGGCATCAGAATGCATCATAAACTGCGTTTATCCCCAACAAAGAAGCTAGTGTTGCAAGAAAAAAGTTAGTCATGTACATGATATAGGACCCAAAACAGCTAAAGGGAATGCAAGAGCTTAATGAGAGCAGCAGAGGTCAAGGTAGTAGAGAGTGTGCGGTGCACAGATTAGGAAAATTTAATTTGGATTCAGAAAAAAGAAGAACCATTTACAGAGAAGCAAGAAAAAAAAATATGAGACTAATGGGTTATTGAAATTTTGACCAAGCACTGCAAATCTAGTAATAATAATAATAAATACCTAATCAATCACCTTCAGAGAGAAAGTATAAAGTGGCTACAATCCATGCTACCATAGGCAGGGACTCTGAAAGAGATAGGTTCAATTTAGCCTGCAGAAGGCAGAAGAAAATTATGCTACCTTGTGAAGAGGGCAAACAAAAAAGATTTAGGTACCAAATTAGGCCACAGGTAAGATGGGCAAACATTAACTCACATTTGAGATTTTACTTACATCTATAACTCATATTTATATTTTTAATTTGACTACTTTGTAAAAATAATTATAACCACAATAGGTCCATGAGTTAGTATGATGTGCTTTCTAACTTTAAAAGTCCAATGTAAGTACTCCAATTTAAAGTAGTTTTTAAGACAAAATCACTTAATGTGGATGGAACCATCTTATCCAGGGTAAGGCTATTCTCTGTGCCTAGAACTTTTCCATTGACACTAAAAGCAGGCTTAGAACTAACTACCATGTTTCCCCGAAAATAAGACAGGGTCTTATATTTATTTTTCCTTAAGAAGACACCCTAGGGCTTATTTTCAGGGGATGTTTTATTTTTTTTAAGTACGGTGCAACAATCTACATTTATTTAAATATAGTTAAGTCGTCTTCCTCTGGAACATCATCATAACTCTTCAAACCCCTAATTCCATCCTGAATTTCTTGCGACTATATTTTCTTTAGAACCATTGGCCCCAATCTCTCATGTCGAGCAATAGAGCTCTCATGGGGCAGATGAGAAGGGCTGCTTGTCTTCTTTACCACTCCGCAAGGAAATGCATGGGTTGTGCAGATACGCTGCACAGCCACGCCCATCACTAGGTCTTATTTTCGGGGTATGGCTTATATTGCACAAATGCTTAGAAATCCTGCTAGGGCTTATTTTATGGGTAGGTTTTATTTTCGGGGAAACATGGTACAAATGGAAGCAGTTTGACTTAACTTACATGAAATTCATTCTCAGAAAGGAGAGATACATGAGAAATGTAGCTAATTTGAATTCCCTCTGGAATTGAATTATTTCTGTGGCTAATTATTTGCCTCCTGGAAAGACTGCAGGCAGCTTTGAGTGCCATGTGGTTCCCATAGGGAAATATTTATTAGGGACAAGGACATAAGATGATAATGACATGCAGGCATCAGTCCTAGAAGAGCACTGTTACAAATTTGTAGTCTAATATGGTTGGCAGTAAAAGATAAATGTTTTCATATAGAAAGAAAATTGGAAGAGTTAGGCTATTTGATGTTAAAAAAGAGTCACATGCTGGTATTGAGTAATATGGTGATTATAGCTAATATTATTATTAGGAATAATAATGCCACTCAAATAGAATAACTATTCCTAATTCACCACGTTCAAAGACTGTGTTCATCTCATTAGGAACTTTTTACTCCTACAATAAAAACACATGAAATGCATGATAAGACCATTAATTATGATACATTTTGGCTTTTGAAAAACTCTAGCAGGAATAAGGGCACTGAGGAAAATGTTAAATTCAAATTAACATAATTAAGAATTACAAAAGATTACTTATATTTACACTTTTTAGAAGCTATAGTCTTCCAGTACGCAGATTCCTTCTTGAAATAAGATTTTATATTTTCTGAAAGTTTCTTAAATCCTTCAGTCATGATTACCAGTACATCATAGCAAAGCATCAATTTCCTAAAAACTGCCCAGTAGGATGCTTAAGCAACAGATATGTATTTTTTAATAGATAACTTTTGATCACAAACATTATAGTTAACATTTTTTAGGGAAAGAATGTAATCTTCAGTGTCAACCTATTTCACTAGTCTTAGGAAATGCACAAACTATCATTGATTAATCTAAACATTGTTAGGTGTTAAGTAATCATAGGGGATGATTCTATTATTTGTTTGTTTGTTTTTACCAGACACCTAATGAACTCTGATGTTGCTGAGTTCCTTGTGCTGTGATTTTGAGTCTTTTGGGGCCAACTTAACATCATTAATATAGAAAAGCATTGAATGATCCATAAGTATTGCTTTTTTTGGTTTAAAGGGTATGCAATCAAGAATCTAACAAACTAATGCCTTTAAATAACACTTTAAGTAAAACTATGAACTTCAGTTAATCCTAACATATCAATTCTAGTTCATCAATTGTAACAAATGCACCACTCCAGTGCAAAATGTTAATAATAGGGAAGATTGTAAAAGAAGCAGGCAGGTGAAGGGGAAAGAGGTGTATAAAGGATTCTGTACTGTCTACTCAATTCTTTTTATAAATCTAAAACTGATCTAAAAAAATAAACTCAATTAACTTAAAAAATTCACTTTAGGGAAATTTATCTAGGGATAAACGTTTTTAAAAGATAAGTATAACAGACTCTATCCAAATCTATTTATGCTACTTGAGGTGCCCTTGGGTAAATCATTTTATCATTTTTGTCTCAGTTTTCTATCGACAAAATGGAGCAATAATACCGCCTCATAAGATTGTTTAGGACTACAATTAGAACAGTGCCTGGTGTACAGTAAAGTTCATTATTATCTGTACAATTATTCATGAGAACAAATGGAACTGAAGTAGAACAAGCAGGTGATGTGACTATTGGGGGGAAATATGTCATGGATATGAAATCATAAAGCCAGACAATACAATTTTGATTTCTCAGGCAGTTCCCTCATGGAGCAGTTGTTAGATTGAACAGTCATTAGATTTGCAAGCATTGCTCTGTGATTGGTTATTAATAATTTCTCACATGGACATGTTTATTTATTTTGTCTATAAAAACCATTGAATCACCCAATCAATTTTGTGAAGACCATCAAGTAATAGTGGCATTTATTCAGAACGTTTTTGGTTGTTGTTTTCCAGGCACTATTCTAAGAGCTTTACATGTTAACTAATTTTTACCTAAACCCTTAAATAGGTACTGCAATTCTTCTCATTTGACAGATGAGGTAATTGAGGTTAATTGACTTAACTTGCTCACGATCACACTGCAAAGAAGCAGAAAACTAAAATTTGAACACAAGGGGCCCGATTTGAAAATCCAAATTTTTTTACCAGCATGTTATGTTGCCAACTCTATAGTATATACATTTTATATATGTGTTTATGTTTGTTTCCTGTTCTAGATTAGGATTAGAACCTGGCTCCACAATTTATTCATTTTGTATTCTTAAGTAACTTTATTGGTTCTATGATGATGAAGCTATTAACAACATCACAGGTTTTGTAAGAATTAAATGGGCAGATGAATATAAATTGCTTTTAAAAGTACTTGAAATAAACCAAGTATATCATACATCAGTATGATATATTTAAGTTATTACTCAATTATTTTGTTATTTTAATAGATCATTATTAAAATTTTATATTGTTATTACATGTATATATTAAAATATTTTGTAGAATATGCACAACATTTGAAAATGTATTATCATAGCCAATAACAATCCCTACTTTACAGTAAAGATGAATCTAGGATCGTTAACTATAAAGTTCTAAGTAGAGCAGTTCTATCATCTTTGGATAGTAAGTGATAACACTGAATTTGGCAAGGTGCCCTGTCAATAGTAGGCTTTCCATAAATATTTGATGAATGAATGAATAGCACTCATTGCAGTAGTGCCCTACTAGAGGAACAAATGTAGGAAATGACAATGCTAGCCCTAATGCCATGGTTAACCACAAACACAGGAGGAAACTCAGCCGGACTGAACAAACATAACACAGTTAAATCTGAAACATTTAGTAAAGTCATAAATCTTACAGAAGCCAAAGACATTTCTAAGAAAGAAAAATAGTCAGCAGAAGATTAACAGAAAATGTAAGACTTGAGTTTAAATAGTCAGTAAAAGAATAGCAGAGAAGACTTGAGTTTAGATTTGAGAGTTTAATAGAGTCTATTGAGGGGCCAATATTCTATTCATTAAGTTATCTGCATTATAAATAAAAGCATTACCACTTAGCATTAGCATTAGAATAGTAAATGAACAACTATTAATTATTCTTTTTATATGATTATTTATTATATTACAAAAATTTCATGTAGCTATATGTAAATTTATATATACATGATAATGTTTTGCTCAACCATTGCTGCAATAATGCTAAGAAACCACTGCAAAATTCAGTGTCTTAAACAACATACCTTTATTCATCTGATTACCTGACTACAGGCCAGTTATAGTGAAGCCAATCAATCTTGGCTAGACTCTGTTGGGTGAATCTACCTCAGGTGCAAATCAACTAGGATTGGCTCCATAGTATAGGTGAGGTTCTTGCCAGCTTGAATTTTCTCTTGTCTACCTTAGACCAGTGGTTACTCAAGGCAAATTCTTCCCAAGATGAATGACAGAAAGTCAAGTGGCCAATCCAAAGACTTCTGCTTCTTTTATATCCAGTAACTCTTCATTGGCCAAAGTAAGTTGTGTGGTCAATCCTAACTACGATGGAGCATTGAAATGTACACCACACTGTCTAATGCACCACGAGAGGAATGTACTTCAGTCCAGTGAACCATAAATGTGCATATATTGTAATTTTGAATAAAGAATAAGAAAAAAGGAAATGTTGTCAGTCTTCCTGAGGAAAGAAAGATTGACTCTGAGCTAGCAATTAAGCAGAGCCAGCAATTAAACAATGTCGTTAGTCATCTGAATGAGAGAGATTAGAGGGATTAAATTTGAGATTTGGAAGTAAAATTAATGTGTTACTTAAATAAACAAATTTGAGGCTTCATTAGCAATGGTAGTAGAAACACATAAGCATTGAAACAGAAAGTCAGAGTCAGGCAAAGAAATCCTGGACTAATATTTAGCTGGACTCCAATGTCAGGGCAGCAAGATAGCAATTTTGGGATTATTCCTAAATTGAAATGTACATCCCTCCTTTGTAAATTATACTTACCTAACTAAATATAGTTTGTAAACTCAAGAATGATTGCTGCTTGTTTTGTAATAAATATGATTTTATTGCATGTGGTTGGCACAATTGTGAAATGATGCTCAATGACCCAAATCTGTGTGATCCCTTCCCCTCCAGTGTGATGGGGCATGTAATGTGCTTATAACCAATAGAATATGACAATGGTGAAGGGATTTTGATGATGAAACTAAAGTCACTGATCAATTGACTTTAAGTTAAAGAAAGGAATATTATCCTGGGTGAGCCTGTCCTATAGGTAAGCTCTTTTAAAGTGGGTCTAAAGGTCAGAACCTGGAAGATAAACACTAGTGTGTCTGTCTCTGTCTGTCTCTGTCTCTGTCTCTCTCTATTTCTCTCTCTTGTGCATACTGGCTTTGAGGAAGCAACCTGCAATGAATTCTATAGCTACAAGGAAATGAATTCTACTGACAACAGGAGGGAGCTTGGAGACAGATTCTTCCCTAGCTGAGCCTCCAGAAGAGAACACAGACTGTGATATCTTGAATACAGCTTTGCTGAGAGCCTGAGGAGAGGACTCAATTATGCTGAGTTCCACAGTCATGGAAACTTCAAGTTAAAAATATAATAAAGAGAATAATAATAAAATACAATAAAAATTTACCTTGTTTTAGACCTCTAAGTTTGTGATAGCTTGTTGCATATCAATAGAAAACTGTTAAATTGCACTAAAATAAAACAACATGGATAATACTGTGCTACAAGAAACATTTAGTAATGGGCCTCAGATAGAAGAAACCATTCCATTAGGAGATCATGTACAGAAAGGGAAACCAAGTCCATGGTTTTACAGCAAAGCCTGGATGGTTCTTCTGTCTACCTAGTGAGGCTACTTGATCTTTTCCAATGTGCCCTTCATATGATTATTTTATAAAGCTCAATATTAGTTAAAACTCAAAATGACATTAGGAAAAACATTACCATTTGCTTATTTGAATACAATGCAATAGAGAAGTTTATTTTGGTGTACAATAGATGTATTGAGAAAAAAAAGTTGAAGTGTTAAAGCTTGGTTTTTAAAATTTTTTTCTAATATGCTTCAAATGTCATGTCACTGGTCAGCTTTCTTGGGAAGAAGACTCCAAGACAAAAATGTGGATGCAGGAAGTTTATTCTAGAGTGCTCTTGGGATAAAAGCTTCTGAGAAAAGGGAAAAAAATCAGGATCCGTGGGGACAAGTTGAGAAGTTGCTCTTCAATACATCATCGACTACAACCTTAGCTGGTTCTCTGGTAAGCTCTAAAGCTGAGGTGACAGTTCCGAGATGTCCTGAGCTGGGACAAAGTGTCCAAGACTTTATCTCTCCTGCAGAAAACATTCACTAGATGCTGGCTACACATGAAAGAGGAAAAGCAACTCTCTTAAATTGCAGACAATTCCAGGAGGAGGCTGTCAGCTGAGGCCTGGCATCTGGCAGCACTCCTCACAGCTGAAGGAGAAGCCCTTCAGTCTTAGGAAGTACTGGATAGAGCATCAGCACAATCCTGGTATACCATTTAATATTTGTTAACAGTTCAGGCTAAATATATTAAGCTGTGAATCAGGAGTACAGAGTATTATTAATCAGTCACCATTTTCTTACTTTCTAAAACAAGGATAACATAACTTTGCTTCTCTGTTGTTTTGTTTTTTCCACCTATAAAATGAGGATAATAGGAGTTATGCCTCTAAGAACCTAATGAGTATATTGTTTGGATTAAGGGGGCATGGTGAACAAACAAATCAAAACACACTTAAAGGTCCTTGAGGAAGATATATATATATATATATATACTTATATATATTCAAATTATGTGGAAATTAACAGTAATAAATTGCTATCAAAGTGATATATTCTAAAACATCAGACCTGCTTCTTAGAAACTTATTTGAAATTGGGAATTAAACCATTTGTGGCATTATAACATCAGGATTTTAGTTAAACCCTGGACAGCCTTGTGATTATGAATACTTTTATTGATCTCTGGACCCTAAATAAAAGAACATTTAGTGGCAGCCACAGAATTTCTAGCGTGGCAGTTGCCAGTGATTAAGAGCCTTGTCTTTTACCTTAAGCACTACAATTCTGACCTGAGAGGTTTAACACCTCACCTCAAGACTCAGACAAGTCCCAAGTGACTGTAAATTGACATCACAAACACACCTCCAAATTTAATAAAGGAGAAAAAAAAGGAGTAAAATTGGGCGAACATTTTACAAGAAACTTTTAGGATAAGATTGAAGAACAAGAACACATGCTTAATGAAATCATTTTAAAAGTCATTAAGAGAAGAAACAAAGCAAAACACAACTCTCTTCTAACTGAAGATCAGACAGCCAGAGGAGAGCTCAATTGTGTCCGGATAAAGTACTATCATCCTTTACCTTAATGAACTCTGTACTGACAAGTCTTTTATGACAAATTTTGTGCTCTAGCAGCAACTTCAAATCTATATGAGATTTGGAGCTTCATTTAAAGTCGTATCTGGCCCTGTCATGCGTGTGTGACAAGTTCACTCAGTCCTCATCTGGGTCACTAAATGGAGATCCCATGATAGAGAAAACTGACTTTCCATCCATCTTGCTTTGCATGAGTGCGCCTCTGTCAGTGAAACTACATAACAATGTTAGTTTTATGTACTCTCAAGAAAAGCAGCCATGAATTGGATTTCAATAGCCCAAATAGAAGCATCTTGCAAGCTCTTGCAAGTATCAATTTAGAATATAGTCGGTCCTTCTAACCATGCAAAAAAAAAAAAAAAAAAAAAAAAAAAAAAGCCAGCAATTCCTCCAACCCTACACAATACAATTCTTCAAAGTTTTTGTAGACTTCTTTGTTTTGAAAGGAAAGATTAATTGCTCTCCCTTGTTTGAAACAAGGAAAAAACATATCATGTACAAAAGGAAATTATTCAAGAATAGATGGTAAAGACAGTTCATTGTGCAGTTAATTAAATTTTATTAACATTTCACTTCAATTACTTCCTCAAAGAAACAAAATAAAATTTTGCCAGCAGTTTAAACTGGAAAAGATTTCATCTTAGAATTGTGACAGTCTCTTGTGCAATTTTATGGGTTTTTTCTTTGTTTTTATTTGTAACATGGGTTAGTTGATTTTTCTTTAAGCAACATGTTAAAAAATCCTGTAATCTTTGTGTTTTCTTGTAAGACCTGAAACATCTCACCATTAGTGAAAAAGTTGAATTCTTAGAACTCCATAAAATATTCTGTTTTTAATAAAAGTTGTGTTGCTCTAAGTAATTCCTAAATAATATTTAAGTCAAATTAAAGGTGATATTGTCACTTATACAATAAAAGTGAGTCATGCACATAATTAAAAAAAAGGCATCACCAAGTTTCTTATGTGTTGCTTCATGTTTATGGTGCATAAGGAAAGTCTTAGATACTGCCTAGACTCTTACAAAATCTGGAAGTAATAAAGAGAATAACCCAGGTCTGTTCAACTGTAAATGCTTATTAAAGATGACATTAAAATGGATTGTAAAGTTACTGGCCTCAAATAGCAATAAAAAGAACAATAATTGAAAAAGATAGAATGACAAGCTTCACTTTACTATTA
>VBSM01003176.1:54960630-54986792 GCA_008086735.1 Cheirogaleus medius
TCTATATACAGAAGAGAGGCCAACTCACCTTTCTTTTTTTAAATCCCAAATTTGACAGTAGTTTAGACACAGTACCTCAGAATTTTAACTTGTATGCCAAAATCTCTCTTTACTTTTTTTTTAAAAGAAAAATAGGGAGATTGATCAACTACTGATTGTATATTTATGGTTTTGAATATAGATTAATATGAATTAGTGAGAACCTTTCTAAGCGAAGTTAATAAGTTTCTTTCTTCTCTTACTTACTTAAGATTTTGAATGACATTAATTTGAAAGGTCTACCTAATTACTTTTGTATTAGAATATAAAAATAGTCAAACATGGTAGATTATCTCTAACATCATAGAGGTAATTGGGTAACTGCAAATTAATAGACTTAGTGTCATACACCAAACTAAACTTGTAACAAGTAATAAGACTGACTTAAAGATAGTATGTGTGTGTCTATGCAAGGTTTCACTTAAAGTTTGAAAAACTATTATATATCATTAAGTTAAATCTCCCACTTAATCTAAATATTTTCTCCTGAAAAATGATTAACTGCCTCTTATTTTAGTAGAAGGAATCAGATACTCCCTCTGCAAATATTATTTGGGTTCCTTCAAGCTGAAATTGTGTATGGAAGTAAAGTTGATCATAGCATCACAAAATTCCCAATTCACTTATATGTGTGTACGTGCATGTATATACATATAATACGTGTGTAAATATATACATTAAATATACATGCTAATCACTTATAAGATTACTTACAGGTATAAAATTTCCTCCAAGTAACCAACCATTTCCAACATAATGTAATTTTTGTATGAAATAAAATTTATTGTTAATTGTCAATTCCTGTATGCATATATCATACATTGAAATACAGTAGAAACTGATTGCAAAATTAAATTCAACTATTTCAAATGATGTAGAATTTTATACCAAAAAAGATAAATAGGGTGATGGAGAATTTCCGAATTGCATGCAAAGTCTTCACAAATGAAGATCTGTCTATTTAAGCCAACAAACTTTTGAACCAAAACAAAAAAAATAAAAAATTACTGCATGCTGAGCACTTTCAAAGAGACCAATTTGAATATCAAAGAATTAAAAGAGGAGCCTGGGATGATTGATGGAGTGTACTACTACCTCAGGAACAATCTTCTTTATAATCATATTTTCAAAGTCAAACATGAATGAAAAATATCATGTTATGCTATTATAAAATTTTGTTTAAAAACATTACATACACACCCAAAATGTATCAAAACTTGATGCATACTAAGTTAGGTAATTTCTACCAGGTAAAATTTGCTGACTGTCAGATAAATTTATTACTTTGATAATTTTAGTTTTGAGATAAAATCCCACTAAACTATTTTTCACATTTTCCTATGAAATTGTATTTCCATTGTAGAGTAGAATTATTTCAATTGCCTTTATCTGACACTAGTTATACTCAGGGAATCTCATCTGCTACCTGCTGAGAAACCTCATTCGGTGTTTCAACAGATTAGACTTTTATATTTTATTACCTATTCATTCATTAGTGTATTCAAAAATATTTGTTGGGTTCCTTCAATGGGCTAGGATTTGTTGTAAAAACTGGTGGGCTGCAGTGAATAAAACAGGTTAAAAAATCTCTATTTTTATACATTTCTTATATTGAGTCATCATTCTAACTGATTCTCTTTATATCTTCTGTCCATCCTGACTTTTGTAATAATATTTAACAAATCACCATTCAAATATTTGAAGCAGTTGCATGTTTCTCTTCAGTCTTCTTTTCTTCCTGTTAGAAACATCCAGGTCCATTAATCTTATTTTGTTTGACATAGTTTGGAAACACATCACCAACCATCAAATTCATTCAAGGCTCCATAATTTCTACATCACTCCCTCACCCTTATTTCATCCTCATTTAGTGTTCTACTATAATTTGTCAAAGAAGTTTGTAATTATAGCTTACCAAAAGTAAATTTGATAGTTTTACAATATATAAATATATGTGAGAGTAACTCTTGTCCAGGACATTATCTATCCATCTATACAGCCAAAAGTGTGTTTTCAGTGTTTTAGAGATGCATCAGAGCTCCAAATCATCCACAATAGTTCAGCTACAAATGTTGTCAGTCAGATATTTTCAACCCTATATTTCTTTGAGTTTTTTGTTTGTCTTTTGTTTTTGTATTACAGGGAATCATTTTTATCTCTGTTAAATTTTTTCTTATTGATTTTAGCCTACTGTTTTAGGCTTTTAAGGTGATGTCTAGAGTTAATTCTGTTCCAACAGTACCCGGATATTTCCCAATATTGTGTTACCTACAAATTTAATGAGCAGACTTTTTCACTCACCATCTATTAAAAACTAAAAATAGTAAACCAGATAGAAGCATATATCCCTGTGGCAACCTGCTGGAGATTGCCATTGGCTAATTCTTTGCATGAGGATGTTAAACTAGTTGTTAATTTTCCTTTCTCTGATATTACCCAATTTATATTCCACAAGTTTACAACCAAGCAGTCGTGAATGCATTTATAATGCTTTTGTGAAACTGGAATACACCATAGTTACAGTATGCTTAGTAATTTCCCCCAGAAGAATTGTGTAGCTCCTTCCTCTGTGCACTTACTGCACTTTTTATGTACCTACAATATAATTCCTACTCAAATTATATTAGAGTCATTTGTTTGCACAGCAGTTCAAGCAATAGTACTCAATATTTATTAGTTCAATGAGTGAATGAATGGTAGGTAAGTTTGTGCTAACTTCTTAGTCAAGAACCCTAACAGAAAATGACACATGACTGTTGTCCAGTAAATGCTGAATGACTTTTGGCAATACCTAAGGTCTCATCTAACAAGAGTTAGTATATTAAGATCATTGCATGGCTATAAGTTGCACATATGACAGGAATTTCTACTTGCATTTACAGCTGAAAAAACTGAAGTAACTAAAAATTATGACTGCTCCAGGGTCTATGACAAAGCAATTTAAAATAGGACTCCCACGTCCTACTTTATAGAAGTGTTCCACTCAAGTCACAGAGAAATCTGTCAAATAAGAGAAGCTCCTTGGGGGTATATCATGTTTTGCCAATGCAGATTAATGTAGCAGCTTCGAATTAATGTTTTCTTTTGTTACATGATTTGTTTATTGATTTTAATAATGGTATATGCAACTATTTTTATTATTAAGTATTTATCATGTATCAGCTCTGTAGAAGGCATTCTGCTATGTATGCATAGCACTGTGTTTTCACTCTATGAGAGACACTAAATACAAGATATTTAATTTGCTAGTCATGATGCATAGATGTATAGAACTTTTCTCCTCACTCTTGGGAGCTCACCATCTATTTGCATGGGAAAATTAAATAGCTAAATAGGTATATGATTAAGTTTAACCAGTAGTTTTGTAATGTAACAATGATAGTATTTTGGATTTTAATTCATTAATAATATATCACATATTTAATGACTGGTTACTATGCATTGGTTATGAAATTACCCCACTAGGCAAAGCAATTATGATTCTGCATGCTATCAACCTACAGCTTAGTAGTAGAAACAGTATAGAAGTTTAGAGAAGAGAGATTTAGTTAGGCTATTTGAGCAGTAGAAGATTCATGAGGACACTGAACTTTGAATGCTGCATATTAAAAACTAGATAGTGACAGAAGAAAGTTCAATTTCAGGCTAGAGAATAATTGACATTGCCTATGGAAGAAAAGTAATGACAAAAATAGAGATGGTTTCTTAAGAGATGCTATGGTTTTTTTTTTTCTTTTTCTTCTTTTGTTCAGTCCTTCAGATATATCAAATAGAAAAAGATGATGATACGGATTTCAATTGGCAGAGACCAAGGCTTGCACTGGGGAAAGATGAGGACAAAATTGTAACCTGATTAAGTGAGTCTTTTGAAAAAGTAAAATATTTACTGCTCTATTGCATGAAGAATTTATTTTAAGTTCAAAACCTGAAGACATCATTTATACCCTCTGAATCTAAATGCCAAACCTGGTGTGAAGACTAAAATAAAACACAACTTAAAAAGAGAAAACTCTCACACCACAAGCTTCCAACTTACCTAGAAAAGGCCACTGCAGTGCATTTTCAATGCTGCCTGTCATTCAATTTGCAAATTACAGGTCTTCCACTGAACACTGATGATCCATCACTGCCATGACAACAAAAGCGCTGCCTTGGCGACACTCACTGCTGCTGAGAGGCTGACACACTGCTTATAAATACTGTAGTTGGGAGATTAGGGTAAATTCCGAACAAAGCAACATAACGAATCATGCTTTGGAAATGCAATTGAAGTATGTCAATTTATTTGTGTGAAAATGTATCCCAAACTTTTGCATAGTCAGATTTATCTACTTAATTACAAGTTAAAAACAAATTCTTAAATGTGCATATGTGAACTTCATATTTTTACTTAGTAATCTTCTTCAATTGATGGTATACCACTTCTGATTTTTAATCAGAATGCAGAAAAATAAATATGAAACATAGAAATGTGTCAAATTAAACATAGCTTGAGCAACTGTTTAATAAATGGCAGTTTCACTGCCATTTCTCATATGGTAAATGAGAAAGTTTGCCCAACCATTATTATTTAATCATATTCATAGATACAAATTATAATTTCATATATTATTTTAATTTATCTGTTTTCAATTATATTTGTTTATTAAATATATTTCAGCTTTCATGAGAAAATAAAAAAGTTTTGTCACAATATGTCAGGGAAAGGAAGAAAATATGTGCCTGTTTCAAAAAATATAATAATAAAACAAGGCTAAAACACAGTTATCTCATTTTAGGTTTAGATTGCATAAGTATAAAAGGGATATATGAATAGAATATAAAATATGTAACTACTCAATTTTTTAAATTATCTATAAATTTCTAACTGTCAACATTTATGACATCTTAAAATTTTCATTGAGTGGATACACAGATGAGTAATGGAAGTACTGACACTCCTATGACTTGAGTTAGGAACAATAGTGGCTTTGAGGCAACACACTGAGGGGGGCAGGTTTTTTTTTAATACTGCTCATTGGGACTCTAGTCTTAAAATTTTATTCTTAAGATTCGTAAGACTCTTAATCTTACAAATATTATTATTTGTTTGCTATGTCTCTATTTTTCCAATAAGCTTGAGGAACAATCTTTCATCTTTGTTCATTGTATCCCTCTATGGCGCTTAGGGAACTGATGAACACATCATAGACATTGGATGTAGATCAGCTAAGTTCAATTGAAAGTGACTTATAATAGTTCGTTCTAGTTCATGATTTATGGGGAATATATCTTTGAAAATACTGTGTTTTGTCTTAGTATAAAGCCCTTTGTTTCATCAGAATCACTGTGTTGGAAGACATCTTAGCTCTTTGAGTCCAACATCCATTCAGTTCTCCTGCCATAATTTTCTCATCAAGCCATAAACAAAACCCATATTTGGACACTTGCATTCATGACTTTACACAGACTCTTAAGGTTATCCATTCTACACCAGAGATCATGTTAGAAATTCTTTATATTTAACTATTTACCAGAAGCTTTTATCATTTGGTCCTAAGTTACAAGCTTGACAATGCATCAATTATAGATATTTTTCAACAGTAGCATTTTAGAATTTTCTATTGATCAAGAACTATGCTAATAAATGGACAGGCATTCTGATATGAATAGAAAGTTGCCTCAACTCTGAAAAGGGTTTGTAGTAAATAAAGTGACAATGCCATATATATACATATATCCCCATATATATACATTTATATATATGTGTATATATACATTATGTGTATATATATATTTATACACACATACAAGTATATATAAGCATACATGTGTATAAATGTGTAAGTAAATATATATCATACACATGTACACATATATACATGTATATATATTTTTCAGGTTATAAAATATATACATGCTAACTGTAAAAAATAGAAAAATTTGTAATATGATTGAAATGCTTATATATATGTATTTTACATTGTATTCTATTTTTTACACTTTTTAAAACTCTTTATTTTGGAGTAGTTTTACACTCACAGGAAGTTGAAAAAATAGTTGAGATGTACTTAAAGGTAACATTTTAAAGAACTATAGGTTCATTGTCAAATAAAAAAATGGACACTGGTAAAATCCATAAGCATCATTCAGATTTCACTAGTTTTACATACACTTATTTGCGTGTGTGTGTGTGTGTAAGGTCTATACTATTTTATCACATGTGTAGACTTGTGTAACTCCCATCAAGATATAGAACTGTTCTGTCATCACAAAGATTTGCATGCTGCTCCATTTTAGCCCCATAACTCTCTACATCTCGCCCATGCATAAAGCTTGGCAACCACTAATCTTTTTCCATCTTTATGTTGTCATTTTGAGAAGGTTATACAAATGGAACTGTAAGCATGTAATTCTTTAAGATTGTTCCCCCCCCTCGAGTATAATAACTTTGATATACATTCAAATTGTCATATATTCCCATGGTTTACGCCACCCTATTGCTGAGTAGTATTTCATAGTATGAATATACTACAGTTGGTTTAATCATTCACCTCTTGAAAGGCATTTTGGTTTTTTTCAGTTTGGGGTACTACAAATAAAGCTGCTATGAGCATTTGTGAGTAGATAATTTTTGTGTGAATGTAAGTTTTCGTGTTGCTGGGATAAATCCCTCTGAGTGTGGTCCTGGGATGTGTTTCAAGCGTAGATTTAGTTTTGTTAGAAACTAGCAAACTATTTTTCAGAGCAAGTGAACCATTCTATGTTCCTAATAGTGCATGAGAGATCTATATCTATTTTCTCTGTGTCTTAGACAGCATGTGCCTACAATTATTCTTATTTTCTGTTATATGTATATTAAATAATATATATTTATTTAATGAAAACTTATTATATACAAAATTACTCTTCTCAAAATGATCATAAAAAACACATATATACGCATACACATATACTAACATGTATATTCAGTTTTGAAGTCCTTTTTACTTAATATTTTATTGCATTTCCTGTTATATCCATATATTCTGGTTTTTAACAATTCATTTTATTATGACACCTGGAAGTCCTATGTTGTATTGAACAATTTTGTTGTTGTTGAACAATTTATGCTTTTAATATTTGAAGGAAACTATCACATTTCTGAATTGTCTTATCTACAAAAACTTATATCTTGAACAACTCTTTCAATAATTTCAAGTTCTTCATTTCTATCTTTAAATATCATTTATTTATTTAGCGAATGCATATGTAACATGAAGTCATTTAATCTTCAAAGCAAATGTAGCAAGTATGAACTACCATTGTCCCCATTACAGAAACCAAGGCACAAAAAAGTTAAGTAACTTGTTCATAATTAATTACTTAGTAGCTGACCCAGGATCCAAACTCAGGCTGTGTGGTCTTAGAATCCTTGCTCTATAACACTGAGCATACCATACCAGAAATGGTTAATCATGAGCAAAATTAATAAAACCCCAATTGAGGAACATTCTACAAAATGCCTGACCAGTAATACTCAAAACTGACTATATCATTGAAAACGAGGAAAACCTGAGAAACTTTCACAGGCAGGAGGAGGTTAAGGAGGCATGAGTACTAAAGGTACTGTAGTATGCTAGATGGAATAATGCAACAGAAAAGGGACATAAGGGGAAAACTGAGAAGAATTTGAGGAAAGTGTGGACTTTAGTTAATGATCATGTATCAATTATGGTTCATTAGTTGTAACAAATGTACCATACTAATGTAAGATGCTAATAATAGGGAAAACTGGATGTGAGATGTTTGGGAACTCTCTGTACTTTCTTTGTAATAGCTCTATGTATTTAAAACTATTCTAAAATAAGGGTTTTACTTAAATAATGGAAAGTGCAGCATAATCTTCAAAATATCACCCTTTTTGTTAAAGTAAATCAGAATAATTTAAATATATAATATTTATCATATGCATGCATACCTGCATGCATTTTGTTATTTGGGGAAAATACATAGAAAGAAAAAGCCTAGGGTATTAACATTTACTACCCCACTGACTACCTTGGGGAATGGAGTGGAGAGGTGCTGGAAGGAAATCGATAATTTTTCTTTTGCACATGTGATTTGGGGCTTACTAAACCCATTAGATATCTTTCCTCTCTGAGTCAGACCTTTCTATGATTCTGAATACCGAGAGAAAGATCCAGATATAGGGATTAATATACTCTTCATTTCCTGTCAAATGTAGTTGCCAAACAATATTCAACCTCTCCTTCAAAGTGGCTGTCTTCAGTCATCCAAGATGTCTTGGGATCTAGATTAATATATTCCTTTGTTGATTAAGACTTAGAGCCGAATTTCTACAAACTCTACAACCTTTCAGAGAGAGAGAGAGAAAGAGAAAGAAAGAAAGAAAGAAAGAAAGAAAGAAAGAAAGAAAGAAAGAAAGAAAGAGGGAGGAAGGGAAGAAGGGAGGTAGGGGAAATAAGGAGGGAGGGAAGGAGAAATAGGTATTTTACTTCCTGCCCCTTCCATGTAATATTTTTTGTTTTTCACCTTCCTTGCCTAAAAATGATAGATCTTGGAAATTTAAATTACAACTCCTTTTGGCTTTACTTGAGATAATAAATAATCAACTCCATAATCTCTATATAAAAACTTAAAAATCAGCAGTACAAGATAAAATGATATCTATATCTAAAAGAAGTTTTACCAAGAGATTTGTTAGATAGCATTTCTGACAGTGCTCGGAGCCCATTTTTCACAAAATAGTGAATGGATTCTGGCCCAGTATCCTTTGATAAAATGTCAAAATCTACTAGTCACACATAAGAAGAAAACATTTTTATATCATGGTGTGTCAGGAATTTTAGTCCCTATTTGAAGATTTCCTAAAGATTATGATGACAACATATTGACAGTCACACTAGTTATAATGATCACATATCATTTTATAGATATAAATGTAAAATAAAATGCAAAAGGAAAAATGAAGCTTTTATAGAACTATGAATTGCTTGAATAGTGCAAGCTTTACAGTATCTGCATCAGTTTCTAAAAATATGATTTCAAACCCTCTCTCTATGCCCATCTTTCTTCACATTTTTAGATAATATTTAAAGGAAGTATTTTCATTTAAAAAACACTCTGACAAGTGAAAATTTGCCCTTTATCAGCCAACATACTATTTGAAAACTCCCAAATAATCACATTTCCCCCTTTTTATGCTACTTAGACAAAAAAAATCTCACAACAGCAGGAAGACTCTTATGGAAAGAAAAAGCAATTCATCTGCCACATCTTTTTAGGCATTTAAGAAAGTACAAAAAAAAAGACTTACTAGTGTATTTAGTAGTCTAACTTTTATTATTTTAATAAAATTAATAATTTGAGAGACATATAAAAATTAAAATAATTTAGCAATTATGCATAGCACTATATTTTGATTTGTTTGAAGCTATTAGGATTAGGAAGTTTCCTAAAATGTACATATAATCTGGGTTTTGTTCTGTAGGATTTTCAAAGAGAATAACAATCATTCCAAAATTTAAATAATCTAAATTATGTGAATAAAGATGTCATGGGGAAAAAAGAGAAGAAAAAAAGTTTGGTGAACAGGAATTGCTATTGAAAAATAAGTGCCTACAAATTATACAATTTTGGGAATTTTATTCATACAGAATATTTATTCTAAAATATCATTTTCCAATCCTACCAAAATTTTTAATGCCTAAAAACTGTTTGCATATTTACTTATTTTATATTGCCTTATGTATATTGCTTTTCTTGTTCTGTTTGTCTTTCATTCTCAATGTCTCTTTTTGAAGATGTTATTGGGGTTGGAACATGTCCACTTCTGTTGTATACATAATAATTTTGCCTATATCAAGTGTCTTTATAAGATATGATCATTACTTATTCTTTTGAAAAATTCTATTGAGTACATTGTCTGGTATAATATCAAATTATGTTTGCATAAGCACTCACATGATACTATTGCTCCTTGATTTAACTTCCAGGAAGTCATTTATATTTTCAGATGAAAGACATTTCTTTTTATCAGATCATGAAATCAATATGGCCTCATCACCTGACTCTTATGCTTTAGCTGTCAAGAAACTAAGAGAAAATTTAATGGCCATTTGCCGTAACTACCCAATCCTGTGCTTGGGAAATATTTTCCCAACCATTAGGAACTATTTTACTTAAATTTCTATTGTGTATGTAAATGCCTTTGCTATAATCTTAAATGATTCAACTTTCTCTGCATCCCCTTCACCTTTACTTAAGCCTCTTCTTTGTTCACGCTATATATATAGAGAGAGAGATAGATAGATAGATAGATAGATAGATAGAGATATATAGCAATCTATATATATAGCTTTTCTTTCACTTTTTTGTACTATAACACCTTCAACTATGTTCTACTTATGCATGTCTTCCAAATCTATTATCACCAATTTTAACCTTGCTTGGAATCTTCACTTGGTGATCTCATGGTGATATCTCAATACATCTAAAATCAAACTTCCTCTCTTGAAATGTGGTTTCTATTATTTTATTTCTTCTCAAATTAAAAGTATCATCACTATTCAAGCTATTCAGTTAAACTAGAATTTTTTCAGGTTTTAACTAGTATTTTAACTAGCATGCAGAAAGCACTAATATATATTAGCAATTATTATATTATTATTCACTACTATACACTAATTATTCACTTAAATATCACCCCCTATAGTATCTGTTATGATCAACTCACTTAGAATAAATTTTTCTGCATTCCTCTAATATTTAAACTCTAATATTGCCTAAGCACCTTGTGTATATGTGTTGTATTTGTAGTATTTATCTCTGAATGATAATTATATTTCATGTAAAAACATATTGATTTTACATATCTATTTTTATAGATCTGCAGTGTCACATAGTGCTTAATAAATGTGTTTAGATATAACTCTTAATGACCTACCTATTAGTAGTTTAAGAAAGGGAGAGGAAGAGCAAAATAACAATTAAGCCAAGAACTATAGTTTTTTATTCAGTGTGTATCCCAAAAAGTCAATGTATTTCTAGGGCCTCTTAGTCACTCCTTCAATAGCCACAATCTTATGTGGGAGAGATCTGCTTAGTAGCCAGTTATGATTTTCTGTTCTGTCACCAGTGTTGCTCCCTATATTCCAACCAAACTCAGCTTTATTCAGCAGAATCTTCTTTCACTAATGTTCTTCTTTCATATCTTTAGCAACTGAGGTGAGGAAATAGCTGGTCCTTCATACCGACTCTAAAATGTCTACTGTGCACCCAAGCGATGTTCTTTACCAGTGCATTTTCTTAAAGACTTGAGGCAAGTTCTCTCAAGGACATGACATAGAAATATGAATAGCACTTCAAATTATCATATTGAAATGCATTTTCTTTCTTTCCCAAACATCAATTTTAAGTGCCTTATACACATCTCAACTTTCTCTAACAATTTAGTAAACTCACCTCATTCTTTATATGGAGTAGTCCATAAATGGATGTGGGGCTACATTTTAAGTTATTTTGTGTCAGATTCTTAAATCTGGCCGCCCAGCACCCAACTATGGGACCACAGTCATCTTAATCATGTCTCTATATGCAAATAAAACTACTAAGGGCTCATTCTAATATGCCAGAGATCACAAGGTGATAATATGAATTAATTTACAATGACTCTTAGAGTATAAAATTAAATTAAGTAGGAAGAGCATAAATATTAAATCAGTAAAACACTGTCGGCACCAGAAATTATTGCTATATGCAAAATATAGTAAACTTTCTATCTTGTAAATGAATCATAAATATATGTAATGAAAATTTATTCATTCTCATTTACCTTTATCTAGTGGAAAGCCATAAGGCAGCAACCTACAAAACATTATTACCAGCAACTGATTGTAACTAACCAAATCAAATACTACTTACTGAGTCAATCTTTCAAGTGGATCACAAATTTGACATGCAACTTTCTTTTGAATCAACTCTATTCCACCAAACTGGGTGTTCTGATATAACCTGAATTTAATATCCAAAAGATGTATCTTACTTTGGTTTTTTCTTCTCCCATATGACTTTTCATTTATGGCTGTTTTAGAACACTAAAAAAAATAATAATAATTTTCATGTTGGAAACGTTTTTGTAAATCTTGGCTTAGCTAAAGGTCACTTTTTGTCCAAACTGTTTATAACATTACCTTATGCCAACCTGTTTCCTTTCCTCTAATCCACAGCTGGAGTCTCCCCAAAGGCAGTGGCAAGGGTATTCCCACATGGGAGTGCCCCAAACCATACAGAGATGGAGCCTGTTGGGGTTACAAAGAAAGAATCACTAAATGCCAGGGTGATCAGCCCAAAATATTTATTAGAAAAATGAATTTATACAGTGGACTATAGCATCCTCATTATGGACAGGGAGAGAAGGATATTCTACCTAGGTATGTGCCCATGGATCAGGGTATGGAGTTTATATGAATGTTTAAGGAATTTGACTCAGGTTAACAGGGCTAGTTTCTTTCAGTGTTTGGAGCAACAACTTAGACACCTTTATCAGAGCTTGGATATGTTTGAGGTGTGGCTTGGATTCAAGTCTGCTAGGAAAAATATGCAGCTGGCTGAGTCACAGAGTGCTCAAGGCACTCTGTTTCTTGGTTAGGACACAGAAAGAAAGTGAGGGACACTGGGGCGGGGAGCTCTACAGAACCAAATTCAGGAATCTAAAGAAGATACATTTTAATCTATACTAGTTCTACTTGCGTTCTATTATTGTTTTATTATTACTAGTAGTAGTATTATTTATACCAGAAAACTCAATGTTAGATTCCCATAGGGCCTGAAAAATTCTTATGGTCTGCTAAGACCAGCTCTACTCCAATCTTTTGAGATATTATTTGTATGTACATTCTGGATAGTTATAAAAATTCATTTCTTTGTTTTAATGAGGAATGAAGTAATTTGAATAAAAATAGCAGTGAGATGCTATTTTAGCTATAAAATTGGAAAATTTTTAAAATAAAAAATGTCTGGTGTTATTGTGGTTATCAAACCTATATTTGCAGTATGATAATCAGTGGATATAATACAAATTTATTATTATGTGAAAATGGTGGGATTGTGAACATTTTTAATTTTCTTCTTTTTGCTCATGTGAACTTTCTATGTGTTCTGTAACAAACATGTATTATTTTATAACAAAATATATACTTTAACCTCTTCACTTCTTTTAATTGAGGGAAATATTGCCATTCTAAATCTCACTCTTTATCCTTCGCTTCTCCATGCTAATCAATTTTAATGCCTTTCACCTTTCCCTAGAAGATCTAATTTTCATTCAGAAATTGTACTTATTAGGTTTTTCAGGACTTTCTTCATTTTCATCATGTGCTTAATTAAATTGAGCTTACTTTCTGAATTATTCCACCATAGCAAATTTGAATTTTTTGTTTCAATTTCTAAATTCTTCTTTAATTGACACATAAAAATAATATATATTTGTTATGTACAACATGTTGTTTTGAAATATGTATACATTGTGGAATGCAAAATCAAGCTAATTAACACATGTATTATCTTACATGCTAATTTTATTTTATGGTGAGTACACCTAAAAGCTACTCTGTTAGAAATTTTCAAAAATATAATACTTTGTTAGAATATGAAGATCTTAGCAATGTAATTAGATATAATAATTAGATATAAGTCAAATAAGATTAGAACTAATAAAACACAAGCACATATGGAAGGATAATATTGACCAATAATATTCAGCATTTTACAAAATAGAAGCATAAATAAAGCATATTCTTTTTGAGACATGCTATTAGTCCATGTATTCGATTCTTGGTAGCCAGACTTTATTACTTAAAAGTAGATTAATAAACTAAAAACTAAGAATGCAAATTTGTTTGTACCATTATTTATGCCTTTGGATTAACAAAAAATGTTTGCAAG
Organism: Cheirogaleus medius; assembly: GCA_008086735.1. Lineage (NCBI taxonomy): Eukaryota > Metazoa > Chordata > Mammalia > Primates > Cheirogaleidae > Cheirogaleus > Cheirogaleus medius. Next base: position 54,974,596 of record VBSM01003176.1, read on the forward strand.
ATTTTTCATGTAAAGGTTTATTTAGTATTATAAAGTGCTAGGTTTCTGACCACTTTCTAATAGTGTTGTTTTCGGTAATTAACTATGTAAGAATATGACGGTCATTTCATTATCATGTAAAGGTTATATCAACTTTGTGTAAACTATATGCCAAGTCTTACAAAGAACATAAATGATTATTTTTTTATTCCCATTTATATCATTTTTGGTACTAAATAATAAAAATTTGAGATATGAATGCTTAATTTTCTTTCAAAATGAGATGACAAAAAACAATTCTGAACTGTATTCTTGAAAATATCTAAACTTCAGCAGTCAGATACAATGGAAATGATCCATGGGCCATGATTACTTGAACTAATGGGCTACCTAGGGAAAGCCTTAAAAGTTATAAATTATAATCCAGAACAAATATAAATAAGCAAATTTAAAATTGTACAACTTCTATTAGAAAGAAATTTTATAATTCCCTGGTTATCTGGGGTTTTTCTAAAAAAGGTAGTTTCTGAAGAAGTGGTTGGTTGGCAAATACATGCAATGTAAATCAATGTGTGAACAATGATATGTACAAAAGAAAATAAAGATCGTTTTATGACATTTTATATTAAGAAGGTAGAGAAAAACTTACCCCTTACTATTTATTTCTTAATAGAATGATAATAAAATTTTTATATATTTTTATTAGGAAAAATTTTTAATCCTTTACAATAGAATATAAATCTTACAGAAGTGCAAATGATTAAAAGCAATATGCATTCAGAAATAGAGGAAAATAGCATGATACAGGAAATAATAATTGACATATGCAACTTAATAATATGCAATGTAAATATGATATGAATTTAAATATAAAATGTTTAATTACCTGGGTTGATATTCACCAAATACATTCATTTACATTTAGACATATAGAATGATTTATATTATTTATAATACATTTATTTTATTTATTATATATCATAAACTAGGTGATAGTTGTGGTGTTCTACATAAAAAATAATAATATTAAGTCAAAGGTACAATTGAAAATGAGAAATGAAAAGATAATGTAACAAGAATCAGGCTGAGATAATAGTTTCCTTAAGTCTTGATTGTAGTTTGAAGATAAGGAGTAGATTGGCTTGCAGAGCATCTTTTAAGGAAAAAAAAACTTTAAAATTGGCACACTTTTTCAGAACTGCTGTACAATCAATTGAAGAAGGGTCTGATTCAACACATTTAGGCAAAGAAAGAAATTGGAAACTTTTATAACTCTATTTTACCATTTACCTTTCAAAATCTAGAGAATAGGAGACCTAGCTATTTTTTCCCTTTTTTTTTGAAAAGGAGGTGAATCAGTTCCCTCTTCAATTGATTACATTGGGCAATAGTTAAAAGCAATCTAAAATCTGATTTGTAGAAGCCCTTCATAGGCTTGGAAAACTAACATTAAGTGACAGTTGATTTCACAGAGTTTTCTTTAAAAATTGCCACCTAGTGACAAGGGAAAGGACAAAAAGATTAGTTTTAAATTTAAAAAAAAACTGGTCACATACTTGTAAAAATTATAATTTGATGAAATTAAATATCAAATATTTACAAAGAAGGAAACAATTTATTTGTCCATCTACCTACTTGTCTATTTCATATAGGTCCTGGAATATAACGTTCTTCATAATAGAAAAGTTATGGAAATGAGGGGGAAAAAAGAGGAAGAGTGAAGATAGAAAATATCACACATCTTAAATTTAGCCTCTATGTGGTTAGTCTGCCACAGGGATCACACCAACAACAACAACAAAAAAGCTGACATTTATAAAACAATATAAAATATTTCTGTAATATGAAATCATTTTAAGTCTTTAAGACTCCTAGAAATGCACAGTGTATTTCTTGTTTTTCCTTCTTTCTCTCTGGCTATTAAGATCTCTTTCACCAATAACTCTATGCCCCACTTAGGATCAAAGTAATCTGGTGCCTGTCAACCCTTCTGCTTACTCCAGTTACCCTGATTATGTGCTACAAAGACCCAGGAATTTAGCAAAATACAACTTTTTTATAATTATAGAAACAGAGAAAGAGCTTTTGTGAACATTCCTATGTTAATATTTTTCCTTTCCACACACCCTCATACCCATATATATGTTTGTGTGTATATATATGCATATACACACACACACACGAACACACACTTCAGACATTTTCAATTAGTAAAATAAGTGAACAATACAGTGTAGTGATTCACATAAACCTTAAATATGCTCCAAATAAATTCATCACTGTCATTATAATTTTACTGACTTACATTAGAGACTTTTCCTGAGTTAAGTCTATTGCTTTGACCTCTGGACTTAGTAATTACTTTATAAAGTCAAGTTTGTTGAAAAAAATCACAACATTAGTTGTTGTTGGAACATTTTCTTATTTAATACACTACTGTGATGTATAGTACTATTGTATAAAATAGATGTGCAAACCTTGTAGAACTTCAGCAATGATGTCATATAATTACACGTTCTGCTACTTGTATAAGACCAGGATGTTAATATGACTGAAAACATTAGGTAGTACTCTCATTTCTCAAAGCAAAGTCCCAGATCACTCAGTGCAATTCATTCAATAAATCGTTACATGCAATTAAAAACTTACAAAAAATATTTTTTGTAATATTATTTCTTACATCTTCTAGAGAAATAATTGATGGAAAAATTTTATTATGTAAGCTGAATTTTAAAATAAAACATAATAGAGGAGGAAAATAAAGAGGCATTAGATTAGAAGATAGAATTGAGTCTAAATCTCAGTTTTAAACTAATGCAATTTTCTATGGAATAAGGCTGCTTACCTAGTTTCTGAAAGAGTTTAGTTATATTAATTAATGTTAGCTAGTCAAATAATTTAGATGAGAAATCCAATTTGTCGGGCAGGATAATACAATTCATTTATTTAAATGACATTTTGTTTAAGTGTATCTATTATGAACAGAGTTCTAGAATAAAAAACTCTCCAAATAAAGTTTTATTATTTTTTGTGTTCGTTTATCATTTTACATAAAGGGTATAAATATATTGATACATTAGTATTTTTTTATTATGTTTGCTACATATTTTAAACTAAGATTTCTAAGTTATGCTTTTAGATAAGTGAAAATGATAAAGAAATTAATATTTACTTTATGAGTATTTAACCAGTGACTCCAGACATATTCATTTTTTTTTCAATTTTTTATTGATACATAATAGCTATATATAATTTTTGTAGTACATGTGCTAATTTGATAGATTCATATAATTAAATCAGGGTAATTGGGATACTCATCACCTTAAATATTTACCTTTTTTTATGCTAGGAACATTCAAATTTTTCTTTCTTAGCTATCTTAAAATGTACAGTTGATTAATGTGAAACACAGTTACCCTACTGATCTATTGAACACCAGTTCTTATTTCTTTCATGTAAATGTATATTTATTTGTACCCAATAATCAACCTCTCTTCACCTCCCTCCCCCATCTTTCCCAGACTCTGGTAACCACTAATCTATTTCTATCATCATGAGATCCATTTTTTTAGCTTTCATGTATGAATGAGAACACGTAATAATTGTCTTTCTGTGCTTGCTTTATTTCACTAACATGATGACCTCCAGTTCCACCCATGTTGCTGCAAATGACAGAATTTCATTTTTTCATTTACCATATTTTTTTTATCTTTTTGTTTTTAGATAGGTGAAAATGTCATAGAAACTAACATTTGTTTGATGAGTATTTAATCAGTGCCTCCATACATTCATTTACTATTTATTTATTTATTTATTTATTTATTTTTTGAGTCAGAGTCTCACTCTGTTGCCTGGGCTAGAGTGCCATGGTGTCAGCCTAGCTCATAGCAACCTCAAACTCCTGGGCTCAAGCGATTCTACCGCCTCAGCCTCCCAAGTAGCTGGGACTACAGGCATGCACCACAATGCCCGGCTAATTTTTTCTATATATTTTTAGTTGGCCAATTAATTTCTTTCTATTTTTAGTAGAATCTGGGTCTCACTCTCGCTCAGGCTGGTTTCAAACTCATGACCTTGAGCGATCTGCCCGCCTTGGCCTCCCAGAGTACTAGGATTACAGGCATGAGCCACCGCACCCGGCCTCATTTACTTTTTAAAAGCAAGTATCTGTGAACATTTGAACTAATACTTGCACTTAAAGATGGATTTCAGTAACAGAACTATGTGCATAAACTGTTAAACTATGAAAATGCCTGGAAAATTTTGATTTAATGTGGAGTTTTAAAAATAACAGTATTATGTTCAGCCCACATGTAAGTAGAAGGGAATTTATGCCCCTCCCTAGAAATAGCATATCTCATAAATTATTTGGAGTTCTTCTGTTCAGCAGATTTATCTGTAATTCTCATTTATTTATTTATTCAATCACTTATTTATTATCAGTATGGCCTCACTGATATGTGTTCCATATTTTAAGTTAAAATTAAAAGTAAATTAAATTAAATTCTAATACTACTTTCTTAATTTTTTTTATTCAAGTTGTTCACGCTTTGGCCATTAGGAGTTCTTACAATTGGGTTCTATCATTGTGCTTTTATTTTTGATTTTTGCTTATTTGAGTTTGATAACCCATAGCAAATTACTTCCAGATAGTACAGTTCAGAAAAGGGAGAGAGGAAAAAAGCAGAACCTTTACAGTGGAGAAAGGTGATGAACACTACCTCACGCTAGGTTAACATCCACAGTGATGTCACATTTATACCATGTATTTTTAATGATGTGATGAGAATGGCACTTTACCTATCTGATCTTCCTCTCAAAAATCAATAAGACAAATTGAATCATGAGAAAAATAGCAGACAAACCCCAATGAGGAACATTAGTCGGATAACTGAGCAATAATTCTCAAAACTGTCAAGATCATCAAAAACAAGGAAAATCTCAGAACTATCACTATCCAGTGGGGCTGACAGAGATATTAAAATTAAATATAATGTGGTATCCTGGATGGGATCCTGAAACAGAAAAAAGATGATAAGTAGCAATAAAGGAAAACTGAGTTACATGTGTACTTCATTTAACAATAATAACGTATCAATATTGGTTGGCTAATCATAACAAATGTATCATATTAATGAATTGAATTTGGGGTATATGATAACTCTTATTTTTAAAATTTTTGTAAATATAAAATCATCCTAAATTTTAAAAAACTTAAAAGAATATTAAAAAAATTAATGGTAATATAGGTTATGAATATTTAAAAGAGATTGAAAGAAAAAAATTAAATGGACATTTTACCATCAGGTTTAAACTTTGCTTTGCTCTTAATATTTACTTTTAAATAAGAACTCAATTTTTCAGACTTTTTGAGCCATTGGTAAAATGATAGTTCCAAAGACAAATTAGCTAGATGAATATAAATAATACATGCAAATATTATTTAAATTAAAATTAAGATAGTTATCCAAAAATCTGTTGTTGAAAAAAATTGGAAGAGGGAAATACACTGCATGCTTTAAATGTTTTTAATAAATGTCTCTGAAAAATTGTAGCACATATGTCTACATTTTCTATCTTCTTAATTTATTATAGTACATTGTGGTTGTAGTTGTAGAGACATATCCAGATCCATAGTTTATAGGATGAAATGGTTTAGTCTACTGGTTCTCAATGACTATATGTAGGAATTATTTCAGGAACAACTGTCCAATTAAATTTGAATGTCTAGATTTAGGACACAAGCATTAGCATTTTTGAAAAGATATTTAGATGATTCTAAATTTTAGCCAGATTAAGAAGGACTGAGGATAGTCCAGGAGTATCCTCATGTGAACAACAGGGTACACCTTTACATACAGTTGCACTCTTTCTGTGGTCATGGGCTCTGATTAGCACACAAGTCATGTCACATATTGAGGAGTTCATGTAAACTTGTGCCCCCCTACAGAATGTAAATTTTTCCTCTCTTCTGTTTCTTCATCATTGTCTATCTTGTTATCTACAATAGCTCACGTTATTTGTCTTTATTTGTAATCTCCATTTATCACTGATATCAGTGTAGTTTTAAAGATACTACTCTAGTTTGTCCTCACAGATGTTTCTAGCACTGTCTTCTAAATAATTCTACCACTTGCTCTTTGATTTAGTTTTGTTTACTAGTTTTTCTACTTTCTTGTTTCTTTTGATTCTTGTCACTTTACTCAAAGAACATAAAGTAGGTTGAAAATGCTGATTTAATTATAAGCATAATAAACCAAATAGATTATACATTTTCTTGTACCGAATGACCCAACCCACCATAGTATCTTGGATTGATGCTGAGTTCTTGCAATCCTTAGTTGAATTTGTATGGTTATTTCTGTGCCACCAGTTGTTTGGAGATCAAGTACCCCCCGCCATTGTTGTTGCTGCTACTGTTGTCATTATGCTTAGGGTTGGAGTCATTTGAGTCAGTGCCAGAATGTTCCTTAAAAGCTGAGACGTACTCTGTTCCTGGTATAATATAGAGACTGATTTGGCTGACAGAGTCTTATGAGATTACTTTGATATTATGGCATCTTCTGAATCTTTGCTTAGAATTATACATTTTCAACAAGATTTTTATAATTAATTGAATATATAATAGAAAATTCCTTACTGCATCACAACCCAATACTATGCTAAGACAGGTACTTTTTCTGAAAAATGAAGAGTGATCAGCTCCATTAGGCCTGAGAGATCACTATTTTATGAATTTGTGATTTGTACCCAGAGTAATGAAAGGATATAGATGGATTCAGATTTATGTGGCATCTTGGCAGTAGATGTGTATCACAACATAAATCCTTCATGTACATTAAAAGACAGTAAAGATGTATTTGAATACAAAAGTATTATGGGTCATTCTTTTTAAACATCTGCTGAAATATGCAGTGGTAAAATTATATAAACATCCTATAATGTGGATAAAATAAAATTGATTCAAAATTCCAGAATCTGGTACTTCCCTCAGTTTTGTTCTGTCATTCTCAATGATAATTACAGAGACATCATTATTCTAAAAATATTCCCATATATGTACATGTTCATACTAATGATACATTTTATTTGTCCTTAAACATAAAAATTAACTTACCAAATATTTTTAAGGTATTTCATTATGTCTAGTTTCAGTCTGAAATGTCAGTTCTTGGTGCACTCATGGCCAAAGATGACCAGACACACTAAAGTAAGCATTAAAATAAGTTTTATCGAGGAGAGAAAGTTAGGACTATTGAGCAAGAGCAAGATACAGGTTTACAGAGTGAGATACATAAGTCGCAGATGACAACCAGACCCACTGTCATAGCAAAAGAGGGCAAAAAGAGAAAGCTTGGTTATGGTCTGAGTCTTGTTTTATATTGTCTGGATTGGGATCTCTCTCATGGCTTAGACATCACCATGGAACCATTTTAACTGGACAGTTGGAAGTTGTATGACACAAGTTTACTGCACGTGCTGATCTCTATGAGCCTCTTTGAAAGCTGGGTGTTCTAGGTCACTTTCCAAACTCTATTGTACATATGCTGGTTGGCTGGTTGGGCTAGAGAGTCCTCTGCATTCTTTTGCAGTTGGCAGACTAAGTTCTTTTTTTTTTATGTATTTATTTATTTTTTTTTAAATTTCAGAATATTACTGGAGTACAAACGTTTTGGTTACACAAAGTGCTTTTGTACTGTTTGGGTCAAAGTTATAAGGGTGCCCATCCCCCAGTGTACCTTGTACCCATTAGGTGTGAACTTACGCATCCCCACCTCTTCCCTCCCACCTGCTTGATTTCCGATCAATATTATTTCCATACGTGCACGTAAGTGCTGATCGGTTAGTTCAAATTTAATGGTGAGTACCTGATTGGCAGATTTGTAGGGTATTCCCTACTCCCCCAGGTATGGCAGTGACTTAGGACAGGATTAAGGTGGCGCAGCACCAGAACCGGGGCCCACTTTCATCCTAGGAGACCCAGAATCTCTCCTTATCCACCTAACAATTGGAAAGGATATAACTTCTCTATGAACCTATATGTAATTCTACAGAAAAAATTGTACATGCCTGACCTAGGATATCTATAGCTGTGTAAGGAACTAGTGGTTTACTTATTTCTAGATTATGGAGTGTTAGAGTTCTATTTCATCAATTTATCTATATGTTTAAATTTAGCTTTGCATTCAAACTATTACATACTTAATATTTAGTAAATATTTGCATAACAATGCATATTCAAAGTTTGAGTCATCTCATATTTAACTCTTTTCACAAAGATTATGAAACTTAACTGCATCTCGATGGCAAGAAATACTGGGTCTTCTGGATCAGAGGAATGTATTTTAGTATCAGAAGTTACCTTAAGCAGTACCTTGTCAATACTCTGAATTTATTGGTAAGGAAACTCTAGAATGTCAAGTGATTCCCAAGTTCTCGTGTCTGGAATAACTAGATTACATTCAACTCTTTGTTCTCAAATGCTGCTAAACAAGTACTCTTTTGCAATTATTCTGTTCTGATAATGTCTTTTCCACTTTCTGTTTTTTCCCATCTCTGACCATCAAACATTCATCCAAGTAGGAGACTAAGATTTATTTGCAGTGCACATGAAAGTTCTCTTTATAAAATCCTTTTCTATGCTTGAAGGAAGTTATTAAGTCATCTTTAGTGTTTTCATTCGAGGATAAGTAATTCGAATGTCATTATTGTTTTTTTGTTTTTTATCTGGGTTCTTCAACAGTCATTGCTGTTTCTTCCTTTCAGAGAATATTCTCTCAATGACCTTTCTGTTGCCTACATACCTTAATTTTCACTGAGAAGCATATCGAATTATCTTTAAAAAAAAGCTTTTAAACAGATTACAATAGGAAACTAAGAATACTAAAGTTACCAATCATCATTTTGCCATTATCATAACCTTTGTGCTATTGTTATTCAGCATTTATGTATCACCTTGATATTCTCAGGATATTTTATAATCGTCTAGCTATCTTCAGCTAATATGCAGAATCTATAATTGCTAATGTAGAAATATAGTAATAATTCATTCATGAACTATCTGCTCCTCTTATTTCTTAAATAACATTTTCTGTTTAGGCTATATTTTATTTAAATGCAGTTGCCAGAAAATCCCATGAGATGAAAATTTGGCACATAGTTTCTATCCTATGCAATTCCTTTACATTTGTATACCTGTCTGGCATCCAAATTCACATTAAGATGACATCTTTCTTCAGCAGGTAGGACTTTACCATTCTTTTTTTTTTTCTTAGCATTACTTCAATTGATCATTCACTGTTATTAATAATGACAAGTAGAATATTAAGCTACAAAACATTTTAAACCATAAAATTGGGTGGGAGAGAATCTAAATGTAAAATTAAATAGGGAAGAGATTAAATAAAGACACTTAAAATGTAGGGGAAAGCTTTTGCTTACACTGTGAAGCATAGCAGATAGTAACAATAATATGTTTGATATTTATCCACATTTACTTATGCTACATAGAGTCTGCTTTATTGCTGATGAACTAGGATAAATCCTTCTTAAGGCAGTATTACCACTTAGTATTTATATAAAAGGAAGAGTATTTATCTATAAATCTAAATAGTACATAGGTGGTGTGTATGTTTATGGGTATATATGCGTGTATGTACAAGTGTGTGTGTGTGTGTGTATGTGTGTTGACTTGCATGGAAGGACCATTTCTTTGAGGGTTTGCAGAATTCAGAATAACCAGGTAAATTCCCATTTCACATGTGAGACAAATAAATTGTGTGCAGTTATTGTGCGGGCTCCCACTGGTGGTTGAAATGCATTGGCTTTTACTTCCTATTATGAGGCAAAGGGGAAAAGATGGCTGCAGAATTCATGCAACAATTTGGGCAAGGTTTCATAAGTGATTATAGAGTTTGCATTTGCTAGCTTGGAAATACTATCTAGGGAATGTCAAAAGTATGTAAAGCATATGGATGAGGGGTGTCAGATGAAGATATACATTAAATCTACTGTATGGAGAATGGCAGATTGTACAATATATACTGAGAAATACCCAATTTAGTGGAATTTCCCACCTAAATGAATATGAAAATATTCAAGTCTACAAAAATATTCAAAAGAAAATTCATCTAAAGATGTTTCTAATGCAAACAGCACAGGGATTTACAACTTTTATAACTATCCCCACTGATGATACACTACAAAAAACATATTTTACAATGATCTTGCATTCACTTCTCAATTTATATATCTGAACTATTTGCTTTTTCAAATGAGAGAGTAAAAAAGAATCATAAATGTAAATATTTCCCAATTTGGCAAGGCAAGTGACATTTATTACACTATTCTGAAAGAAAAAACACAATAACTGAGATAATGTAGTTGGGTACATAATTTGTACCAAAACATGATAGATGGAGCTCTGATTTGGCCTTATTGTGTATATATATATATCACTTTTATTGATGTTGAATAATTAGAACCTAGACACCGTAGAATCTAGATAACGAAAATAGCTTAGCACATATTACAATTCTATAAAAAAATAGAAACATAGTTAATATCACATGACAGTTAACAGAAATATTTAATAGGCCTATGTGCTAATTCATTGAAAACATAAACATGTATATGCACACATAAATACATACACATACTTGTTTATGTTTAGAATATAGACACTTGTATTAGCTGTAGCAAACACACAAAAATGGGAGTTTTAGTTGATGATGTATCAACAAACCATTAAAATGTGAAGATTTGAGGGAGGAAAAGAACTCTTGTTTAAAGAAAGTAGAAAACCAAGTCCTAATTCTGGGTACAATTTATATGGGGAGAGGTTTTTTGGTTCAATCTTAGAAAACAAGTTCAAGTAGTGGATCTTTAGAATATTATATAAGGCTACTATCGTTGTCTCTATCACTATAAAACCAATAGAGAAGTTAAAGTCTCCAAGAGCATCAATCAGAATGCTATAGAGAGAGACCTAGGTACTGAGTGGTGGTTGAACTAGATGCCTTCCAAGTTTTGTTCCTATTATAAAATTCTATTATGATTTTACCTACTAATTTATTACCAAAATCTAAAGTCTATCCTGTAGTACTTGGGATTTCTAAGTAAAAATATGAATCTCTAATTATTATTAATATAAGTGAATTTGAAAAACACAGAATAAACCATATTTTATCCAATTAAGTTTATTTCAGTACTTGTTCATTGGACACCTATTAGTCCAAGAGCTGTGTTTGGTACTGAAAGTGCAAAGATGAATGAGTCAAGCTCTGCCCTACTGGGGCTTACAATGTAATGGGGGACACAGACAGATTATCTGATAGTTCTATTTGTTACATGATATGGGAAGTGCAATGGGACATCACATAAAAACAAAAGAAGAATATCTGGTATTGAATTTATTCTAAAGAATAAATTTCCTATTTATTTATTCTTTGAAAAATCTTAGAAAAAGGTACTCAAGAGTGGATGAATTCAAAGTCAAAAGTCTCAGTATATTTACAAATATAGGTTGTTCTCTTCTGAACAATTTGGTTGACTTTGAAAATTGTTCAGAGAAAAAGGGGAACTTTTTTTTCTATTATAGCATTCAAGTGGATAATTTTAGGCAGTATTGTTGGAAATGATTTTCTCTGTGTGTGTGTGATAGCCAATTTGTTTTGTATTAAATAAAGATGTCTATTCTTTCTATAATTGGACACTTTTGAAGAACATTCTGAATCTAATTGATATAAAACTCTAATATTCAACAAGTTTATTAAACCTTCAAAATGTATTTATGGTTACCATAATTAATGCATAATGGTCATTTTATATTGATATTAATATGGTTTTATATTAATCTTATATCAATAATGTTTCTGAGACCAGAAACATGGACATAACATTTTTCTCTCCCACCCTCATATTCTATATCCAATTCATCACAGACTCATGACTCCAGAATATGACTCAAACCTATTCTTTTTTCCTATCCCCCATTGTCCTTTCCCTAAGGCAAACATCATCTCTTTCCTAAACTACTTTCATAGAACCAAAATGTAAATGTTATTGCGTTTCACTCTTCCAATCCATTACTTCTGCAGCATAAGAAATTATCTTTCGACAACAGCAAAAAATTTCATCATGCTACTTCAGTGCTTAAAAAGCTTTAGCATGGAGTACTATTCAGCTATAAGAAACAATGGTGATATAGCACCTCTTGT
>VBSM01003176.1:54986892-55000673 GCA_008086735.1 Cheirogaleus medius
TTTAGGAAAATCTCTAAACCTGCTATCCTGGGTTACAAGGCTTGATATGACCAACTCTCTGCTTACCTGCTCAGCTTGCCCAACCTCTCTATGTCCTTTCCTATTAAGAACTTGTTTACTCTGGGAGGCTGAGGCAGGTGGATCTTTTGAGCTCAGGAGTTGGAGACCAGCCTGAGCAAGAGCGAGACCGTCTCTACTAAAATTAGAAATAAATTAGCCGGACAGCTAAAAATACATAGAAAAAAATTAGCTGGGCATGGTGGCACATGCTTATAATCCCAACTACTCGGGGGGGCTGAGGCAGGAGGATCGCCTGAACCTAGGAGTTTGAGGTTGCTGTGAGCTAATGCCACGGCACTCTAGCCCAGGCAACAGAGTGAGACTGCCTCAAAAAGAAAAAAAAAACTTGTTTAATTTGAAACTCTTCTGTTTCCAACTGTCCATTACACATTATCATTCTTCTAACAACAACAACAACAACATCAAAAAAAACCCCCACCATTCTTACCACCTTTCTAACATTGCACATCTTTCAGATTGGCACTTAAATGTTACCTTAGGCGCCCAGCCATAATCCCTTAATTCCGTACTGTCCTTATTGTGACACCCCATCACATTGTGGTTCAACTTTTTATTAACTCTTCTATATCAACCAATGCAGTGTAAACTCAATAAGCAAAGAAATTTCATAATTAGCATAGTGTTTTACACATGAATAGCACTAAATAAGTTTATTGGAAGAAAGGAACAAAAGCAGGGAAAACTCATCTTTAATGTTAGTTTGAATGAAATAGTGCTAAGAAGTCACATTTTCATGGCTCTTCCATTTCAAATCTTGCTTCTCAGAATTCTCAGCTTACTTAATAATTGTCTCCTTGACAGCTTAATTTAATAAATGTAAGTCAAGAATTGACACAATATGTCTGAGCATATGGAGAAGATCTGTTTATCAGCTTAGACTTTCTGGGTCAATTTAGTTGGGGTATTTTTATATAATTTTTAGTATTTACATAAATCCATTGGCTTTTCAACTAGATTTGTCTTATGGACAATAAAGGCAAATTGAATATCTATATTTTCTTCTTATTAAGCATGTATTTTTTTCTATCATTCCCTCTTCCAAAAAAGGTTGAAATTCAATCTTGAGATTATCAAATATGATTAAATTAATATTTGATCTCATGATCTATTTAAAAGAAACTTGTACCACATTTTACTATTGTTAGATTTTATGAGCCATGCAAATTCTCTTCAGACGTTGTGACATATTACTGTAATTTCTGTTGTCCCTTGAAAATTGGGATCTGAATATTTAGGGAGGTTGATTATGTAATTCTGCTGTGTGCATTTCTGCACCAAGTGGTAGTAACATGTTATCCCCATAAGAAATGAAGAAATTATTACTACTTTTATTGTCACTTTGTTCTTAAACCTATCAAATATTAACCACTCAAACTTTTATGTTTTATTTTCTATGTATTAATATGAAACATGTACATTTGAACTGATAAATCTTGGTGAGAGGCTAAGATCTTGGATTTAGATTGTCCTCAATAAGTGGTGAAAGGACCCAACTAGTTTTTTCAAAGATAAACACCCTCTTTTCCCAAAGAATCTTAAGTAGTATTATCCAATATTGGAAATCTTGATAGAGTTATTAGTTCCTTTAATCTTGAGCTGATACCAGAGAAGAAATTGAAGATTTTTAAGTCTCCGTCTCCTCATTTCCTCATCTTGATCCTTCCCTCTCAGTCTTTTAGAATGTTTAATTTTTTCTTCCTAGTAGTAATAGCAATATCTTAACTTAGGTCATCTGCTTGCTTTTTTTCCTGCCTCAATGCTTAACATTCTTCAATTTGTTTCCTATTGATCATTGAACATTACTGATGTCAAAAATAATAAATATGTTCTTCTGTTCTATGTACTGGATCATGCTAAATTGAACACTCCTTTGTGATAACATAGTGAAGTGTGATATGTATGAGAGGGCAAATTTGCTCATTTTAAAGGAAGTCTATGAAGGCATAGCCAGGAAAAATGAAGCAATGTTTCCTGGGAAATCACTGTAGGTAAGAATTAGCTGTTAATGGCAAATTGATAGACAAGAAAATGTCTCCAAAAATGCAAGAATTGTTGCCTCTGTCACACTGCAAATGGTCCAGCTTTTAGAATTCAAGAGATCCAATGGTAATGGTAATTCATAGTCCTGTGTAATTTTACCTTGAATTTATAATACTTTCGAGATTTTTGAAACATAAAAAGCTATAGTGCCAAAATCATGTTTTCTGCCAAGGATTGCTTTTAGCATGTGATTAACCTCCCAAACGATAACATATTTCCAAAAGTCCTCTTAGGAGGTTACACTTTGAGAACGGCAAATAGAGTATAATGGCTGACATTATTTACCAGCTACTACTGCTGCTATTTGTTTGTCACATAATGGTCTCTCATTTTATCATTTATGTAACTGGTGACCATTAGCATACAGGTTTACAGTACTTCATGTAAAATGGAAGGGAAAGAGCAAGTAAGTAAAACTAATTTACTTATAGAATGGCAACTTGAGGAAATGCATTTTGAAAGAATGACATTTCCTTGAACCCATCTTTTCATAAGTTCCATTTTTCAGGCCCTTTAAAAAGAGACCTCAGTGTTCCAGTAAAATTGCTAGAGAGGTAAATGTTCCATCAGATGTGCTTTCTTCAATCTTCTACAGTAGAACTTCAGAATAAGTATAATAATCACAGTAATAATATGTTGCTATTAAATTATCACCATGGTTCTTCTTAAAAGCTCATAGTATACTCTGTGACCAGAGTGAATGTATTCTTTAAAAAAAAATCACTGTGAAACAGTATATATTTATCAAGTTCTATTATGGTTTTATGATTTCAGAGGAATATGGGAACTCTAAACTTTTTTGCCGGCTTTTCTAACCTAGTTATATAAATTAGTTTAAAGTTTCCCAGGCTAAATGATAGAAGCCTTATACACATTAATAAGAACAATTTTTGATAATTTTTTTCAAACTTTTTCACAACTCAACCAATTTTGTAAGACTCATCTTTTCCCCTCTTAGAGTGGTTTTACCTCAATTCATAAAAGGAGAGTAGTCTCTGACAAGAAAACTGTATCCATAGCTATTCTGTGAATCATCGGGTATCTGCCAGATTTATCAAAGGTGGTAGAAGAGTGAGGATTATAATAATTAATATTATTTTACATAAACTACCTGCTCTATCACAGCATATGCAAATATGTGCTGATTCTTAAGTGACTTAATTGAAGTATAAAGAGCTTTGACCTCCTTTGAAAGAGAGTTACATAAACACAAGACAATCATCACCAACACTGGAAAATTACATATGAGTCAACTCAGGGCTACATTAAATAGGCTGAGTTGAGGTCACCTGGATGACATTTTGGTGTGATTTTTAATTATGCTGCTTTTAATTATGCTGTTCTGCTTTTTCTGGCCATGTCAGATTTCCTTACTGCAGCAGAGTTACTATATTTTATTGAACATTTTCATTTTATGTGGTGATTCAGTCTTTTGTATCCATATTTAATTACAATAAACAAATAATGCCTTTGAAGTTACAAAATTTGCCATTTTTCGTGCAATATATTACCTACTGAGGTTGAATCTTGAAAGAAGTACCTATAATTCTCTGCTATTTCTCTTGTTTTCATTATAGTTGACTCTATGAAGAGGGGTAAGATTTAATGGAAAGAGTATTGAAAGTTCTCCTAATCTCTGTTATTCAACTTATCAACTATGATACTTTAAGTGCTTTACTCCGATGCTTGGCTTACATACTATCAAAATGGTAATAGAAATATATTCCTTGCTTCTTATAATTAGTGCTAGAATTCATATAACATAATGGATACTGAAATTATTTTATAAAGGAATAAAGCTACTATAAACATCCATGCAAAAGTTTTTGTGTGAACATAAGTTTCATTTCTCTCAGATAAATGCCCAAGAGTGTAAATATTGGGTCATATGGTAGTTGCATACATATTTTTCAAAGAAACTGCCGAAACTGGTTTTGAGAGCAGCTGTGCCATTTTACATTCCCACCAGCAACGTACGAGTGCTTGATTTTTTGTGCATCCTTGCCAACATTTGATGTTCACACTATTTTTAATTTTAGCCATTCCTATAGATATATCATTGTGGTTTCACTTCACATTTTAATAATGCCTAATAATTTTAAACATATTTTTATGTAATTCTTTGGTTTCTATATACCTCTGATGAAGTGTTTTCTCAGATCTTTTGCACATTTCTAATTGGATTTTTTGCTTATTGAGTTGTGAGAATTCTTTATTCTATTATAAATACAATAACTCTGACAGATATGAATTTATAAATATTTTTCCAATCTGTAATTTGTAATCATCTCAACAGTTTCTTTCACAGAACCAAACTTTTCAATTCTTATAAAGTCCAATGTATCATTTTTTTTTCTTTTGTGGAATGTTAGTGTCGAGTCTTGGAACTCTTTTCCTAGTTCCATGTACTAAATATTTTCTCTTATTTTTTTAAGAGTTTTATAACTTTATGTATACATTTAAGTCCACAATCCTCTTGGCATTAGTTTTTGTATAAGGTTTGAGACTTTTGTTGAGGCGTACTTTGTTTTTCTGTACGAATGTTCACTTACTCTTACATGATATCCGATTGGACATTTTGCCTAGAATGTTCAATTTGTTGAAAAGGCTAGTTAGTCCTTTTTAATTGAATTTCTTTTGCTCTTTTGTCAAAAATTAATTGAAAACATTTATGTTGATCATGTATGTGTGTGTGTGTGCGTGTGTGTGTGTGTGTGTGTGTATGTGATAGAGAGAGCAAGACACTGCTGGGTTTGAGTCTTCTTATGCCACTGGGTAGAAAGTCAGGACACACAGGGCTCCTCTTACACTTCCCCTGTGGATGGATCTTCCCACCTACTTGTCTCGCACATATATACCAGTGGTTGATTTAGTATACTAGGATTTGGAAGCTGCTGCTGCAAATCAATCATAGTGTACTAAACTAGCCACTGTTGTATATGTGTAAATTTAAAATTCCTGTGGAGTTGGTTTGGAAAAGCAGTTCCACTGCTTTTTGAAAAAATTCCTATTTTTAATTGCTATAGTTCTTACTTAAAAATATTGTCACAAACACTAGTTGGATGGCTTTAGGAAATCCAAACTTGTTGGCTCATTTTGTGAGCCAAGGTAGGAGAGTCAATGACTGAAAGTGGACATTGAAATAGTGTTTCTAAAACATGTCACAGTTTGGTACTAAAGGAAGATAAAGGAAGATCATATATCTTTATGGAATAACTCTCTATAAAGTACCAGATAAGCAAAAAAATGGAATGACAATGGGAAACAATCAGAAAGGAGGAAGAAAAAGAACAGAAAATAATCAGCAAAGAGAAAAGAAAATATCAAAGAGTAAAAGGAAATTTTATTTATATAGTAGAGTTTGCCAAAATATTTTTTAGAAAAGAAAGAGTTGTTTTGTTTTAGTTTATTTTGTTTTGTTTTGTTTTTTATAGATAAGAGAATCCTTTCAGGTTACCCATTATTTTTTCTCAGTGACTGTGATTTCTTTTTATCTTTCAGAAAAAAGCAACAGAGAAGATAATTCCAATTGCTGAATAAGAAATATGGAACCAAAAAAATTACTCCTTACTAGATAAATCCATATATTTAACACTCTTAAATTATATAATACTTTTCAGGATGGATATCTGAGCTGCTGATGAGCATGGCTTGGGCATAAAGCATCCAATCTAACAAATGGAGATGAAAGTGAAGTGAAATAAATGTGTCCCATGAAAGGAAGAACTAGGCTGCTCCTCAAATACTGTGTTTTTCAGTTTTAAAAATAAACTTTCAAAATTATTTAAGTAAAACATTAAGTGGAGTAAATAGAAAATATAGAAGTAAAAGCAAATAATAAAATTATTATTACCTAGAAATAATTGCTTTAATTATATGTGTTCATCTAGATTGTTTCCTATATACATATGTACATTCATACACAGTAATATATTAAAATATTACAGCATTAAAATTATACTGCTGCTATTGTTCATTCTGATAGCTTTGTCTCTCAACAATGCATCATGGCAACATTTCTATGTAAATAATTACACATCTGCAATATTATTTTTAGTGGTTCCAAGCACTTAATAATAAAATTTTAACAGCATTACTCACTAACCTTTTATTAGTGGTATTTAAGCTTTTTCAGAGATTATAATTAATAAAACTCAGTGGATCTTCTATCTTAGAACTTAAGAAAGGCAAGAAAGAAGTTTTGTCAAGATGACTATGATTTGTACTATCTAATGAATAAGCACAGTTCCATATACTGTAAGTGATAAATAATGAACAGGTACATCTATATTTCTATAGTATAATTCTAGTATTTATTCCCTGTCCTTCTACAGTGTAAGAAGTGGTAAAATATTTATCTGGAGCAGTCAAAATATTAAATACAAATTTATATAATAGAATACAATTTTATAAGTAAAAAGTTGTTAAAAGATAAATGAGTCTTCCCTTGTTTAATCTCTGTTTTCTCATTCTTTTCTGTTTTTCTTCTCTCTTCAGTACTAATCTGTCTCTGATATCCATTCTCCCTGCATCATGGTTTAAATGCTATGTTAGAATTACAGGCTGGCACATTTTAATAGAACTTTGAGAAAGAGCACAGTTTTAAAACAAACAGCATAATTATTTGGACAGCATATTTGTATGAGAGGTGCGTCCTTCCAGCTCACTGACTCTATGCCTATACTGTGACAATTGTTCAACTGCCTATAGACCAATCATCCATTGACCTCTCGTTTACAATTAATTACTTATTCTAGAAATCATTTTTCACCTTGTCGGCTTATCTTCCGTGGTATAATGATATAATTATTCCTTCCGGAACATTTCAACTCCTTATCTTTTTACTTTTTCCCTTCTACTATAAGCAATACACTTACTTGGGTTCCAAACCATTATACTCCCCTCTGGACCTTCATCTCAATATTTGAAATTGTTAGTAACACTGAATGCTGGCTACATGTGTTCAATTTAAATTCATGATCCCAAACATCAAATAGTCAATATTGCCATGAAATCCTAAGTAAATTCCAAAATAATTTCACCTACCTAATATCTAAGATAATGATTTCAGACTTCCTCCCTTTTCATCTCCTTTCAGCTGAGAGTCTTGCACCATACTAAACTAAGAAAATATGTGCCTTTTGGAAGAACTTTATCTCAATTCTACCAGCATCATCCTATACCATATTCTCTACCAGGCTTCTAGTTACGAGGACAATAATGACCTTTGTCTTATCAAAGGCCAATCTTCTGATGTTTGGATCCCTTTCTTCCAAATATTCTCCAGGGAATACATTCTTTCTTTTATCACACTCACTACTTTTTCTCGTTCTGTTGATGATTTCTACAAATACATAAATTGATTCTGATATCTCTTAACTTAAAAATCTGCAGAGAATTTACAATCTTCTCAGGTTACTAGCACAAATTCTTTTGCCTTAAAAATCATCTGGGAAGTTTTGCCATTATATGTCACCTCCAATTACTTACTTTTCTCATTTCTTCTTTATACCATTAAAATCAGGCTTCTAGCCACATCTTTGAACTAAAGCTCCTCTTGTCAAGGATATCAATCTTCTTCATATTCTTTTACACAAACTCTACATCAGTGCCATTCAAAATGTGGTTCAAGGCCCAGCAATATTAACTATGTAAGAGCAACTTCTCTTGATCTTCTCTGTTATTATGTCTCCCCTATTAATAGAGGCATTTGGGTGCTCAGTTCAAAATCTTAAAAGTCATCCTTGATTTCTCCCTTTGCTCAATCCCCACATTTGTTCTTTCAGCAAATCCATTTCTGCTGACATGCTCCTTGTACAAAATATTTTTCTCTCTCAGCTAGACTACTACAAAGACCTTATACAAATCTATTTTCTCTCTTTCACCACTATAGTACATTTTATTAATAGCAACCAGAGTGATACTTTTAAAATGCAAATCAGATCATAATAATTTCCTGTTGAAAACCCTTCGATGAGTTCTCATTGCACTTAGAATAAATTCAAACTTGTTATTGTGGTCAACGTGAGTCTGTGATTTGACTCCTGTATACTGTTTGCATTTGTAGAATTAATCTCATCCTTTTGATATAATAGAATTGTCCTCTATACAGTGGTCACATTGATCTCTATTAATATTCCTAAACTAGTGGTTCTGAAAG
Organism: Cheirogaleus medius; assembly: GCA_008086735.1. Classification (NCBI taxonomy): domain Eukaryota; kingdom Metazoa; phylum Chordata; class Mammalia; order Primates; family Cheirogaleidae; genus Cheirogaleus; species Cheirogaleus medius. The sequence continues at coordinate 54,995,174 of VBSM01003176.1, forward strand.
TGTGGTCCCTGAACCAGCAGCATAAATACCACCTGGGAAATTATAGAAATGCAAATTCTCTAGTACCACACAGGATCTACTGATTCAGAAACTCTAGGTATGGGGCCAAGCAACTGGATTTTAAAAAGTCTTCCATCTGATGTCGACGTATGTTAAAATCTGTGCACCACTGCTAATACATGATATTGATGCCTTAGGGGCTTAGTTTGTCCTTTTCCATGATTGAAATATTCCTCCTCTGGCTCTTAGTTTGGCAGGTTTCTCAAGGTTCAGCATGTGTTACTGAATCAAAGAAGCCTCCACTCCCATTAAACATGATTGAATCACTTGTTTATTGTATTATCTGTCACTCTTTCTAAAACGCAAGTTCCAACATGGCAGGAACTTGTCAGTCTTGTTTAGTACTTTAATCATACTGCTAGCACAGTGTCTTATTCAGAGTAGACACTCCATAAACATGGTTAGGTGAATGCATCCACTGTGAACATCCATACATAATAATTTGATTAGTGGATAATTTTATAAACTGTGCCAATTTATCTTTTGATTGAAAAGAAAAATCTTTCATTTTCTCTCAAAGTGACAAAAAGTAAAATTCATTAATGTAAAATAAGTGTCTTTTAATGAAAGATTTTATGCCATCCATTTTCTGAAATATGAAATTAATTAACAAGTTTATATTTAGTATTTAGTGTCTAGTAATGAACTATGTGTCATGGGCTATAAAACTATAAAATCATCTTCAAATTAATAACTTAATGAGTTAAAAGAAGGAATTCATACTATCTGTATTATTCAAATCACAGATCTATTATGTCTTGCTAATATTTGTTAAAAGTTGTAATCACTTTGGCGTCGGATAATTAAAAATTACACTGTAATAACTTAAAAAAATAAATAAATTGATGCTACTTTAATCAGGAGATGATTCATAGAATGTGTAGGACTTGGACTGAATGGAATATAGGGCCAGTAGTAACTTACTTAGTATGAACATGATGTGCAGATTGAAGTTGAAGGAGAGAAATCTGGCTTGGACTATCTTAGTAAGTTTGGTCTGGGAGGAGACTAGGCAAAAAAGAGCATTTCATATTATAACACAAAAATATATTTGTTAATTGAGGGTAGCACAGAATGAATGCAGGTTTGACCACACAAACAATCAAATTGGGCTTTAGATGAAAGGAAAAAAGCTCCATAGAGAAATAAATCTAAAGACAGTATCATAGTGCAGATACTAAAAAGGAACAGTAGGAACTTACGTAAGTATTATTTTAGATATTCCTAATACATTTAGCTGACAGTGAGAAAACTTAGGCTGTGAATGGACAGGAGTAATTAACCTTCCTGTTGCATATTTGCCAAGCAGGTTTGAGAGTCCAGGCACCAGATAGTCACATAAATGCTATCATATCTATGATTTATTATTATTATTGCTGGTAATTTTAATATCAGATTAGTTGGGTAGAACTTTGTGTTTCCCCAAAACTAATCTTGAACCTTGCCTTATTAATGAAAACATGCTTAAAAAGAAGATGAAAAAAAATTTCAGAAAATGGCAATGGTTTCCTGTAGTTCTTGACTTATCCACTCCTCTGGGTTCCTTGATCTGAGGATATTTCAGCCTCTAAGCAGTGAGGCAATGACACCATGAGTTTTCCAGTGTAAGAACTCTGTCACCACAATATAATCAGGGTACTACTATCCCAACAATTTTGCTGAAAGTATTTTCACTATCCTTATGAAGCAGGGGATATCTCTTATCTTTGTATCATTTAATCTCTTTTTTTTATTTCAATAGCTTTAGGGGATGCAAGTGTTTTTTATTACATGGATATATTGTATACTGCTCAAGTCAGGGCTTTCAGTGTACCTATCACCAGAACAGTGTACCCAATAGGTAGACTTTTATACTTAACCACACTCCCATGCTACACTCTTCACAGTTTTCAATGTCCATTACACCATTTTACGACCATGTATATCCCTCATTTTGTTCCCACTTATAAGTGAGAACATATGGTATTAGGTTTTCCATTCCTGAGATACTTCACTTAGAATAATGGTCTCCAGTTCTATGTTGCTGCAAAAGACATTATTTTATTACATTTTGTGACTGAGTTATACTCCATGATGTGCATGTATGTGTTTCTGTATGTGTATATATATAACATTTTGTTTATCCACTTATAAATTGATGGGTGTTTAGGTTGATTGCATATCTTTGCAATTGTGAATCATGCTGCGATAAACTTTTGAGTGCAAGCATCTTTTTTGTAAAATTACTTCTTTTCCTTTGGGACTACCGGATTGAATGGTAGGTCTAATGTGAGTTCTTTGAGGAATCTCCATGCTGTTTCCATACAAGTTGTACTAGTTTACATTCCCACCAACAATGTGTAAGCATTCTGTTTTCATTCCATCTCTGCCAACATCTATTGTTTTTTGACTTTTTAATAATGGCCATTCTGACAGAGTAAGTATTTCACTGAGGATTTAATTTGCATTGCCCTGATGGTTAGTGAGGTTGAGCATATTTTCATATGTTTGTTGGCTATTTGTCTATCTTCTTTTCCAAAAAAAAAAATATCTGTTCATGTCTTTTGCCCATTTTTTGATGAAGTTATTTGTTTGAGTTTTTTGTAAATTCTAGATAATAGTCCTTTGTTGGATGCATAGTTTTAGAATATTTTCTCCCATTCTTTAGGTTGTCTCTTTACTCTATTGATTATTTCCTTTGCTATACAGAAACTTTTTGATTTAATTCAGTCCTATTAATTTATTTTTGTTATATCTGTATTTGCTTTTCAGGTCTTAGTCATAAATTCCTTTCCTAGGCCAATGTCCAGAAGAGTTTTTCCTATTTTTTTCTAGGATTTTTATGGTATTAGGTTTTATATTTAAGTTTTTAATCCATTTTGAGCTAATTTTTGTATATGGTGAGAGAGATAGATTCAGTTTCATTCTTTTGCATGTGACTCTCCAATTTTCACAACACCATTTATTGAATAAGGCATTCTTTCCTCAGTATGCTCTTGTCTGCTTTGCTGAAAATCGGTTGTAGCTACATGACTTTATTTCTGGGATCTCTATTTTATACCCTTGGTCTATGGGTCTACAATTATACAAGTATCACACTGTTTTGGTTATTATAGCCTTGTAGTATAATTCAAAGTCAGGTAATGTGATGCCTCTAGATTTATTCTTTTTGCTTATGATTGCTTTGGCTATTTGGGCTCTTTTTTGGTTCCATATGAAGTTTACAATTGTTTTTTCTAGATGTGGGAAAAATGACATTGATGTTTTAATGAGATTGTGTTGAATTTGTAAATTACTTTGGGCACTATGGACATTTTTACAATGTTGATTCTTTTAATCCAGGAACATGGGATTTTTCCATTTGTTTTTGTCATCTATGATTTCCTTCATCTGTGTTTTGTAGTTCTCCTTGTAGTGATCTTTCACCTCCTTGGTTAAGTATATTCCTAGCTATTTTATTTTCTTTGCAGCTATTGTAAATGATATTAAATTATTTAATTGACTTTCAGTGTGGTGGTTATTAGTGTATAGAAACCCTACTGATTTGTATACATTAATTTTTCAACCTGAGACTTACTCAATTTATTTATCAATTCTAGGAATCTTTTGCTGGAATATTTAGGGTTTCCTAGGTATATGATCATATCATCAGCAAACAGAGATAATTTGAACTTCTTCCTTCCAATTTGGTTGCTCTTTATTTATTTATCTTGCCTGATTGCTATGCCTAGAACTTCCAGTACTATGTTGAATAGAAGTGGTGAAAGAGCACATCCTTGTCTTTTTCCAGCTTTTACGGGGAATGATTTCAACTTTTCCCCATTCGGTTTGATGTTGGCTGTGTGTTTGTCATATACGTCTATTGTTATTTTGTGTATGTTCCTTCTATGCCTAATTTGTTGAGTTTTTTTTTTATCATGAAGTGATATAAGATTTTATCAAATGCTTTTTGTGCATTTATTAGGGTGATTTTTTTTTGTTTTTAATTCTGTTTATGTGACTAATCACAATTATTGATTTGCATATGTTGAATCACCCTTGCATCCCTGAGATGAAACCAACTTGATCATGTTTAATTACCTTTTTGATGTGTTGTTGTATTTGGTTTGCTAGTATTTTGTTGAGGATTTTTGAATCTATGTTCGTGAGGAATATTCATCTGTAGTTTTCTTTTTTGTTGTGTCCTTTCCTGGCTTTGATATCAGGGTGATACTGGCTTTGTAGAATGGGTGAGGAAAGATTCCCTCCTTCTTGATATTATGAAACAATGAACAGAAAAATCTATACTCACCAGTATAAAAACACCTGCAAGTTAAAACTCACAGCTCTTTTAAAACAGTAACATAAGGGAGAAAACAAAGCAACTAGGTAGCAATCAACATGATGACTAGAACAGTATCTCACATATTAATACTAACATTGAATGTAATCAGTCTTAATGCCCCACTTAAAAGATATAGATTGCCTGAATGATTAAAAAGACTATACCTCAAATATATCTGTCTTCAAGAAACTCATTTAATTCACAAACATCCTAATAGACTGTAGGTAAAGGGGTGCAAAAATACTCCACACAAATTGAAACTGAAAGCAAACAGGAATGGCTATTTTCATATTAGAGAAAATATACTGCAAATCAACAATGGTAAAAAAAACACAAAGGTGCTCATAATATGATAATAAAGGGATCAATTCAACAAGGAGATATATCAATCCTAAATACATGCATCTAACACAGGAAATTCCAGATTCATAAAATAAATTCTACTAGATATAAGGCAAGAAATAAACTGCAACATCATAATAGCTGGAGACTTCAACACTCCCTGACAAAACCAGATAGATCATCAATGCAGAAAATCAACAAAGAAACACTGGAACACTGGATTTAAATGGGACTCTAGCACAAATGGACCTAATAGATATTTACAGAACAGTCTAATAAAAATCCACAGAATATATATTCCTCTCATCAGCACATGGGACATTTTACAAGACAGATCATATGTTAGACCACAAATAAGTCTCAACAAATTTTTTAAAAATCATGTCATTTTTCTTTTCAGACCAGAGTGGAATAAAACTAGAAATCAATTTCAAGAGGAACTCTCAAAACTACACACAGTCATGGAAATTAAGCAACTGCTGCTGAATGGTCCTTGGGTCAATGTCAAAATCAAGATGGAAATAAAAAAAATTTTTGAATTGAACTACAAAGCTGATGCAAGCTTCTGAATCCCAAGATCACTGGGATACAGTAAAAGCCATGCTAAAAGGGAAGTTCATAGCCTTAAATACCTACATTAAAAACAAAGATCACTAATTAATAACTTAATGTCATGCCTCAAGAAACTAGAAAAAGAAGAACAAAACAATCCTAAAGCTAGTAGAAGAAAAGAAATAACAAAGATCAGAGCACAACTAAAGGAAATGGAAACTAATCAAACAAACAAACAAACAA
>VBSM01003176.1:55000773-55028348 GCA_008086735.1 Cheirogaleus medius
ACAACAACAACAACAACAAAAAAAAACAACAAAAAAATTGTTTTTTTGAAAAGATAAACAAAATTGAACACTAGCTAAATTAACCAGAAATAGAAGAGAATGTACTCAAATAATTTCAATCAGAAATGAAAAAGGAGACATTGCAACTGATACCACAGAAATACAAAATATCATTCAGGATTACTATAAAAATTTCTACACATACAAACCAAAAAATCTAGAGGAAATGGATAAAATTTGAAAACACACAAGCTTGAATCAGAAAGAAATAGAAATCCTCAACAAATCATTTCATCTCTTAGTGTTTTGAATAATGAACTAAACCCTTGCAATAGTTTTTTGTTGTTGTAGTTGTTCTATGTCTTTGGCTTATCTTCATCAATTTTTTTCTTCTTTAAAAAAATTGTGTTTCTTATTTGGGTTCATTATTTAATTATTCCTTACATAATTTTACCTCAATTATTCTGGCCCAGACTCCTATCTTACTCTGCCATTACCCTTGACCATTTTATCCACATTCACAGATTCTATTTTAATATAGGTTCTGATAGCTTTTTAAAGTATTTGTCTAGCTTGGATTTCATGACACATATATAGTCCAATATACGATCAGCTGTCACCTGAGCATATTCTTGCAGGTATGAGGAACCTCCAATTCAGCATCTCTAACATGGAACTCCTCATCTCATCACTCTTATGGGTGTCTTCCCAAAATTCATATGTTAGATTCATAGCCCCCAGTGCTTCAGAATATGATCTTATATGAAGATAGAGTCTTTAAAAATATAATCAAGTTAAAACGAGGTCATTAGTATTGTTAGGACCTAATCCAATATGATTGGTGTCCTTATAAAAAGGAAACATTTTGAGGTAGACATGCACACAGAAGAATGTTATGTGAAGATGAAGACAGATATCAGGGTGATACTTCTATAAGCCAAGAAACTACACATATTGCTAGCAAAGCATCAGCAGTTAGGGGAGAGGCATAGGGTAGATTCCTCCTCATAGCCTCAGAGTTAACCAACCCTGCTAACACTTGGATCTCATACTTCTAATCCCCTGAACTGTGAGATAATAAATTTCTCTTGTTGAAGCCACTCAGTTTGTGGTACTTTGTTAAAAGCATCCTTTGCAAACTAAAAGAATAAGCAAATCTAATAAATACATGCGTAAAAGATGTGAATGAATAAATACTTCATCAAAGAAGACAGATGATAAATAGGCATATGAGTCAATGCTCAATATCATTTACTACTATTTCTGAAAATAACATGTGCTGGCAGGACTGTAGAGCAACTAAAACTCTCACATATTTCCAATAAGATTGCAAAGGTTATACTCACTTTGGAAAACAATTTATCAGTTTCTTATAAAGTCAAACATATGTTTACAAGACCCTCAATCCCACTATATTTCCCAAAAGATATGAAAACTTAATGTCCATACAAATATTTATACTCATGCAAGTTCTATTTAAATAGCCCAAAACTGGAAACACCCAAATGTCTGCTGAAATTTTGATATATTCACACAATGTTATCCTGTTCAACAACACAAAGGAATGGATTTGTAATATTCAATATGGATACATTTGTTTCCTGAAGCTGTTATAACTAATTATCACAACTTTTGTGGTTTAAAATGAGAGAGATTTATTCTTTCACAGTTTTGGAGGCCAGAAGAACAAAATTAAGGTGTGGCAGAGCCCCGCTCACTCTGGAGACTCTAGGAGAGAATCTACTCCTTGCCTCTTCCAGATTGCTGGCAGGTGTTAGCTTGTGGTCACATGCCTCTCAGCTCTGGCTCAAAATACTTCTGTCTTCCCTTATAAAGATATATGTGATTGCATTTAAGAGCCACATAGATAATCCAGCATATGCACCTCCTCTTATTCTTTCTCTTTTTAAATGTAAAATACTATTCACAGCTTCCTGGCATTAGGGTATGGACTTATTTTTGGAGGGCCACCATTCAACCCAACCCAACAAACAAATTTCAAAAGTTCTATGCTAAATGAAATGCCAGTTACAAATATTAATTGTTTCCATTTACTTAACATTCTTTGAAACTGGCAAACCTCTAATGACACCTAGCAGCTCAATGGTTTCCAGGGACTGAAGGTGGGAGGAAGGAGGAAGGGGAAGTACACTAGTTGCAAAGGGACATGAAGAAACATTTCAGGAAAATGGAAATGTATAATAATTACATGATTGTACATATTTGTCAACACTCACCAAAATGTATACTCAAAATTGATGACTTGTATGCTATCTAATTTTACCTAATTTAAAAAATATTTAAAAATACAAAGTTGGTATGTTCTGAAATTTTCCCTTCATGAAAGTTTCCATCTAGTTCTTTCTCCTGTTTTGCTCTCTTCATATATTAACCTTGTTGTTGGTGGTGATGGAAACATTCAATTTTATTTCATGAACTTTCTACTAAAGATTGCTCTTTGGCCATGTAAAAAGAACACAACAATGTCTGGGATACACTGGTGTCCCAGAATTGGGACATGGGATATGGTATCTAGATATCTTACTGCTAAAAGTAGAGTAATTGTTAGCTTATGGTAAAAGAGACATGAGGGGAAAAAAGGATTTTTTTTTTGGCCTATAAATATGGTGCATTGCTCAGTGTATATTATTTGTGTTTGAGGCTTCATCTTCAGAGTGAATGTAGTAGGAAGCAGGCATAGGTGAGGGATGGAAAGAGCAAAGAGGACTGACAGCCATGCTAAATGGTGGGGAAAAGGTAACCGATCACTTCAAGGATGACTTTTCATAGTTACTTAAAGCGTTTCATCCAGAGGTACAGTAACCTGACATATTAAAAGTAAATTTAATTATGTAATACAATACATTGGAAAGAAAATGGTAGCATTCCATCCTGTGATGGAATAAATCAAAATAAAATGTTAATGTTAACAATAGATGAGAGGGTAAAAGATACAGTCAGTAAATCTAGACTAAATGAGAAAGGATAAATAAATAAATTATAATTTTAGCCAAGGTAGCCTATTAAAAACAAGTAACACAAATAGCTGAAGACATAAATTCAGTTAACATCACATTGAACAATTGGTTAATTGTACCATTTTGATAACTTTCCACTACTTGCTTCTCTAGCCTCACTCATTGCCATTCCCTTACACTTTACATTGCAACATTACCTAACTGCATGCTTTCTAACATCCCTCACCAACTTACACCCATACCATGCTGTTTCTTTTTTTCTTCCCTGTTCAATTTATTGTTCCTATAAATCCTTTCTATCTCCTCTTTCTTCAAGTTCATTTCCTACTCATTACTTAAGTCTCAGATTCAGTTTGGGTTTGGAGATTTCAAAGTTCTCCTTGTTTCCTCTCTTCTCTTCCTGTCTACCATTTTGAAGTACCTCTTTTTCTATTACGTTCCTAACATAAACAAGCAACAACGAATCCAACTATGAATGACTCAACACTAACGTATACAGAGTTTTATAGCTTTCTATTTTCTTGTTTCCTTTCCTTTAAAGGACTGTTTTTTTTTCTTTCCAATTTTGGTTAATTTGTTTAAAGTGTTTCATCTAAAAATACAGTATATCCAGAGGTATATACTAAACATAGTACCTGGTATATCTAGAGGTAGTCAGAAAAATGTATTTAATTAATAAAAATACCTAGAACCGAAGAAATTGCTGTAACAAAATGAAGCAAGCAAGGAGCATTTACTGATTTGAAATTTGGGCCAGAATTCATGGTGAGAGGTTTGGAGTATAGAGCTCAAAACCAAAAGATGTCACTGCAGGCATCTCTGCAAAAGTTGGTGAACATTGAGTAGCTACTGAGAGCTTTGGGAATCTTCTAGGAATATAATCTGACTACTCACTCCTCCTCCACAAAACTAGCTGTAGCAAGAAATGTTTAATAGAAGAAAGGGTAAACATTATACTTTTATAATAGATTAGTCTTAATTGATTTTGATTCAGAACATGTAAGCTTATTTAGATAAGAATGACATTTTTCCTAATATCTCAAATATTTATAAAATCTAATGGTAGAATTTGGCTTTAAAAAACCCTAATTCTCTATTTTAAACATCCTTTGCTTATTTTCTGGACTAATTGAATTCAAGGAATTTTTCACCTGTAGAAAATAAAGGTTGATACTGTTACAAATAGTGAGATTAGTCTACTACAGGAACACTATGTCTATAAAAAAAAGTTACTAATTGTTGATTTACTTGGATAAATGTGTATATCATGGAAATATTCATGGGACAAAATTTGGTACTTTATGATATGTACATTTTAATATTTGCTTTCTTAATGTGTAATGCAGATTGGCATTCATAGCTTGAAATCTTAGTATACATCATTACCCCTTTCATTGCCCAAGGGTGCAAAAATATATGTAGGAAAAGGGATTAATTGATGTGTATAATTTATCCATAGAGTAGTAAACAAAATTAGTAACATTAAAAGCATGATATTAGTATATCAAAAATTAAATAGAGAAATAAAATTTAAATGTATTGATTTTAAAAATTACATTAAGAAAATGAATTATTATGCTATAATTTTAAGCTATATATTTCACATAAAGCTATACATATTTATATGTATATACTTATGAAATACATATATTATATATTTAAGCTTCTTTTTGTAATTGAGGAAATTCAACTAAAGGAATGTGCAAGGCTGTGCAATTTAATTAAATTACTCAACAAATATTTATTCTGTACCTATTGCATGCCAAAATTTCTTCTATTTTCTGAAGAAATGAAAATCAGGATGAGCAATGTCCCTGAACTTACATAGCTTATTTCTAATAAATTACATAGAGTCATATAGCTAAATCATTTTATTGTGAGTTATCAGTTTCAACCTCACACCCTTTTACTTTAGATTTTTGCTTATTATTTTACTATATTAGCACATATTCGCAATCTTCAAAAGTTGAGTTCAATATCCTCAGAGACTCTCCTCCTCCTTAACATCTCTTTTTAGTTTTTTGTATATATCTATTTTTACTTTTAACATAGCTCCAATTTAGTTAAGATAAATGATTTCTTACTGTTTATGCAGTTATTTGAATAAATACAAAGGAGTAACCACATACATAACCATATTTAAATGTCCACTTATTTGGATTCCAATAATACTGGTATAAATCATATAATGCTTATCTTTGATTTTAATGATGATTTGTACTATTCTATTGGGCAAACCATTACTACAGCCTCTTTATGAATTCATTTACTATTTATAAATTAATTATCATCTAGGGCTAGGCCATGTGCTATGTGAGGGGAGGATACAACAAAACACTGAGCAGAGTATATACAGGCTTTATCTTCATGGGGCTCACAAATCAGTGGAGAGATAAAAGTTAATCTAAAGCAAAAGCAAAATATATAATTATAAATATGATCTCAACAAAATCTTCTAAGCAGGACCAGCTTCTCTTTCCAGCATATGTTAGTACTCATTTTAGATCCTGAGTAAATGCTCTCCACAAAGTCCTCATTTCATTGTAATTACTTTGCAAATAACTGGATAATCTATACTAAAATTAAAAAGCAGATTTGTCTTTTTAAATATAGTTGTTCAGCATGCCAGAAAAAAAAAACAACTATCCTTTCCTAAGTTAACTTGGCCTATATTTGTATATTTTTGTAAATATGAATTCATATCTTTAAATGAAATTTGTAATGATGTAGCAATTAAAACTCAGCTATTTTAAGTATTATGATTTATCCATTATTGATTAAATATAAGTTACAGAGGTGAAGATATGTATGTTGATTTCTACTCTTTTTATTTAATTTTTTCATCCCCTCTCTTGTCCTTAATGCAAAGAAATCTCTTTTAATCATAATGAGTTCCCAGCTAGATCCTAAAAATCCTGAGACATAGGGGAGAATTGTTTTAATTCTCACTTTGTCCTTGTGACAGTACTGTCTGTTAACCTCTTCCTTGTCTTTAGTGCCTCAGTTAGGCAAGACTGCCCATTCATGATTTAAACATATGCATGATTTCTGCAAAGAGAAATTTTAAAGATGTTGTTGTCATAATTATTTCAAACATCTTTGCAATAAAGGTTTATTTAGCATGTTCAAAGAATTACGTGAATATTTTAAGGTATATAGGCAATTGATTTGTTCTCTTAGTTTGACTAAGTGAAGGAAAAGGTTAAAATTATCGTAGTCATAGGATATTGATGGCAAAGTGATGGAAATCAAATGCATCCTAGTTCCAAGGACAACTGCTTACATAGCTTTCTACCTCATGGAGTTATTGGCTCTGACACATGGTTTCTTGACCAGACTTGTTCTATATGGTTGCAAGCTATTTTTGTAGAACCAATATGTGAAAGCTAGAAGTCAAATAATTAATCCACAGGGCAGCCATTCAAATAGATTGACAGAATTGTGGTTTCCCAGGAACTGTTTACCAGTATAAGCACTTTTAGTTTCTTCAAACATTCCCTGTAAGAGATGCATTCATGTCTTCTCATCATCATTTGTAGCAGGTGGAAAGCCTAAATCATTTCTTCAGAGGCCTGCAGCTTCCTCCACTCTGCCTCGTTCACAAAGAGCAATCTTCTCTCTGTCTTCTAAAAATGTAATCAAACTTCTCATCTGTTCATGTATTTCTCCCACCCTTCCTGTCATTGGAGCATTGTGCATGATATTTAATGTATTACCAGAAGGTTATTGTGTGTAGTCTACCATATCCAATACATCATCTTAGTAAAATGTTCATTCACACCCATTTCCTCCTTAAAAGCCTTACCTATATAATTATGCACTAGTGTGAATGCATATGTGTTGTAATATTATATATGTATATATATATATACTGTGTGTGTATGTGAATTTTATTATTTTCCTTTTCTTTGGACTTTTTCTTCCTCCACTTTCTCACACCCTTCCCCACAGGTAATTCTCACACTGCAACCAACACATGCACACGAGGTCATGTCAGACAATCCATGTAGGTGCATTTTCTTCCATATTTTTCCCTAAGCTTCTATAATTTTGTATATATGTAAGTATAATTATTATATGTATATATAATTTATTTTGTTTTTATTAAATTTATATATAAACAGTTTAATTGCATGAAAGATTTTTAGTTAAGATATTTGTGTTTGTGTTTAGTTCATTAATAACTTATGTTATTATTTCATATCACTTAGTATCACTTAGCATACCTTCAATTCACTGTTTTTAATGGATGCATAATATTCTAGATATACTATAATTTACACAATTATTCCATTATTGATAGAAATCTATTTTAATTTCAAGGTTCTTTGTAACTCTAAACAATGTTATTATAACATAATTGATCCCATGTCCTTATAGATGGGTGCTTTTGTATTTGTGGGATAAAGCACCAAGAATGGGGTTAATGGGTTAAACAAGACATATACACACACACACATCCACACATATGTGTATGGATATGTGTATATATTTCCTAAATAATTTGCTAAAAGGTTGTAACAATTTATATTTACATGAACAATATATTACAGAACTCTTGAAAACACTTTTTAAGTAGAAAGATGTTAAAAGAGTTTTTTAATTTTGACATTCTGATTCCTGCAATATGATAGCTCATTGTTCCTTTTTTTATGCATTACCCTGAAAACTAATGAGTTTGAGCATCTTTTCATTAGAATTTGTTCTTCTATTAATTGCCTCTTCATGTAATTTGCACATTTTCTGATATGTAGTACTCTTCTTGTCATTTAACAAGTACTATTATAAATTAAAGACAACAACTCTATCCTCGGCATTGCAAAATTTTTTAGAATTTATTGTCTATCCATGTATTTTGTTCATGTTATTTTTTTCCATGCTGACATTTTTTAAATAAAATATGCCTATCATTCCTTTTCTAGTTTTAGATTGTTCAGTTTTTCTCAAAAAATACTTTCCAACACTTTTGCAATTCATGTAGTGTCCTTATTTTATTTTATGTTTTTTCATTTAATCATGCAATATACATGTAAGTCATTTTCACATATGGTGAAATTATGGGTACAATTTTATTTTTTTCTCAGTAAAAGTAAATTTGTACTTTTACCTGTTATTAAGAATGTAACCTCTTCTAACTGACTTGAAACCACCTTTGTCACATATTAAAATATATATGGAGCTCTCTTTCTGGATTCCTTATTCTGTTCATTTTTTTTCTGTCCCTCAGCCAATACAATTGATAGATTTAATATATGTTCTGATACCTGCAAAAAAAGGTCTTATCTATTTTTAGGTGGCTATACTACAGGCATTTAGTCTTAAATAAAAACATTAAAATAGTTTTATCTAATTAAAATCAATAACAACTTTTCTGGTATTCTTTTTTTTCCTAAGCTTAATCATTTCTAACTTTTGAACTTTGCTGGTATTCTAATTGAAATTTCTTAAGGTAATGTTTTATTTTTATAATGATTTAACCTTTTAGTGATACAGTTTTTGCATATAAGAACATGTAAGAGATGGTGTTGCTTGGATGAAATAAATAAAAGAGGTTGTATTTTGGATCTATTTTAATTGTACAATGACAATATACTTATAAATATGTAAACTGGTTATGGAGTATGAAAGAGAAGAGATAGGATATTCCCAAGGTATGGGGCCTAACCAATGGCAAGAATATACTTGATATTTAATGAGATGGGGAAGAATGCAAGAGGAACAAATTTCAGATTAAACTCTTGACTGGGAAAGATTTTTTAGTCATTCAGGGAGAAATGTAAAGTGGACAGGTCAAAATTCAGAGAAGGACATCTGGCTAAATAAATATTTGGAAATCATTAAATATTAATATAATTATTTAAATGATTTGTGATAATGGCAATGATCTATTCTGCATTTTCCAATATGGTATGTAATAGCCACATGTGGCTATTGATCACTTGGAAAGTAGCCACTGCAAGTGAGGAAGTGAATTTTAACTTTTTATTTAACTTTAATTATTTTACATTTAAATTGGCATACATGGTTAGCAGCTACTGTATTTGGACAATGAAGATATGGACAGTATTAAAAAACTTAAGATTGGATAAGATCATCTTGGGCAATGGTTCTCAGCTAATTGATATCAACACCCTATAATCAGAAAATATTTTGTAATGCTCCTTACCCTTCTGAATTGTGAAAAATCATAATAAACAATAGAAAAATATAACCTGGTTATAAATATATTTTAAAATATTAACATAGTACCCTAATCATAGTATAAAGAAGAAATAAAAGAAAAACAATTTTATGAAGATGTATTTTAATATATAAATTACTGGAATGACTACATCAGAAGACAAAATGAAGTAAACAGATACTTGCACATATACATTCAGTAACCATGAATATGGCAGCTACTAATGAAATTTAATTTAGGTGGATTTTATCAACAATTGGAGTACCATGAGCAGGGCTGCTGTCAGTGACATGCATTTACAAAATACAGCACAAATTTTGGCAAAATTTTAAATTAAACATAGTGTTTTCTCAAAAGATGCTGTAGTCCGTTACATTCTGGTAAAAGGCAGGGACTAGTAGTCTTGTAAAAACTATTGATGTTTACAGGTTAAATGGAGTGAGATTCTAAATTCAGATCATATACTCAAAATTTCACCCTCATAAATACTTAGGACATTCAGAAGTTGTAGATAATGCAGAAAATAATATTCGTTGAGAGAGCCTGTCATACATTGCAGGAGAATTAGTAGCTATTCAAATTGCATAGGTTGAAATGTACATATTTGTGCAGAACAAATGTGGATGAGCCTGGTTAATGGCTAAGATTCAATAAAAGACCTGATAGATTATACACTATAAAGACACATAAATTTTATGTATATTGATTCTTATAGGGACTTTTTCCCTGCAAGACCTAAGTCCAATTCATATTAATTCAATTTAAAAGGGAGAATATTTAATATCGTTATTTCAAAATCAGAGATAATTATTATATATTATCACTAGGAGCCAGAACATGTAAATTTTGAAGTATATATTAAACTTTCAATTTATCATTTTGAATAATCAAGGATTATTTAAGAAATTGACTTTTTAATATCCTAAGACATTAGTGGAAGTGGAAGTGAAAAGAGACAATGAATTCTGGGTGCCACATATATGCCATTGATAATTGATTGCATCATATTGGAAATAATTCTTAATATCTCTATTATGGATCATGTGTACTTTAAATTTTTATTTTATAAATCATCTGTTTCTCAATTAGTGGAAATTCACTTCTCAAATAAGATTGGGACCATTAGCTGGTCAGTTAATGAAAAAAAAGTGGGTTAAAGCAAAGAATAAAAACAATAATTTTTTTACATTGTTATTTCAATTTAAAATATATATGTGCATTTTTATTCACCAATATTTTCATGAGTCCAGTAGTTATAGAAAAAAATCCATAATAAATCACCTACTATTGCATATTTTTCTTTAAAATAAAACAAGAACTCAAGGGAACTTTTAAGACAGTGTAACACTATATCTTCTTTGGGCTAGGCCAAACATCGGACATGAAATAACTATAAGGCAGAGACAATATTTGCTTAAGAAAAAATCTAAAGAAGGCAAAGAACTCTTGTTAAACAACTTTTGGCAAAAGCTAGAAGGAATAATAAAATTTCTATTGCTTACCTTAAGTGTTATGATAAGCTCAGAAAGAAGAAAAAATATTTTGAATGAGTTATTTAAAAAAGGCTATTCAAGTGTGATGAAAAATTAGTCATAAGTTATAAATAATATCAAAGGACAATTGTATATTTCAACATATTTATTAGAAAACTATACATTCTTTTATCTACAAATACATACTTCTACCTACTTTTTAAGCTTTTTAAAATCTAGGATATTTCCCAGTTATATTGAAATCAGTGTTCTTAGATTAAAATATTTTACATAATCTATATACAGCCAAATAGTGAAATCTTGTGCATGTTTTCATCTATCACTAGGTGGTATGGCTTGGAGAACCATGCAATCAAATAAATTATCATCACTCTCATTATGGTCTAACTCTAAGTGAAGCTCTCTGGGGAGGTGAATAAGAATCTTGAAAATTAAATCTATTAAATTAACTGGAACCAGCATAATAACAAGTGTGTACATTATTATTTGAGAATAATGATATGGATTATAACGCATTTAAACATGTTTCCCTGAATTTAGTATATTTTCTTAACAGATTCTAAGACAAAATTTAAAATTACATTATTTCCCCCTTTTCCATATATCTGAAAACAGAGAAAATCTTCCATTATAATAAATGCTCAAGTTTAATAATGCTGAATCTTACTATTTAATGAAAAAACCTTTTCTTTCATTTTTTGTTTAATGGAGCTCAGTACAAATTATGGCATATAAAGCTTGCCTATGCTTTTAAAAAGTATACTATTTATAAAACTTTCTGATAGTATTAGAACATTTAATGGATTAAATTACTTTTCATGACTATCATGACGATCTACCTTTAAAATATATACCATATCACTACTTACTTGGCTGCCTTTCTAGTCTTAGTCAGCATCTGCTTTTCTTCTAGAATAGGCTCCAAACATCTTTCTGCTTCCTGCTTCCATTTTTGTAACCTATTAACTTATTCTTTATAAAACATACAGTCTTAGCTGTTAGGAGTTAAAATCAGTTTCACGAGGACTTCCACTTTTATTTAGAATGGGATAACAGAAACAGACTTACCTTTCTGCTTGAGAGAAGCCTCTCCAAAACAAAACAAAGCAAAACACAAAATATATAAAATAGTGGTTTTCAAGACACTGGACATCTGGCAATGAAGGACAGTGATCCTTAAGCGATGGAAACAATGGAAGCCCTATGATTATTCCAGCTCAGTGCCTTGAGAAATCACTTAGGATTCATGCAAATAGGGAAGCCTGAGTTGGAGCCCAGCAGACTTCCTAAATTGAGATGACAGAGCTGAAAGCTGAGAAGACCAAGGGAGTTACATGTTGCGTAGATTAGAGTACTAGAGAGCTGCACAATTAAAGAATCTCAATGTTCTGATCAGTACATGCATAGGATGAAACTACTTGATGTCAGGGAAAGAATCATCTATGATTAGAAGAAGTAGTGCCCAGTGCTGGCACAGTGCCTGTTCCCACCAGCCAGACTAAAAAAAAATACTCATAATTCATAGGACTTGGGTTATGTACTCAGAAAAAGTATTTCTTCAATAGTGGGGAGCAATTAACTTCAGACAGAGCAATGTTCCAGCCCCAACTAACAAATCATTAAAGCAACTTTCACATAGATGAAATTCTTTCCAAGAAACTAACCGCATCCCTGTAGAAAGATCAAGATTTATAGGAATATGAAAATATCCAGCACTCAAGGAGGTAAAATTTACAATATCTTGTTTTCAATCAAGAATTGCCAGGCAGTCGAAGAAGCAGCAAAACATGACCCATAATGAGAAGAATAATCAGTCTTCAAACTGGTGAGGTTTGAAAATCTTTGAGGACAGAGATCTTTTTTCTTTAATAATATACCCACCAGACCAAGAACTATGTTTGGAATTTAGTGGCCATTAGCAGAAGATGACATTCTCTCCTTTCCTAATGGGGACTTACCTAAACAACTTATAATGACTTCACCTTAGGGAGCTGTATTGGAAGAGAATGACAATTCTCTGCAATACAGTCCCATCACTTATATAAGTAACAAATTAACCAAGTAAATATGTATATGTATATATATATATATATACACACACACACACACAAACTCATATGTATTTATATGTTTCAGATTTCTTTGCTCCTCAGGTTTCAGATATGATTTGCCTTCTGTCAATCATATGTATTACTTGGTCAACACCTATTATTGGAACTGTGTGAAGTAGGGAAGAGGAATTGTGCAGCACAATTCATTCTCTTACAGATGGTCACGAGTGAAGTGATTCTGAAGCTGATAACTGATAACTACAACAGCAGTTTCCTGACTAAGCAAAGATGGTTTCTTTAACTTTCAACATTGGCGTGCTTCCAAAAATGACAACTATAGTGGTTCTTTTTTGAGGCAGTTTCTGATCATGTAGAAATTGCAGCTTCCTTGGTGGTCTAGGAGTCATCCTGAATGCTTATCATGAGATCTGTTTCTTCAGCTCTCCCAATGAATGAATCTGTCAGCTAGAGCTTTACAAGTGATGGGCTGTGGCAGGCCATTTATTACAAATGGGTTATGAATGCCAAAATATTGATTTTTCTCATTCCCTAGACAACCGGTTTGTTTGTTCCTGTGAGAAGCAGGTCAGAATCCCTGAGATGGTCCTGGTTGGATGTAAGAAGCATAAATATGCCATGGAATATAAATTTATGAAGACCTGACATTCAATTAAATGTAATAAATTGCTTTCTGCTAAAACTAGGTAGAATAGGTTCTATCTTCTACCATTTGACCAGTCATCAATACAGCAGCAGTCCCTGTATTATGACTGTTTTCACCTGGGCTATCTAGAAACTAAGGCAGAAGAATTTGTGGACTTGCTTTATTAGGGAATACCAGCCTCAGGGGCAGGACAGAGGGAGTGAAGGAGGTTAGTTAGGAGGGAGAGATTATGAAGATTTGTTATTGAGCTAGTTTTCATAAATTCTGATTGATTTCTTGATCCCATGGGACAACAAGTAAGAAGCAATTTAAACTGTTTTAGGACCATCCATGGTGGGAGATAAAGGGGGAAGAAATTTAATCATAACCTTCTTCTTTCCAATGATGAGACTTTTGTTCCAGAAAATGTTAAATTCTCTGCACTTATAATTAGGCATATGTGAGTCTAGAGTAGAATCCATTAGCATGAAAAGAGAAGTCTAGGGTTGGAAGGTTGGAAGCAAGATAGGTGGTCTTACAGGAAGTGAGGAACCATGAGGTTGTGCCTGTGTAAGTGCAGTCAGAACCCACATAGACCTGCTCCCAGGGCAGGTGGAACAAGAATATATATACTGGGTTTCACACTGGCCAATTTCTACTCATGTTTTGGAATTCATCATGTGTCGCTTTCTTAAAGAAGTCTTCCACAACTCTCTCCTCTTCCTCTGTAGAAGGTCTAACTGCTAAATCTTATCAGACCATTATTTCCTCTCCTGAATATTTGTTAAATTAATAAACAAATCATTTTTATAATGATTATATCTTTACCTTAATTTCCATAAAGAAGAGAAAAAACAGGTATAAAATATATTTATATAAGAAAAATTGATTATCTTAAGTCCATATACAATTTCAGGATAATTTGCTGTTGAGTTACGAGATTACAATAGATTATTTGTTTACAGGTAAATTCTGACAATCACATAACATTTCTTGTTGTCTTATGAAAAAAAGTCTTCTCACGCAAACATTTATAGGTTATCAGTATGTTGATGGACATTATAGTAGCAATAATAATTTTTCGTTTTAATATTTTTGTCAACGGTCATTACTGTTATTCTTTCAAGCTCAAAGAGTAGAAGTAACACAATGTATACAATTGATTCAAATGAGAGAATAAAATATTAATTTATTTTAATTTTAATAGTAAACATTAGAATTAATTATTCAACCATAGGTAAAATAATGATAAAATATTTATTGTAATCATTAAATGAATCTTAATGTTGAAAATATTATGTACAAATAATGTGTGAGAAATATTATAGGATAATTGGTTAAGTGTATACAGATATCAAAGAGCCCTGTGTTGGAATCTTGGCTCTAATATTTGTTACTTATATCACTTTGATCAGGCTTATTAGCCTTTCTGATTTTCTTTTTCTGTAAATAGAAAATTGGCACTGCGATATTTCAAGTACTCTAAAAATGCTATAGATTGTAAGAGTTTATCATGTAATGTAGCATTAACCAAAAAAAAAAAAAAAAGCCAATAATTATGCTGTGGCATGCCATCAATTTTAATGTGAATCCTAATTTCAGAGATGTTAAAATAAAAAGAATAAGAAATAATTGACTTAAATTGATGAAATACAGAGGGCTTTTTTGATAATTAAAGGATATAATGAAAGCACAAAGCTTAACACACACCTGAAATGTCAGAGCTCAGTAATATCAGCAATACACAAAAAACCCAGAAACCTATACTATCTTTAAAACAACTGAAAATCATAATACAACCCATATAAATGCTTTTTTGGTTCCATATCATGTATTTTCAAAGATTTTCTTTATAATTGGGCATAGGAAGGGCTGGTATAATCGCTTTGTTTTTGATCATTTAATTTCTTTTGTCCTTTCCAATTCATTTCATTTGGTTTCAGAATTCAACTGCAGTGCTTTTGACTTAACAATAAAGGGAAGAAAAAAATGACTAAAGTGAAAACATTCTCTAAATAGGTTTGCAATGTGTCTGCCTTAGGTTGATGTATAAGTTTATTCATTATGTTGAAACGTGCTTACATATTTAAATAGATCATCCATGCTTATACTCTTGATTCTTGCTTGTTATTTATATTTCTAACCATCTATCATATTTATCAAATACTTGCAAGATTCAATCTTGAGACACACTCCAACTATGATGATCACATGTATATTTTCCAGCTACATGCATTTTTGAAGATAAGCCAGCATCTAAATAAAAGGACAACTCACCATATATAATTTTGTGAAGTGTTTATTATTGTACTTGTCTAGCTTTATAAATCAGATATGTTTTAAGTCACTGTAACAGCATGGACTGAAAGATCTACTTACTTTACA
The DNA here is from genome assembly GCA_008086735.1 of Cheirogaleus medius. Taxonomy (NCBI): domain Eukaryota; kingdom Metazoa; phylum Chordata; class Mammalia; order Primates; family Cheirogaleidae; genus Cheirogaleus; species Cheirogaleus medius. The sequence goes on from VBSM01003176.1 coordinate 55,016,505, forward strand.
ATAAATTACTTTTATTTTACAAACCTTTTTTTTTTGGTTGTTGCTGGTAGTATATCAAATATCTAAACATAACACATTATGAATTAACAATAAAACAAGATAGATCTCTGGTTCCTTCAGATGACCAGTAAGAATAATCTTATTTGCTAAAAATAATAACTAGTTTTACTTTTACTGATCCTACATCTTATATTTCACAGACTATTTGATGACATAGGTGAATTCTTCATCACCTTCTTCTACTTCTACTTTTTATTTATGTCTCCTTTCCTCCAAATAACTATAGAAAGTGAACAACAAAAAAAGTGTACTATTAAAAACAAAACTCTGCAAATAACACATTTATATAATAGTGTGATTAATGTGTTAACAACAAAAAAGATATCTTTGCAGCTACCATGACAAATGTTAGCCTTCATTGGAGTAATTAAAATTTTTGATTATTTAATATTTATATATTTACAGAGGTAATGATAGCTTTCCATAAAAGCATGAGTAATGGCTTCAGTATGAAAAAGCACAGTGGGAAGAGTGAATTACCTAATTGGTATAATATTTGCTATTATTGTCAGACTCTAACCCAAGCATTACAAACATACCAAATGTTTAATACATATATAAATAGCACTTACAACATACACTTAAATACATTCATATAAAGCATTCACATAAGTAAGAAAAAGACATATTTTTATATTTTTTTACATTGTTTGCATACTCTGCAAGGATTGCTATGTCAAAGTAAATATTTTGAAGGTCTTCTTTTCAAATGCATTAATGAACTGATTGTGAGAGACAGAAACCGAATGCTATCTCTAAATTTCCATAATCCCTTTCTTTCTTGACAATAGAATCCCACATCAATTTATTAGCTGGGCACATAAACCCTCTAAATAAAATGATCAGTCTGCAATCCAAGTAGAAATAGGTACCTCCAAGGAGAGTTAGGATGTGAACACTGGCTTACCAGTGGTAGAGCATAGGAGGAATAGACACTGGGCAATATGCAGGTGTGCAGAAAGAATTTAAATAAGCTCTCTACTGAATGACTAAAGTATGAGTAAAGTAAGAATAGAAACTTTACAGAATAGAAGTCAATAAGAAAAATAACTAGAAAATCCCCAAATATTTGGAAGTTAAGAAACAACAGTTCTAAAAATCATGGGCCAAATAAAAAGTCACATAATAATTGAGAAAATATTTTGAAGTGAAAGAAAATTTAAATGCAAGAAATCAAAATATTTGAGGAGTAGATGAAGCAATACCTAAAGAGAAATTTATAGCATTAAATATTTACATAAGGAAAAAGGCTCTGTGTCAATAACCTAATTTTCTACCTTACAAGCTTAGCAAAGTATACCCAAAGCAAGTAGAAGGAAGGAAATAATGAAGACAAAAGCAGAACTCAGTAATATTGAAAATGGAAAAGTAAAGAAGAAAATAATACAACTAAAAGTTGGTTATTTTTTAGAACCACTTTATTAAGGTATAATTGATATACAATAAGTTGTACATGTTTAAAGTATACAATTTTAAGTTTTGATGTATGTATATACCTATGCAATCATCACAATCAAAATATTGAGGATATCTGCAATGAATAGAGATCTCTTCAAGATCCTGATTTCTATTCCTTTGAATATATATACCCAAAAGTACAACGGTTGGATCATATGGTAATTCTATTTTTAATTTTTGAGAACATCCATAATATTTTCTATAACAGCTGTGGCATTTTGCATTCCCACAATGTACAAGTATTCCAATTTCTCCATATCCTTCCCAAAATGTATTATCTTTTGTTTTTCTACCAATACCTGTCCTGATAAGTGTAAGGTGATAGATAACTCATTGTGATTTTAAAATCTGCACTCCCACATTCAATGCAGTATTATTCACTATGGTCAAGATATATAAATAATCAAAGTTCCCACTGGCAAATAAAGAAAATGTGATATATACATACAATGGAGTATTACTCGGCCTTAAAAAAATAAGGAATTTCTACCATTTGTGACAACATGGATGACCCTGGAACACATTATACTAAGTGAAATAGGCCAGTCTCCGAAACCCAAATATTGTAATGATTAACCATATATGAGGTATCTAAAATAGTCAAACTCATAGAAGCAGAGAAGAGACTGATAGTTGCCAAGAGCTGGGAGAAGAGAGAAATGGGAAATTATTGTTCAATGGATACAGATTTTGATTATTCAGGCTGAATAAATTCTAGAGATCTGCTGTATAGATTTGTCATAGGGTAGATCTCATGCTAAGTGTTCTTACCACACACACATATACACACATGCACAACATGCTACAAAGAAACTTTGGAGGTAATAGATTATGTTTACTATCTCTTTTGTATATCAATTATACCTCTGTAAAGCTGTTTAAAAAAATGATAAGCATACCCATCACTCCTAAAGATTTTGTGCTCTCTTGTAATCAGTTAGTCTCTCTCCACCTTGTTTCCACACCCCTACATTTCCAGACAACTGTTGGCTTCCTTTCTATCACTATAGATTCATTTATATTTTATAGAATTTATACCAATAGAAGTATATGGTATATATTATTTTTCACTGACTTCTACACAGAAGAATTATTTGGAGGATCAGTCTTGTTGCTGTGTTTTAGTTCATTCATTTTTATTGCTAAATAGGATTCCATTATGTATATATAACACAATTTGCTTATTCATGCACCAGTTAATAGACATTGCTTTGTTCCCAGCTTTGACTATTACCAATAAACTGCTATGAACACTCATATGTAAGTTTTTACTTGTATATTACCATTTATTTTTCTGAGGTTAATATTACAAATAAAATATCTGGGTCGTATGCTAAAAATATGTTTAAATTTTTAAGTTATTTTCAAAATGTTTTCCAAAGCATTTGTACCATTTTACATTCCTATCAGCAGTGTATAAGAGTTTGAGTCATGCCATGTCCTCATCAACATTTAGTATGATCAGTCTATTAATTATTATTATTCCAAGATAGTTCTTGGGGAATGACAAGGAATATGGTGAAGGTATTCAACTAACAGCAGCTATTACAGATGATGCTCTGGATATGGTCGTTACCCTCAGGCAATTTGACACTGACACTGGTGTCCATCCACTATATGGCTATCTACCTAACAAGTTACTATTAATTCCCTGTATCAGTAAAGCAAGAAACCAGAAATAGTTTATATCCATCTAATACAAACTGAAGTGCACCTTCACTATGTTGCCTTGGGATTGTATCACCTAGATCCCATCATGACAATTTACTTTTTAAATGAGCAGAAGGGGGTACCATAAATGTCTTGACAAGATACAGACACACTAGAGAATATAAGATATAAATATTTAGGAACTTTGTATTTCAGTGAATTTCCTAGTTATATTGTGTCCTTGTGCAAATAACACATTAAAAGAGAAACAAAAGTTTTCTGTCCCTTGCTCTTCCTACCACATAGAGATAAAATGATTTATATTCTTTATATTGAAAACAGTATCATGCGTTTGTTGTGTTTTCTCTGATTCATTCACTGAGTGACTCATAAGGGTCAAAGCAAGAGAAGGCCAGCTTATCTAGGATACAGAGCAATGGTGTTTATGTGTATTCTATTTAGAAGAACTGTGAAGTTATCAATACTAACTGTGAACTTATAATCATTTGTGGAAATAATAATTAATGTAGTTGTTTAATAGAGATATAGATATATTAAAAATTTAGTAATTTTACTCTACTATCCCCTATTATTTAATAAAGGATGCACTTTAAATATTGGCTTTATAATTTTGTTATATTATAGGATATCAAAGAGGAATTTGACTACACTAGAAGAGAAACGACTATCATATAGAGTTTATAAGGTGACTGATAGGACTTTGAGTCTTTCATTTTGTAAAAGAGAAGAGGATGAGTGAATCTTTCTTTATCAAATGGATGGTTTTCCAATGCCTGAGATACTACGTTGATACTACTGCTATATTTTGGAAATAAAAGTACATGTGAAAGTGTATATATGGATTTTGAATAAGAAATGATCAATGGAGAATACTATGAATTTGCTTAATTCTCTAGGATATCTTCCCATACTGAGGAGTAATTGTCTTTATATTAGATTCCGTAAGTTAAATGGATTCCTATAATATTTGGTAGATAAGGTAAAATACATCTTCATGCTGCTCTTGCAGCTGGCAATGGAAGTCACAGGAAGGTTACTGTTAAAAGGAAGCTTCTATGATGAGAATCAGCATTCCAGTATGTAGTAACTATTTTGTGGGTATTGAAAGGTCAAGACGTGGGCAGTCGTGCTTTACTTCTGAAGCACAACTTCAATAAAATAGTTTGCTCTGAACATCAGTACCTCCTGGGGATGCCCCTGTGACATGTACTTCTCCAGCTATCTTGATGAATTTGTAAACATCTAATTGCTTGTATTAAATCTTTCCCCGTAAATGCCTAGAGTGGAAGATATTTCTTGCACTAATTTCATCTCTTCTTCTCTAAATTCACATCTGCCTTTACCTACACTCTCTTTTTTCTGCAAGCTCTGGTCTTTCCAAATATATAATATTCATTTATGGCTAATGTTTTAGCACATATTATTTTAACTGCCTTGGTATCCCGTTTTGCCATTTGTAAAGTATGTCCTCACTCTTAAAGCAAATACATTTTTGAAGACTTTCCTGAAGAATTGCCATTTGTTCTTTGATGATCTTATAGTTATTTTTATACATCCATATAGTACATACACAACTTAGGCTGTCATTGTTGGTTCAAAGTTCTTTTTTCATATTAAATTTCAATTTTCTTAAGAATCAAGTTTATACCTTATTAGTTTTGTTATCTCTGAATATCTAGCACAAGTCCTAGAGCAAAGTCATAACTCTACATTAAATATTTTTTCTATGAGTATCTAGAGATACAATTTCTAACTTTATTAGTTTTAAATAGTATTTATATGATTGTCTTAACTATTTAAAAAATATTTACTGTATTGTACTTCTCTATATATTATTTACTTCTTATATTATTATTCTACCTTGTTTAGTTTAGAAGTAGGAATTAATTAGAGATCAAAGATCAAAATTAGAAATTAAAGTTGAAAAGAAAAAAATATCCTTCAAATCAGAAGCAATTTCTAATTCTAGTTAGGTCAAAAGTATCCCACTGCTAATTTAGCTGTCAAATCTGGTGTTTCATTATATGAAAAGCAATAAATCAGTAAAAAAAAAATAGCACTGGGGTGCTATATGTATTATGGGGTAGGAGAGGTGGTTGTTTTGAAAATAGAAAGAAACCACAGAATGCATGGCTTTAAAGTCATAGGTGTAGGGAGTCATTTAGATGGAAAAAGGTTGTCTTCTGCCAACAGCCAGTGACGTTTCCAATTCCTCTCCCATCGAAGCCACAGATAGCATTTATGGGCAACCACAGGAAACAATTACCGACATATTGTGCAAACAGGACAAGAGACACAACTCCATCATACTCACAGGTATGCAAAACAGAAAATTTGTAGGAGAATAACTGTAGCATGTTTACATTTAATGGAGAATCTATGCCTCACTGACCCTAAATTGACTAATTACATACATACAGATAGTGTGTGATTTATTTCTTAGGCAGGAGCTATTGAGTAGAGCTGACCCAAAGAGTTCATTTTTTTTCATGGTGTCAGGACAAAAAAGTAGTTGGGTCACCTCCTTTTAGTGAAGTTGTGTGGGTGTAGAAGGCTGAATTCCAGAAGATCTCTGAGAGCAAGTACTGAGGGGTCGCAATGACAAACAAACCCGAAGCAAGTTTTGAGAGACACGTTGCAAAGCCAGAGGAAAGTTTGAGAATCCTGGAAGATTAGAACAAGGGGCAGCTAACCAGTTCACAAAAGTAGGCATCCTTGTGGGTTAGCAATGCATACAGTTGGCCATTGGTCTCTGATTCGGTTTTGTGATGATTAATATATCTATTTATGGAACCTAAGAACTTTGTATGTTCATAACACATGTGGTGAAACGAAGTGATCTCTCTGCCTTACATTAGCATAAACAACCTCCATAAAAAAGGACCCTGACCAGAATCAATACTGAAACAGTTCTCTGAAAACATTTAACCTAAAGGAATATTAAGTGGATAGCACAATGATAAACAAACAAACAAATAGCACATGGGGTCAGCTCTTTTTGCTTCTGAATTCTATATTTGCTCTGTAAACTTTGTCAAGTTATTTAACCATTCTAAGCTTCTGTTTCCTCTTATAGAAATTGTACTAATATAATTAATTTCTGAATATTAGTTCTAGTTGCTGAATGTCCTATATATTAATGCATATTTACAATTTATCCCATGATATCAGTTCAGATATTTGCAACAGTTTATTTTTGTTATAAGTTTTTGAATTAATAGAACTTTCTATCAGATGAAGTTAACATGAAATAGTTTAAAGGGGTGAATTCAATCAGCTATTGCAGTCAAATTCCTGGTATCCACACAGAGAAAACCAGTCTAAAACTATCCTTTACAAAATGATTCCAAAAACTATTCTTGTTTTGAGGTGCCCTTCATTACCTCAGCCATTGACCCTCAAATTACAGTACTCTTAATCTATTTTAACACTAAATATTTCCATAGTAGTAAAGTGTAATTCTAGTTACCTTTCATTACATAGTCACAGAAAATTTAATCCCCATTAAATTGAGTTGCCACTTTACTTAATGGTTCTTTGAATCATATTTACTCAAGGAGGAAGGCTAAGTTTTTTTAAGGCCAAGTATTTTCATGTTAATTAAACTTAAATTGCAGCTGTAGAATCTCTGAGAAAACTGGAGTCCTGTGGAACAAGGTCACTATTATGTTTAATGTTTGCTCAGACTCAAGATTAGCCAGATTTTTGGCTTTAACAAAATGTTACCATTCAGAAACTGTGCTGTTGCACTATTACCCAATATCCAATAAAATAAGTGGATAATCAACCAAATTCATGAAAAGTAATAGCATATTGATTAACCAGTTCTACAATCTTTCTTAAGATTATACTCAAACAGGCATCCTGAAAAATCACTGACAAACTGGGAGTCAAATAAAGAAAATCTTTATAGTGTCCATTGATTCTAGAAAGGGCTTGGAGGCTTAAAGCCTATCAGAGGTCCCAATTGGACATTTTGATTCTGACTATCAGAAAACTAGATAAAAATTGAAGTAAAGGTAAAATAAAATTTATAAAAGATCATCTTATATTTAAAGAAATTTAAATAAATGCATATGTTTTATCTAAGAAACTGCTTCTTGCATACTATAATCTGGCATTTTTTCAAGTCAGTGTACTATCGCAGTATACATAAATTGTTTGTTTTACAAATGGTCTATTATGCATGTATATAATGCATTTAAATCTATATATGTATATATGCACACATGCATATATATAATTTATATAAAATATAAAGATATATAACCTTTAGTCTCTTTACTATAACTTCTCTACTTAGAAAAAATTTGCAATGTAGAGGTCAAAATACATTTATATCATATAGCATGGAATCTAGCTCTAAATACAAGATATATTTATGTCCATGCTATAGCTAAATATTAATGTTAATTATTACTGGTATAGAACATCTGTGCAAATACTAAGGAATATATGTATATATGTATACACAACAGACACACACAAAATATCTACATTTTAAAGTAAACATTAACATTATTTGAGTATTTTCAAGAACATTTCATCTCATTTGAAACAAAGTGAATGATATGGAAAATGTATTTTTTCCATTTAAATTTCTGAGAAAGCTTTTCAATTTTGAGGGAAAAACTTAAAGGAAAATATATAATAGGTAAAAGAAAAAAATACCCATTTTTTTATTTTTTTTTGTGTGTGTCACCATATGCTGTTAAAGGAGGTAAACAGAGCAGGATTGAGATTCTCAGATGATATAAGAAGTGCCCTTTGGAGATGGCACTAGAACGACTGCCTCAGCTCTCTAGGTGCATCTCTTTTTCTAAAGATCTCTCTAGCCAGGCCAATTCCCAAATACAATGACTCAACATAGAGCCAACTATAATAAAAAGATGGGGAACTTTTACCATCCTTTATAAAATCATGAACCAACCCTCTATAACCTTGACAGACAGCCTCTTTCTGCTCTTAGAAGCAAAGAGAATCAGGCTTCTCATGAAAATGTGATTAGAGGAGCTTTCTCTATTGTTTCTTAATGTGATCATTATTATTTCATTTTTAAAGGAAATTCGCCACATTAGTTACTCTCTACAATGCAGTCACACTCAATTGGAATACAGGTCATAATTACAGAGATTCAGATACAACACGAGTCATGCCATTTCTCTCAAAATTGATATAAAGGAAAAATTGCACTGGACCAGTTAAACAATCAAAGAATACTTTATTCACGACTATTTGCAATAGGGGTTAAGACTAGTTAAGACTATTGCAATAGAAAAGAGAGACTGAACTCAACTTCACCAGGGAATAAAAAAGGCAGGAAAGTTTTTAAGCTCTGAGGTGAGCCAGTGGAAAAACACTGCAGGATGTAAAGAGGGAGGTTGGCTAGTGTGATTAGGGTACCTGTGTTCTCTACGTGGTACAGATTAAAGTAGGTTCCTTTCTTCCCACAGAGACTGGAAAATAGAGACACTATCTTTTTTGATGGTTATATCTCAAAGGGGTGGCTCCCAGGTGCTTGAGAAAGGCATTCCTGGGTTGCAAAATGGACAAGAGGCAAGGGGAAGATTTATATCCCAAAGAGGCAGAGAAAGAATTTATAATTGTAAATTTTCTAAATTAAATGCTTTATAAAAAGGAAGACCAGGGCCTATACTTAGGAAAAAAACCCACTCAAGTTTAGTCAAACTGTGGGAAACTAACTTATGGCATAGAAGTCAGACTACACATATAGCATATAGCCCAGAAATATAATTGTTCAGTATTACTATTATACAGTATTGGCACAACTCCCAAGTAATTTCAGACAACAAATTTATAGGAAAAAAAGAGAAAATGTGTGAATAGTTTTTTCAAAGCCATAGAGAAAAGGCATAGGAGAAAATGTGAAAATTATAGTAGCCAAGTAAATTAAGAAATTCACAGGTTGGTTTGTTTGTTTTTCCTGAAATTTGCTGGTAATTGAGGGTAATTTTTGTTTTGGATTTTGTTTTAGTTAATTAGAAAATTATTGTAATTTGCCAACTTATTGCAAATCTATTTTTCTCATGTAAACACAAACGAACTCTGCTTTAAGTTGTAAATGGAGTCAGCACAATGAAAATTACAAAAACTTTGTCATCAACACTTTATCAAGTAAATGTAACAACTGTCAAATATGATATACTTCCAATGTCACCCCAGAACCTAAAAAGAATCGTGGCCATGCAGAGATCCCGTGATGACTGACAAACCATGCTAAGAAGTTGTGAGTATAGCAGGTACCATCTGTGAGCACTGAGCTTCCCAGACATTAAGGAACATAATCAGCAGCTTATGGAGTAAATGCCGCCTAAGCTGCTCTCTGGGCGAGCCCCACCTTGACATGGCAGTAGAAAAGGAAAATATTGTAATGTAAAACCCTGTATTTATATAGATCATTTCCTTGAAAAGCTCTTAAATCCTTAACAGATTCTGAGCTTATCAATCCTTCAATTCCAATGGAGTAAGAATTATAGAGACATGCAATCCTCAAAATAATTATTTAGTCATCCGAAAAAGAATTTTCTATAGGCCCTCCCTGTTTTATAAATAGTTATGTGATCTTGATAAGGGGATTACTTTTGTTAGAAAAACTCGATATCCAGAGAATTTGAAAACAAAGTTATCCAAAGAATTTGAAAACAAAGAGTACAGAGATTTATCCTCTTTTAATGTATGATTTCCATAAGATGCTTTAAATCCTTTTAGAACTCTGTGATAAGTAAGCAAAAACAAGATCAAGAATGGGGAATTATTACCTTCACATGGAATTCATGATAATTCGTAAACAAATGATAACACAAATCTGCCAGACATCTTGACTGGGTGTAACCATTTTCCTAAACATCCAATTGGTCTTATGTGATGTTACTTTATGTATCTGATTTTTCTTTTCTATAGTTTCATTTTTATCTATTGCTAATGTCACTACCATAGCTGAGACCCACTCAGCATACCCCCATCCAATAAGCACAGTCTCCACCATCCTCAGAGTGCAAAATCCAAGACAGTAAGGATCTTTGTCTGTGTTCACTAAGGTGGTAAAATAATGCCTGGCTCACAAAAAAAGATTAATTACATATTTGTCAAAGGAATGAATGAATGAATAAATAAGTAATGAATAAAATTATCTCCTAACCTTCTCTTTTGCAACTCTACAAATCATTCTATACCTTAAACTAGTATTTTCATTGTATTCATATTACACCAGAGTTAGTTTTCCTGCTTTAAGAAATTATTTTTCTCATGGCTTCCCAATATCTTTTTTTTCCACATAATAATTTAGCATTATTAAATTGCAATCAACATAGACTATATGCTTATAAAAATAATGTATATAAAAAGCATGAAATAAAATAGTTTATATACAACATAAAATGCCTACCACTAAGAAATTACCTTTATTAACATTTAAAGATCATCAATTAATGTGGATATGCAGATGACATTTTTATTTTTTTTTTTATTTTTTTTTTTTTTTAGAAACGGGGTCTCGCTCTTGGTCAGGCTGGTTTCGAACTCCTGACCTTGAGCTATCCACCCGCCTCGGCCTCCCAGAGTGCTAGGATTACAGGCGTGAGCCACCGCGCCCGGCCTGCAGATGACATTTTTAAACAGAAAAAAATAAGAAAAACAAAGGAAGGAGAGTGAAATGGATACAAAGATATTTTAGAAAAAATAGGTAATATTCTCATTTTAATTTTAGTGAAAATTTTTGAATTTAATTTCGCTTGAATGTAGACAACTAAGTACCAAGAAACAAAACAAAATTGAAGGTACTGTTGAAATATAATTATTACATCACAACTAACTATATTAATTTCTCAATTTTCTCTTCAAATCAAAGAAAAAATAACTCTATAATCACTATAATTTGTAAACCATGTGTTCTATAGTAGATTACAATACACATTTTTCCATAAGAGGAAAGATATTAAATGTAGAACATACTCTATTCCTAATTTTCATCCATTGAATAACTTTTATCATTTTTGAAAAATCCTAATGTCCATGAAAGTTTGCCCTTGTTTCTATATGATTGTTAGTTGCTTACCATGGATGAATTAAAGGGATAAATGAATAGATTGATGGATATTGCTCACCCACACTTGTATCATGGCTTCTATATTTCAGAATTTGCTTTTTTGACTTATGCATTAGCTGATTAGATTTCATAATTATTTTATTTTCATAAATGGGCTCAACTTTTTTTGTTTACTTGTTTCTTCGAGAATAGCTGTCTACTGTCTTTATACATAAAGGATATCTAGACAGAAAATACAAATCGGGATCATGCTCTCTTCTTTCAGAATTTTGTAAACAACTTTTCGCTATATTCAGATATTGCATAAGTATGCAGAATCTGAAGTCCATCTCATTAAAAAATATTTGAAGTGGCAAAAATCCTCCAAAAACAGGATTAAATGGTTATGTTAATATAGGACTTAGTAGGTAGATTTTGAATTAACCATAAAATATGAAAGTAGAGAACTTACTTTTTCTGCATTAGATAGCATCTAGGTATTTAAATATTACAAATAAACTGGAGGTATATAGAGATCAAGAAGATCTTATACCAATCCATGCTGATTTAATTATTATTGCTTTATAGTACAGCTTGAAGTCCGGAAGACT
>VBSM01003176.1:55028448-55078863 GCA_008086735.1 Cheirogaleus medius
AAGTGTAGAGTTACATAATGTGTGCCTTGCCTGGGCCATCTGGGGATTGGACTCACTAGAAGCTCTGACATGTGAGGGGGGTGGTAGGGGCAATGTATGTAACCCTAATAATATCTGTACCCCATTATATGATGAAATAAAAGCAAAAAAAAATAAAATAAAAAATAAAAATAAAATAAAATAAATAAAAGCTCAAGAAAAAAAAAGAAGACCTTATAAAGAAGGCAGAGTAATTATTTCAAATTTTTCTTTTTGAGAAAGAGCAATTTTCATGAAAATTGAGACAATAACAGTGATGTCATCCCATTAATCGTTCACAATTTGCAGAGGATAAAAACAGGCCATCATTATAGCAAAAATAATAAGCAGAAAGCTGGCAGGGCAAGACTTCTTTTTAAGTATACAACACAGTATTAACTATCATCACCGTGCTGTATATTAGATCTACAGAAATTATACATTTTGCATAATTGAAGTTTTTCACTCTTTAACCAACATCATTCCCTTCTCCCTTCTTCCCTCATCTCCTGACAACCACCATTTTACTTTCTGCTTCTATGAATTTGACTGTTTTGAGTTCCACATATAAGTGACATCATTCAGTATTTCTCTTTCTGTGTATTGTTTACTTATAATTTGCTAAGAGGCTAGATCTTAAATCTTCTCAACACATGCACAAAAATTTGTATACCTTAAACATATACAATTTTTATATGTCAATAATATCCTGATAAAACTGTTTTTTAAAACAAGATCTTTTGAAAGCTTTGGTCAAAAAAATGGCTTGTTAACAAGGACATAGTATACAAAAACATTGTCAAGGATTCTAGCTGACCTGGGGTCTCAAATGATTTAATGATTTAGGACTTAAAAAAACTATTATAACTATAGTGGAAACTCAGAGAAGTAAAAATTTTGCCATGATTATCTTCATTCCTTAATTTCCTTCTTTTTTGAATATATAATTCTATTCTTGTATATAACAGGATTCAGAAGGCTGAAATTAACAGGATAATATACTGTCAATTAGATTATCTATTTTGCTTTACAATATTTAATGTGCATTTTTTTTCTTTAAAAAGCAAGATAGGAGGAAAAATACAGACCAGTTTGCACTCACATTTAGGCAGAGTGAGACAGTTTACTTAATTTCTTGATAGTGATTTTGAAATACAAAAGATGAAAGAGTAAGTTTTTCATATAGGACAATAGTGTTAAATGGAGTAGCAACTGCCTATTGTATAATACAGCATCAATTGAATAGATTACCTGATTTTAATTTTGAGGTTCAATTACTAGTTGTGTGCTCTGCCAATCGTTTAACCTTTTGGGGGTCAATTTTTTTCCATAGATTTTTCACTGAGAGTTATTTTGAAGGTTGAAAAATACAATGGAGATGAGGACACATTGTAAAGTATAAAATACTTACCAATATAACAATAATTGAGTATTCTATTTCAGTAAAATTATGTGCTAAGAAATGGAAAACACTGGAATGTGTTTGTATGTTTTCATGAGAGTATAACTCACTAGAAGTTTCTTATATCTTTTTTATTTAGAGAAATTTCCCTTAAGATTAAATAAAATAGATGCTGTTATTTTTTATTTTCTATTTGATCTGTCAATAGGAGCAATCATACTAATAGAGATACAAAATTAGTTCCATAAGCAAAGTTGTGTAAGATTTTATATTTCCTGCAGAGAGAGAGAATGACTTCTACAACTGTCAGAATAATTTATATGAAAGAAAATCAGTGTAGCTTTGTATTCTAATTATTTAAATGATCAACCTATTTACCCCAAAAGTGTTGAGTTTTAAAAAGTTGAAAAGCCATAAGTGTAGATTTGATGAGAAAACAATTTCCAATTTATCTCACTGCAAATCTTAGATGTCAATTAAGTCACATGAGTTAAAAGGAAAGATTATATTATCTTTTACTTAAATATTCTGTATCAAAATATAATTTGTGAAAATTTAAATTGAAAATGTCTTAAACAGAAAAATTTTGTCTCTAGTTTTATATATAGGTCTTTGTTGTTTTAATATGAAAATAAAACAAAACTAAAATTAACTAGTATTTCTATGTATTACTGTCAATTTTGAATAAAATAAATTATAATGTTATATATAAAATCTTAGTGAATTTTGACTTGAAGAAGAATAAATAAGCTACATGTCAGTAAAACTGCTTGATAATTTAATGTTTATTTGGATTTCTTTCATGTTCCTGGGAGAATATAAAATAATTGAATTCAAGTTTTCTCCCTTCAGGGAGATTAATATCTAACTAGCTATATCAAATAGTTCAAGAGCAATGGAATAGATGCATTATACTATGAGAGAAGGGAAAGATTAGTAAAACATGATTTAATCTAGGAAAATATCATAGAATAGATATTGACTGAACTTTGAAATATTTTTATGATTTATATAGGCTGAAAAAGAGAGGAGGCACAGATTATGGGAACTAACAAATTTATTGGGGGGAAAATGAGAAGGAAATCCTTATTGGAGTAGAGGATAAATATTGAAGATTAGAGAAAAATTAGTGTGGAGGAATGTTTGACTGGATGGAAAAGAAAGTTGGCCAATTAAAAGCCATTGAATTCAAAGGAATATCATAATGAAAATGACACATTAAGCTTTTCTTCTGGTAATATTGAGTATTTCATGTAAAATGATTACATGAAGTGGATGGGAAGGAAATGGAGACAGGGTGGCCAGGTAGGAGCTTCTATCTGACAAAGGTTTGAATAGGACAACAAGAATTAATAAATTTATTGTTCTATTATACAGAGCTGCCATTGATTTAGAAATTCTAATATGTTATGCAGTGATTGAGCACATGAACATTAATTTTTTCCCTAATCTTTTTTAAAATTTGGAAATGTAGAGATCATTATCCCCATTTAAAAGATGAGAAACTGAAGAGTAGTATGGTTTTAGGATTTTCCCAATGCTATAGGGGAGTAGAGCTGGGACTTTAATCCAGTGTGCTTAGTTCCAAATGCACGTTCTTTCTACCATACTTTCTGTTTCTTCATATGATGACCAATTTCTCAGTGGAAGACAAACATGTAAAACATTTTGGAAGGTTAAAAGCAGAATATGGTGATGAATCAGATGAGCAGAATCAAACATTTGAAAATTAAAGATGACTTCAAATCTCTCATTTTGGCCTAGAAAGAATGGATGTAACTATGGCAAAAATAGAAATGTTGAAAAAGATCTGTATTCACATAACTCCAGTAATAAAGCTTTCTGTGATATCTTGCCAACAAGAATTGATGGCTATAACTAACAATCTATTTTATATCCTCATCCCTTAGAGATACAGATTTATGTAATAAACCATCCACTGCCAGAATTACTCGGTAATAAACATTAAGCAAATATTTTGCCACTGAATAAAAAGAATTGCCATTATTTTAGCATTTATACCCATATTTGCCAATCATAAGACGCCGGCTACCCTAGGAAGAGTATGATCTTGGATAAGGCTGAGGTGGTTCTTCAGCTTAGGAAAATTTCTGATCAAGTCTAACAGCTGAGGACTGTCATCTGGAAGCACCTTCAGTAGTTGGAAGAATAAATGTTTAACTCCTGAAGGAGAATTTGGGAACATAACACAATGCCCACTATGCTTAATGTATATTAGATATTTTCATATTTCATAATTCCTAATTATTGCAATTTTCTTGTATGTCAGGTATCACCTTTTTCAAATTTTGCATACAAGGGTATTTAGGCTTAGAAAATTAAAATTTATTTGTTTGAGCTCTTATAACTAAGTAAAAGGAGGAATAAATATTTGGATATATTTTATCCAAAACTATAACAACATTCCCAATATTTCCTCTACCCTATTACGCAGTCCGGTATGGTCTAAGTCTGCTATATAATATATCTGTAGGATTTGTGGGCCTATTAATTATGAAGCTTGTGTTATAGCATCAGATCCCATTCAGGCACGTCTCCCAGATGGTGAGTCTTGTTGCTTTATAATATTGGCTGGTTGATTCTACGCTATAGCAGCACATTTTGTGATGGTTTATCTATAAATCCTAGACTAAGAAGGAAAGCTATGGGATTATAAAACTGACAAAATAGAGGTTAACTAGAATTTTCTAAGACACATACACAATGAAAGAATCAGTTTCTTGCATAGATTTGGAGATTTCTTTGTTTCTCAAAAAAACAGACCTGAAAATTAGGGCAACGCATCTCTCATGAAGTTTAAATGAGGCTTGTTCTCTTTATTAGATGAGTTTTTGATGCTCTTTAAAACTAAATATATCAGCTCTATCTATTTCTCCTACTTGTAGCAAAAAAAAATCAGTTGGCAAGTCAGAAATAATTACAGATTAACATAGTTGTAACTATACTTTTAATTTGACCTATCTTTAGACCCAGGGCTACTTAGTATATGTCCCACTGTGCGACCTTCTCCTTCCTCTCCTACTATCTATTTCACTATTCACCACTCTGCTTACAATTTGCCTAAATACAGCTTTGAAGCTTTTCTCACTATGTTCCTCTAATCCTAGAATAATATTATCCTTTCAATGAATCGCACATTTTTCTTTATCTTCAGATAAATTTAGAACTCATAATAATTTCCTGAATTTATTTTTAGTAGCTCTCCACAGGACCCAGATTTGAAAATCAACTCTTTCCATGTCAGCTGCTAGTGTGAAATTTTGTTAATAAAGCTATACTTTTAGTTTACATTGGTACTCACAATTTCATGTATTATATGTATTTTTTTAAAAGATAGCCTGTTTCATTATCTTTGTTTGAACATAAGGCCCTAGAGCACATTTTCTCTATAATTTCTTTTTATAATGTTCAGCAAAGAGGAAATGCTCAATAAACAAAGAAATAATTTTGATAATGATGTGAATTTAAATTTTATTTTGAAAAAAACTATACTCCTCAAACCAAAAATAATTATCAGGATCCTAAATGATTAGTCAAAAGGAGTATTGATTAATATAGTTTCAGAGCATTTCTAGAGAGATGAAAATACAGAGAAAGTGAAACATCAGAGAAGGCCATGTTACAATAAAAAAAGTCTTGAGGCTTGAAATATGGAAAGGATTTGGAGAGGTATGGAAGCCCATGTGGTGCATTTCAGTTGTTAAGAGCCTGGAAGAAAGGTTAGAATCATGGCTAAGTACACAACGTGAGGAAACTGGGAAAAGTCATGTCATTTTGGAGGGAGGGAAAATAACTAGATATTATTAGGGAACAGTTATGTATTAATAGCTAATAATGAGTTTGTAAGATTTTAAAGGAAAATTAGGGAGTTGATACATAAAAGAAAGAAGTAATAAATATATATCACAGATAGAATTTTCAAAAAAAAAATCAGACACTCAGTAGAGTTATGGCAGGCAGCATGGTGGGCTGGTCAAAACATAAATTTGATAGACACAATGAAGAACACAAAACTCAAGACCTAGACTTCCTGGCTTCAAATTCCACTTGTGATGCTGAACATACTCCTTAACCTCTTTGGCCATGGGTACTCCATCTGTTATTTGGGAATATTAATAGTGCTACTGCCTAGATATGTTAGGATTAAAAGGTGAATTATCACATAAGACTTTGAAGAGTGCCTAGCAAATTATAAGCTATTTAGAAGTATTTAAAAATACATAAATAAACAAATACATAATAGATGGCTATGCATTGATAAATCGATGCATACAAGGCATGAAACAAAACCTAACACCAAAGACAGGAAAAGAGAATTCTTTGGATGATAGAATAGTAAGCTCAGGATAAGAGCTGTGCAAATACCTAGTGAGCAAATAGGGAAGACCAGAGTAGGGAATCATAAGGCTCTCAGAGGGCTACCTCTGGGGGGAAGAAAAATGGAAATGATAAGTTATCATGACAAGTTTCTCCTTATGTTGATTTAAATGAGATAATATTTTGGAGTTTTTGAAGAGTGTAGGAAGACTATTCAAATGTAAAATAATAATAAACAAAGGAGAAATTATATTTAATTAAATGTAAAAAGTTATGCCTATGTGAGATTTAACAAACTGACAGTATGGTGCTAGGCTCACTGGTGAACAATATTTACATAGACATATTAATTAAAACATTAACCATAAATTTAATAAAATTTGAGAGATGATAACACTGACATAATGAAAGATTCTATGTATAAATAAAGTAGTGTCACAGTTAGTACATGATGTCAAAATTTATGAATCTACATAAAAATGCTCATAACAAATTACAATAGCTTGACATAGACATAGGAGTATGGAGATAAATAACAGGTGAAAAACTAAAATGCTGTTTTTCCTTTTAAAAATGAGTTAGAATGGAAAAGTTTTGCTTTGGAACTTTTAATCTTTTAAAATTTTAATATTAAACTTTAAAAATATACCCTTTATTTTATTTTTAAAAATTATTTTCATATGACATATGTTAAACAGAATAAAATTGTAATCATCTACTTATGACCATGGCATATGCTATGGATTTAATTGTGCCTCCCCCAAAATTTAAATGTTGAGGTCCCCATATAAACCCCATGTGATGGTATTTGATGATAGACATGTGGGAGGTAATTAGGTTTAGACAAGTTCATGGTGTTGGGTTTCTCCTGATGAGATTAGTATTCTTACAAAAATAGATAAAGGAGAGCTTGCTGTCTCACCCCACCAAATGAGGACACAGTGAGAATGTGGCTGTCTGCAAGCCAGAAAGGAAGCCCTTAACAGAACACAACCATGCTGGCACTCTGATCTTGGACTTCCAGCCTCTAGAACTCAGAAAATAAATTTCTGTTGTTTAAGCCAGCCAGTTTACGGTATTTTATTATGGCAGCCCAAGCTGACTGAGACAAAAAAAGTAATTTATATTCCAATACAAGCTCCCCATCAAGAACAGTTTAAAAAGCTAGATAAAATACAAAAATAGGTGTTGGAAAGTATTGGAAAGCAGTCAAGATAGTCAGAATTTGAGGGACCAAGCTCCTAGAGAGAAGTAAAATTCACTGCAGTGAAGCTGACATTTTGTACCTCTTTTTTCTTCGATGTGTTTGCTGATCTGTAAGGGGCAAAGAGAAAGGTCAAGAAGGGCCAGGGGCTTGGAGAATTTCGCAGTCTCATTTTTTGGTTCAAAGCATTGTAGTGTGGGTTCTTTTCTTCAGAAACAGACCCTGAAATAGACTTTGGGTGCAAGATACTTATAAGGTTGAAGGCTGGGCATAGTGGCTCATGCCTATAATCCCAGGATTTTCAGAAGTTAAGGTGGGAGGATCACTTGAAGCCAGGAGTTTGGGACTAGCCTGGGTAACATAACAAGACCCTGTTTCTACCAAAAATAAATAATAATAAAAAAATTAGCTGGGCATGGTGGTATATGCCTGTAGTCCTAGCTAATCTGGAGGCTGAGGGGGTAAGGATAGCTTGATATCTGTGAAAAGAAAGTGCTGGAAACAAGATATGTCAGAAGAAATAATCAAACTGCAATGCAGTCTGCACAAAGCCTTGGTCAACCCAGTAGAAAGTTCTGGAATAAGAAATGACTGTTAATTGCATCCTGCCTCAAGTAAAAATGATTGGATCTCTCCTTTTGCATTGCTTAGCCACTAGATGTAGGATGCTCTGGCAAGGGTGTGCCCTTAGGTTTGCTACTTTTCTGAAGGAACGTCAGATGCCAACAGAGCTGCCAGCCAGAAGATATCTGCTAATACTCCTGGTGGCTTGGGAGCAAGTCTTCCTTGAAAGGGATCTGGGCATTGTGTCTTCTTTTCTTACAAATTTTTACTTTTACACAGTTTATATCCATTTCTCCATACACATTGAGGAAATAACTCCTCCTGTGGGCCTGCCTTCCTGAGAAGAAACTTAGAAAGAAGAATTTATACAGAAGAACCAAGTTCTCTACCACTTAGGTAGATCTGGGATCCTTAATTGATGGTCATTATGCCTGAACTCTGCTATTCATTCTAGATTTCTCCTTAATGGCTTAACTGTTGGTATGACCCAGACACACACCTTTGAGTGCCAGGACCTCCTTTTGGTTACCATGTCCTTTTCAGGATGGGTGGCTATTCCTGTCCACTTACAGAACAACTGAGCAAGCAGGTGCTAAGAGGCACCCAATTGGATCATCTGTGTCGTACCTATAAATATTCTTTGTTGGTCTTTCTCTCCTCCTAATGATCAGAGTTAATTGTCACTGCTAAGAAAATGACTTCACTCACTGACTGCTAGCCCATGAGCACAAGGATTCCAAAGTACTCAGGTGGCAGCAGGACTTCAAGATTCAATCACATTCTTCCTGTATCTCCTGGACCAGGACCTCCAACATTGCAGAGGCCAAAGTAGCTCACTGGGAGTGATGGTAAGTTTGACTATGCCTCTTTTCATTGCTTGGTCCCTCACCCATGTACTCTTTTTACTGGGGACACAGACCCATATAAAGATTTTTAATTCAAAAAAATAATATATCCTGGAGGATGACATCACATCCTCAGAGAGTATTGCCTCTAATTTGACACTTTAGTTGCGTCTTCAACTAGCTATCCCAGCATTTTATCAAGCCAGCAACTTTGTCTGGTGTGAAGGTAGCATCCAACCAGGGTTCTTGAGATCATGGGCCCTCTCTTACATGATCTTTTATTGAAAAGTAGATTTCCTAGTCTAATATAATGTTGTGTGAGAACTCATGCTGGAAGATCAAACACTCACTGTTGATGACAAGTTTGATATTCTGTGATGACAACACCTAGATCAAATTTGATGATTCAAAGTTTATGGTTTTGTGTCTGTGCTTAGGCTCCATTTCTGCCCATTTTCACTCCATTTATGTGCCTATCACACCAATACTGGTGGACAAAGATAAAAACTGAAAGATAACAACTGGTTTGGACATTTTCTGTACATTGTTGTTTAATAAGTTTTCTATCTGTGAATGTTCTCTGGGGGCCATTAATATATAATGCACTTCTTGTCCAATTTCATGGGTTCATCCACCCATCTCCGTCTCCTTGACTATCCAAACTATTTTTTTGTTTTTTTTACTTTTGGGGCTCTGCTCAGCCACCCAAGCCATTTTTCCACTACTCATGTATCTATATATATTTTCTAATTTAAGGCTATTTTTCCAAAAAAGGTAAATGATCAGAAGTTCTGAGAATTCAGAGGATTTTACCTCATAACTATCTTTAAAAAATCTACTTTTTAGTGAGCCGTAATATAATGATTGTTAATGATAAAAATTAATGAAATAAATATATCATATTTATTTTGTCTCTGTCAACAGAGACAAAAATTGGTTCCTTTAAAATACTTATAAAATTTTACAAATCCTTAGAAAAAGCAATTAAAACAGAAGAGGAAATGCAATGTCAACGATAGGGATGAGTAAAGGAAGACCACTAAACAAACTAAAGATATTAAAATCGAAAGAAGATATGACTCACAACTCTGCCAATAAAATTGAAAATTAAAGGAAATGGGAAAAGTCCTTGTAAGATATTCAATAAAGCTGGTTCAAGAAGAAATATAAAATCTGAAAAGTACTATGTCCCTTAAAGTGATGCAGTGAATAATTTAAAAAGTTGTCATAAAACAAACTCCAGATAGATTCACCAGAAAATTCATTTAAATATTTGGGAAAGAATATTATATAATTTTTGCAGAAAACAGAAAACAAAGAGTTTACTTCATAAACTATTTTATGAGACTTTCATAATCTTGATTTAAAGTGGGACAAGGACATTATGATAATGGCAAAAATCAAATCACCCTCTTCTATGAACAAAGATGCAAATAAAAATATTAATATATGAAAAAGATGAAATATCATAATATTTTAGATTTATCTGAAGAATAAAAGATTAGCTTAATTTATGAAAATTATTCAATGTTTCAAAAACTTAAAATAATTTTTAATTTGATAAAGGTCTACAAAAAATTTATAAAAAGCATCATAGTTTAATAGCAAAGTAATGAACATTTCCCCCCGACTTTAGACATGAGAGTGAGATACCCACTATTAACACCTTTATTTATCACTGTACTGGGGGAATATTGCTAATGCATTAGGAAAGGATAACAAGTGGCACAAGGATTAGATAAGAAGAAAAAAATACATTATTTGGACAAAATATGATTCTTTAGGAAGGAAATTCAAAATAATCTACATGTAAACTAGAGAAGAAATAGTAGGATTTGAGAATTTTACTCTTAAAAGACCAACATACAAATAGCAATTTTATATTTCCACATACTAACAACAAATACTTAGTACATTTAAAAAATAACATTCATCTACTACATAGCAATTAATTTAAGAAACATCAGCTACCTAAGAATTAATATAACAAAAGATTGTGAGACCTGTATTTATCAATGTCCACAATATTATAAAGATGTTAAATTCCCTAAAATTAATAAATACTTTCAATGCAAAACCAATAAAAATATAATCTGTGTTTTCCAAAATTGATAAAATAACTCTTAAGTTTGTATGTTATTGCAAATAATCAAGAATTGGTAAAAGCATCTTGAAGGAGACCAACAAAGTTGAGAAATTTGGTTTATCATATATGATCAGTTATTATAATGCCAATAAAATTAAGACAATAGGGTAATATCTCAAGGAAGAAACATAGATTAACATAGCAAAATATTAGGAAATGTCAAGGAAAATGTAAGGAAAAATATGGTATTACTAGTTTCATGAAACATCCAATAATGCATTACATTGAGGAAAGGATGGGATTTCAAATTAATAGCACTGGATCAAGTTGGTATCAATATGGAAAAAAATAATCTTCACCCTTACCTTCCCATCTATACATGATTCAATTTCACATGAATTAATGAACTAAGGTTGAAATGTAAAACAATAACTCTTTGAGAAAATATTAGAGAAAAATATTTTTATGATTTAGGCTAGACAAAAATATCTTAATATTAAAATCACAAGTTACACACTCACAAAAAAAGACATAAAATTAAGAAATTAAGAAGTGGTGTTAAAGTAAAGCAACTGGAACTCCCATATCTTGCTGGTGGGTATATGCCTTGGACCAACCTTTTTAGAAAATTGTTTGGTAACAATATTAAATAAAGCTAAATGTATGTATAATTCCACTTCTAGAAATTCCACTTTTTTATATTTACATAATAGAAATTAGTCCATCTGAACCTCCAAAAATGTGTATAAATGTGTTCATAACAGAGGCCTTTGTAATCATCCTGATCTAGAGTCTACCCACATGTTCATCAGCTGCAAAATAAACAAAGCAATTGCGGTAAGTTGATAAAGCAGAATATTACACAACAATGAAAATGAATAAACCTCCATTGGGCAACTACAACATGTTCTACAACTGATTCTTGTTGTGTAAGAATTTCACATACTAATGATTAATGAAAGGTAGAAACTCCAGCATATTTGTAATTTAATTTATTAAGATCAATAATAGGTAAAATTAATTTATAGCATTAGAAGTCAGAATAGCTGTTACCTATGCTAAAAAAGGTTTTGACAATATAGAGGCACATGGCAGGCTTCTTGAGTTCAGAAAATACCCTTTTTGCTTAATCTATGTAGTTATATGAGAGTATTAACTTTGTAAAATATATCAGATGGCACTTTTATGAGTAATACTCTTTTCTTCACTTATGTCACCCTTCAATAAAAAAAACATGAAAAAGAAACTAACATAAAAAGAATTAAGGCTAGAATTATTAGATTTTAAAATCAATACTAGTTCGATAAATGACATTGTAATGCAGTATCTACTTAATTGACTGAATCCTTGGAGGAGGAATTGCTAATCAGATTGATCTCATGCCGTGACCTTGATTGGGCTATGCTTTTGTAGCGAAGGTCATAGTGTGTTAAGGTGTTTTTCCCCTGCTCTCTTTCTTCCTTGCTCTATCCCATTTACATATAAAGTTCCATAAGTAATTCATGGTATAATCTTCAAATGTAATACAATTCAAACATATTTTCACTCCCTTTTTCTTTAACTTTAATGTGAATTCTTGTTTTATCAGCTCTGTGACCTTTATTCTGGATCTATCTGGCAGCAGGACGGCAAGATATTTGGTTTGAGTTCGGGTTGATGAAAAAGTCTACTCTTCAGGAGTTTGGGGTTAGAACACACACTGTGTTTAACAGACTTTTTTGCAAAGATTGGGGCACAAGCTTGGCTAATATGAAATGATATTTACATCTTTTTGGCCATGGTCTATTAAATGCATGTTTCCTTCATAATTTTACTAGCTCCAGGAATGGCTAGACAAAATGATTATTCATTTATCCCTTGGTCCACTTACGAAAATACCATCTAATAGTGTCACAAATCAAAAGAACACCGCTTAACATGTCCCTACTGCAATGGCAAAATTTGAACTTGTATTCTTCGGTTTAAGTAAAACAGAGAAGGCCTATTTTAGCAGCTACAAGACAACAGTAAGAGTGTCCTAAATGAGTATTGTGATCCTTCCTTGGAAGTTATCTTGTGACAGATAATTTTCTACTACTCTAATTGCTAGTCAAGATTGGACATATAAGCTGAGTCATATAGTAATAAATATTAAAAATAAGCACATAAAAGGTATTATTCCTTAATTCCCTGTAGACATAATTATAAAAGCATAAATAACAAATGTTCAAAATCTTGTCTCTAGTAATACCCTGTTTTTCAGTTTATGCCTATGTTATTTAGATAAACAGAGGTTAAGAAGAAAAAAGAAACAGGAGGAAAAAGTCCTTTCCTGACACAAGAGCTCCCTATAAGATAAAAGCAAAGAGATCAACATGGTGTCATATTTAAAACATCTCAAAAATTGTGCAGCTCTATAGAGTTGCTTTATGGTACTCTAGCACTACTGTAAGTCAATGTGATGTGGATACTGTTTGAACATTTTCCTGCTTTTTACCAGTGTCCTGCTGTTTAAACATCATAACAGCAGCAAACAAGCATGGCATGAGAAGGCTAAGTTCAGCCCAGGAGAAAAGATATATGTGGTATAAAGACTGTGAGTATGTATGACTCAGGCAGGAGGAAAAATTAAGTTTTTCTGTTTCGTCTGCTGCAAGTTTTCATCTTCCTCACACAGAGCTAAGTTTTGTTCAGTTTGAATGTCATTATGTAAGGTCCAATAAGTCAGTTATTGTTTACAGTAATTTGGTCAAGAAAGATCCAAGTTTTCCATATTTCAAAGAGAAAAACATCACTCACAAAGCAAATCACATCAGAATAAATACTATGAAAAATGGAATAGGACCGGGTTCGTTATAACATGACTGTATAGTCTTTAGAACAAAAATATATGCTGATATTTTTAGTGCTCTTTTTCTCCAGAATTCATTGGACTGTTTTTTGACAAAACGTTCAACTGTTCCCTTAAGAGAGTCAGTGTTCTCTGCTCCACTCTGAATTTCACCCAGCGATACAGTCACCTTTCGCACAGTGCGCAAGGTCTTAGGAGCGTGGTGCTGGATACATAATGTGATCAGCTGCTTTGATCCATTAGCCTTTGGGACCTGTTGGCTCTTTACCACCATGGATCACTCTGCTTCTCCTGACCCTACCTGCTCTGCTGCTCATCACCATAAATTCAACTTATCTCTCCATTTTCCTGTGTAAGCTTATTCAAATAGAAATATCAGCTGAATAATTGACCTCTTAAATCCAAATATCATTCTGGTTCACATATATATTATCACACCCTTCATTTCTCCTTACACCTGTCGGCCATGGTTTAGGAACGAGGCTGCTTTGACAACTCAAGTGATGGTATATTTTTATGTGAATATGATTTGAGGGCTTGAAACTATGTCCCAATTATAAAAATTAAAAAATGTAGTTAATTACTTCTTTGAGTCAACCGCTCTCCATCAATATTCAGATATTCCATTCTTGGCATAGTGAGTAGGGTCCTTGGCCCAGAGGTCGCCTGTGGAGAGGAAGAAGCTTAAGACTCAGGAAACCCAGGGCTCTTGGATTTCCAACACTTATCCAGAGGAGGTGTCGGGAAAAAGTCACTGGCAGAAAAAGATCCTTAGAGACCAGTGAAATTTCTACAAGGCCCTTTAAGTTGTAAGATAAATAATCTGATGAGGAGATTATAAATTTCTTATGACTCTGTCAGTGAAATCTGACATTACCATTAACCCTCAACACTATTCTATATGATTTTAAACCAGAGTAATGCCTATTAACACTTCCATTTTTTTTTCATATTTCTTTATTTGACAGTAACTTATTTCACTCAGTTGTTTTTCAATGAGCTTACCCACAGTGCTGAGATACAGTGTGTGATGTGATAAATAGCACTGAACTTGGAGTTTAAAATTTGGTTTACAGTTCTACCGCTTATTATGGCTTACACTAGTCAGTTGTGCATCCTCACTGAATGGTAGTTCATTTGTAAAATAAGACAGAAGCATTTGTTCTCTTTTATACATAGCTTTTATGATGATCAGATGAAACAATTTATGTATAAGTATCTTTAAAATTTTAAAATTATGTTAAAAATTTAATATAATATTTTAATATCATGCTTAATCACTAGTATCTTGGAACAGCAAATTGAATATAACAAAGATGTAGAATTATAGGCCAAATAGTGCAGTTCTCATAAAATAGATTGATATTGATTACTTAAAAAAAATCTTAAGATGATTTAACCTAAGATGAATTAATTTTTTAGTATATATTATTAATAAGAAGACAGTGTCAATAGTTAGTGCTCTTAGTGACAGGAATCAATTCTAGATGACTTAAGGGAAATAGGGATTTTTTTAAAATCAGAAATTGGATATGGATTGAGGAACTTGAAGAGTCAAATGAAGTCTGGGAGTCCAATCTTGGGGACTCTTGAAGTAGAAAGCGGGTAATGACTGGTCAGTTTACCTTGACAGGCATGTGTCTGCCCTTGTGCCATTGTTTTCATCTCCTCACCTGCAGCTGTGACCACTGATAATGACTCTATTATCAGCTGGTCATATGCCAGCCATGGCCATCTCAAGTAGCCGATGGCAAAAGGATCTGGCCCAACAGGCTTCTAAGGTAAAAGGCAAGTAGTAATCGTAGGGAACTAGACAATATCCTTCTAGCAAGACTACACTCAGTGGAAGAGATGCAATTCCCTTCAAAAGAGTCAGGTATTATAGAAAGGAAGAATAGTGCCAGGAAGCCCAAGACTAATGAGGGTCCTTTAAGACAGCCACTATTTTCTCTAGGCTCATGTGGAAAAAAAATTTCTATTTAAGGGAATTTATAAACTTGAAAGTCATTAAGAAGAATTCTATGTCAGTATTCTAGTTATAATGAGGGCTTCCAGGTTCATTTATTTTTTGTGCATGTTTCTTCCTCCTCTAAGCTATAATAATACATGATTAAGAATAAATACTAAACATTTTCCCCTTTAAAAGATGAAGAGCTTACCTGCTGCTCATCAGCCAAAATTAGTTTGTGGAAAATGTGTTAGAAAATTTGGAAATCTATTTTATTTTCTAAAGAACAGTATCTTAATACCCATATTATGTTTCTTGGAAACCTAATCACACTAACTATTGATTTCAAAATCACATGAATTAATTCCTCTTATTTTTTGTCACAAAAAGATTATTTATTTCTTGATATTTTGAGTGGTTTTTTTTTTCACTTTGATTATTTCTTTGGACAGTTAAAGAACTAGTTTTCTAAATATAAATGCTTTTTTCATTATTTTTTTGGTGAAAATGGATATAGAGATAAGTCAATTATGATTGAAGAATACCAAGAAAATTATGTTTTATTACATAAACTCTAATTATCATAGAAACTGTCTAAAATGTAGGTATGGTTGAAATACTGATTAAGTGAAACACTAATGGTGACAATTTGTCCAGGAGAAAATGACTCAGGAACATTAGGTATCACAGGGATTAAAATGAGGGTTTTAGAATGAAATTTTTAAATGTAAATCCATATGTAAATAGATGAAAGACATTAATTTATAACAATTTAGAAGTCCAAACTTTACACATTTTCAAATTTAGCATAATGGAAATTATTTTTCATGAGATGACTTTGGTTTCCTCCAAACTATAAGCTTTTTCCCAATGAAAAACAAGATCCAGAATCTTCACTTGGAAATTAGAAATTGTTATTGCCATTTTGCAAACATTTTCAGAATTTGGAAAAAACATATCCCCACTACTTTTGGCTTCCTGTTTTCAAATCTGTTCTCAGGGCTGCTTTTCAAATCTTTTAATAATCCAAAGTAGGTTTGGTTCCCCAAATAATGTGTTTATCTAGTAAGGTTGCTATTTTTTTCCTAATGAGCCAAAAGATTCTAAGTTTGTTGAAGACAATGTATAATCTGAAACATTGATGATCAAATCAGGAAAAATTTTATTCATATCACTTTTAGTCTAGTCTCCTGAAAAACTCAATGCTTTTAAAATACTTCAGTATAAAATACAGTCATTTCTTCATATGTGTCATATTGTTTTATGAGAAAAGATTATTTATTATTAGTGTTTACAGGAAAGCTCATTTATCATGTTTCTCTGTCGTGAAAACTCATGGAATAAAGACACTTTGTTCTGTATTATGAGAATAATTTTTGTGGACTGGGAAATTACTGCATTATTTGTTTGGAAAGAAAAATCAGAAATAATTGATAGCATGCTACCAGCTTAAAAAACTAACAGGAAAGCAAAACATCAAATTAAAAATAACCAGAAAACAGAATAAAAATATACACAAAAATCATTACTTAAAAATATGCTATTGTCATTGTTGAACAAAAAGGTGGTATATTCAACAAGAAAAGGAAAGTCGATGATAGCAAATATACAAACTACCTTGTTGAGACAACTTTTAAAAATTATCTTCAATTCTTTGTAAAATTCTGTGTGGGAAAATTA
The DNA here is from genome assembly GCA_008086735.1 of Cheirogaleus medius. Taxonomy (NCBI): domain Eukaryota; kingdom Metazoa; phylum Chordata; class Mammalia; order Primates; family Cheirogaleidae; genus Cheirogaleus; species Cheirogaleus medius. The sequence continues at coordinate 55,045,364 of VBSM01003176.1, forward strand.
TATTTTTTATTTCAGGATATTGGGAATATTTCATAATGAAAGGACTATTGCTTAAAGTGTCATGTTTTATTTTGTATTTTTCTTAGTCCACTATTTTTCTGCTTTCTATTTTAATATATTATGTTTTAGCATAGTATATAGAAATACATTTTTAAAATAAAGTGTGCCAAGTATAATACCATAATAATTTTCTCATAATATATATTTTTCTCTTAAAAGGACCTAGTTGTTCCCTACAAACTGGCATTCTTCCATATCTCTTACCAGAACATATTTCAATTTTTCAAAAAATGTTTGATTATTTGCTAATGTATCCAAGAGCTTAGGCAGAAGTTTCTTAATCATCTTAACTCCATCTGCTCTTGTTCCTGCCATATTTGGCAAGATTTTTTTAAGTCCTAAGTTTAACTAACAGAAAATCATTCATACTTCACCATACTATTGGAATTTGGGTAATCTAGCTTCAAAAGGAAACATTTTATTTCACATATTAAAAAGAAAATTTACTTTGATTTCTAGTAATTTCTTGTGACTTTAGAAAAGAATTCCATTTGTTCTTAAAAAGTATTTCCGATAAGTATTTTTTTTTCATTTTAGAAATTAAAACCTTATACACTGTTGATGTTAACTTAATAAATAGTCAACTCTTTGGCTACAAGCCAGCAGGGTTCAACTCTTTTTCCTGCCAAGTCATTAATCCTCTTGCATAACATGTAGGCTTTGTGATACTGAACAACAGGTCTCCATAAAGAAATATATTCCATTTCTCCATCATAACTGTAGGTTAGCATCATTAAAGTGGGAAAATAAGCAGCCAGACTCCAGTTTGACACTGGGTCAAGTATTGTAGCTCACTTTCTGGAACGTTTCCCATCTAAGCAATTTGTTTTTTCTCACTGCAAAGATATGAAGATCATTACCCAGACTGAAAAGGCCACTAGGGAATGGAAAATTTGATCATTCAAAAATAAAAATGAGTATTTTACTTCACCTATTGGGAAAGTATGCCAGCATTGAGTTCAAAGGTAAAGTAAAAAAGAATGAAAATTTTTCTTATTTTCCAGTGTTTTGAAATTGTCTTTTAAATCTCTGAAAGTGATGGCCAGCAGAGCACAGCTTTACTGTACTATTCTTTAAAGAAGCTTTTAGGGTGTATTGTCTTCACGCTAGGTCCTGGTGTTTCACTAATCTTGTTAGAATATCAATTGATATGTATGAAATACTTAATATTTCAGTTAAAATTCTGTGTTTAATCTTTGCATATTAACATGTTATCTATTAGAGGCAAATGTAATTGTTTTGACATTATCAGAATTTGTTTGCCCTTAGTCACCATTACACCTCTGATGAGAATAAGTTAGATAGTCTCATGGGAGTATTAGTGAATATACTAGTGTATCACAAGGAATAATAACTAGTAATCAAATATAAAAGAAAACCAAACATTCATTGACTACATAGGTAAGATTTTTAAATTTTAAAAGTTTTCTTAATCAAAACTGTTACCTGTATGTTATTTTTTAAAAATATACTGTAAATCTTATATTTACACATATTTTTAAAACTGGATTTTTTAAACATGTGTAAATATTTTCAGCAAAACAAAACCAAGTACATTATTCTAGAAATCAATCCATTAAAAATACTGAATTATTTCATTATAGGGGCTACCAGTTTGTTATATAGAAATGTAAATCCAAAATTAGATCCATGCCTTGGTTACTCAAAGTTTGAATATAACCTATATATAAAATAAAAAAGAATTATCCTATAGCAGTTTAATTTTATGAGTACCCAGAGATAACCAGACTGCAAGGTTAAAAGGTAGTTCTTCAGGCTGCCAAGTTGGCACAAGACTTCTAACACCAGCTCTAAGTCCAGGATTTTCCTAAAACCAGTCTCAACTTTGATAATTCACTAGAAAGACTCATAGAACTAACTGAATTGTACTCACAGTTAGTTTATTATAAGGAAAAAGATACAAATTAAAACCCAGCAAAAGAAGAAATCCACAGGGTAGTGTGTGGAAGGTCTCCAAATCCCCAGCCTCTAATTTTTCTCTCCCTATGGAGTCAACACACTTTACTTCCTAAGTATAACATGTGACAATATGCTCAGAGTTTCGCCAGTCAGGAAAGCTCACCTAAGCTTCCGAGTCCTTATCAAAGCATCGTTACCTGAGCATGATTTATGATCCACTGTCTATTTTATTGAACTCTACCTCTAATCCACTCGCTGATGTGGCCTAAGAGGTCTGACATATCAGGTGGCTTCAGGGGCCCATGTGAGTCACCTCATGAGCATAAACTGTCAGGTATAAATAATCCCAGGTACCCGACATGAATAACAAGAGGTGTTCCTTTCCCTTGGGAAATTCCAAGGGTTTAGAAATTAGCCAAGGAAAAGACCAGACCTCTCTTTGGGCAAGGCCAAATGCCTGACTACATAAAGGGGCAATGGTTTTATATTAATAGTATTCTTTACCTATGTGACATCTGCCATGTGTTTTAGGCCTAAATAAGAACATTTTATAAGAAAATAACCAATAAAAATATATAATTTTAAAATAAATTTCATAACTCTACATTTATATATGTATATTCTAGTTCAATACAAGTAAAATAAACTCAATATTCAAGCTTTTAAAATAAGAACACAACAGAGAGAAACATTTAAGAAACATTATAAAGTATGTTTTCCTCATTTTCATTTATTTGATAAACTCAAAATTAAGATTCTTGATTCATCTTTAAAAGAGTAATAATTATTCATGTGACACTGTACCATCACTGCACTATTTATTTGATGGAAAGAATGAAAAGAAAGATTAGTTTTAAAATCCATACACTCTCAAATAACGCTAAGTGCAAAGGGGATACATAAATCCCACCAGCAGATTGGCCATCAGGCGATGGACACTGTTGGAAATATGGATTTTTTACAAGATCATATTTTCAATACGTATGTTCTAATTTATTTGGTATTTTTCCAAATGCTTAAACTTACTGTGAGTTTATCCCAAACAGTTCCAATATGTAGAATCAGGTATAGCAAATTTTATCAACCAGCCTTTTGCCATGAGGTTATTATTTCTAGCTTTTAGTATTTTTCATTATATGAATGTCTCTGTCTTCCTTTTAGGGAAATTAATATACTAATTCAGTCAGAGATAGTAAACTTAAATTTATTGATGATCCATGTGAGTTTTATATTAAATTAAAAATGTGGACACTTGGAATGCATTGATAGTGAGATTCAGATTATAAATCGTAGTCAACCAGATTCAGTTTCTAATAATATACATTAACATCTGGATAAGTACACAGTGGACAGAGTTTTTCAAGATATGTCATAGAGACTAGTTCTCATGTCATTGTGTTGTTTTTTTACGTGGTTTTCTGAGTTCATGTATTTCAGGGTTACAGGAATACTAATGATTTAGATGAATAAATATTTGTAGGTGTGACAGATTTATAAAAGCAAAATGAATGCTATTTATTGTGCATAAATTTTAAACTATTATTAAATATTATATTTATTAATATCTCTTAAGAAGACAGAAGAAATGGAAAACAGGCAATTTGGTATAAATAGACCTCAAAATCATGCTCAGTAAAGTAATAATATTTTGCCACTTTGTAATGAGAGAAATTAAATTATAGAAATTCCATTGTATGTTTACTATCACAAGTTAGATTAGGTAGACTTTCACAATTGGATATTTGAGAATTTTTTTTTTAGAACTATGTTTATATAATGGTTACTTCCCTTTAGTGTGTTGTCTAAAACTAGCTTCATGCTTCCTGGATGCATCAGGATTTTTCTCTTTTACTGACTAAGGTTTTGCTGGATTTATCTGTGACTATCATTTTTTAAAATTATGCATAGGCCAAATAAGCACACATCCAATGAGTATGACATTTTATTTGGGTTTTATCACCCAGATAATATTGTAATAAAAAATGCAGAGTCAAATGGTTGTTTGTAATCATAGAAAAATTACTGATATTTTAATTTTTCAACTGGTTAAGTTAGTGTAATCTAGAAATAACTATGAATAATGGCATTTATTTAGAAAGCACAATATTAATTATGTATTATCATAGAGAGAAAACATGATTTATTTTCTTTCTCTTTTTAGATTTCTAGTTGAGACACTTTTCTGGAAACACAAGTCTGATTAACAAAAGAAAAACAAGCAGAAGTTTATTGACACATGCTGCACCCACCATGTGGGAGATGCCTCAGTTCAAAAGTATTTCTCTGTCAAGGCAGTGGCTTAAGAGCCTTGCTTAAATGGTATTTTAACAAAGAAGCATAAATCCTACATAATGACAAGACAAAGGAGAGAGCAGTTCTAGTCTTTGAAAAGACGGGTAAATGTGAGAAGTTAGTAAAATCTGTTCCCAGATTTCTCCCGGTGCCTGTTGGTGCCTTCTCTGGGCAGATAAGCAGTGCTGTCTCCAGTAAAGAATTTATGTCCTGCCATCAGGCAATCAGAAGCTGAACCAGAGTGTTCCCTGTGTTTTCCAGGGATGTCTGGAAAAAGGATGTCTTTAACAATCCTCTATACTTTAGGGAGAAATATTTTTATTTCCTTCATTATATAAGGTTAGAAAGTACAAATAGCTATGAGAAAGAAGTAAGGGGAATATATATAACATCTTGGTTTTGAATAATTAGAGATAGTGATTCCTGGTTTTGAGCAAATGCGATAAAAAAGCAAATAAAGACTAAATAAAACAAATATAGAGAGTCATAAATAATGACAGGCTATTAGAATATCAGCCTGCTTCACTAGACCTAGGAGTTGTCTTAAGTGTATATTTTGAATATGGGTTAATCATATATACATACAGCCCTACTATGTATTAGGAAGGCAAAATAATATTCAAAATCATGGCAATTATTGGATATGTTTAGCAATTAAAAAAAGAAATTAGGAAAAAAAGGCCTTGATGCAGATTACTTAAATTTTATAAGGGGTAAAGAATAAATAGAGCTCATATAGGGTATTTTATTTTATTAGACATCTGAACCATTGTAGGTATAGAAATTCAACTACTCAATTATTGGATCATTGTTGGTCAAATGTCCTTTTACAGTTCTTTGGAAATTACATTTTTAAGTGGTTCTACGTGGAATCCTGTTTCTGAAACTTTCATCCTATACTTCATTTCTTGCAGATGGAATATCATGAAGGATCAATACTGCTGGGATGGGATATACCTAATATGTTTCAGTGCTGGGTTTCTGTAGTAATTTAAAGCTTATGGCTGATGGCAAACTGAGGCTCTTCATTCACCCCCTCTCTTTGTCTGTAGATCAACTGGACTATGAGGATAAACATAAACATACAAGTTATCAAGGCATCCCTCCAATGCATGAATGATAACGAATTGGCAAATGGAATTTAATTTCAATTTTTAACACATTATGAATATTATTTCTAGTGTACATGATATTTAAACAACCGGAGGATAAATTTTAGTTTTTATAAGTAAATTATGAAAGCAATGTTTTTCCTTAAATGATAACAATAAAAATTAAAACATCTTATTTAATTTCATAAGTCATTTAAGTAAGTAAATTTCAATCATAGAATCCAATGGGGGGCGGGGAAGTGACCTTAAAATTAATCCAGTATACTCAGTTATCCAATACATGAATCATTTCTCTCATATTCATGTCAGATTGTCATTCAGCCATGTGTACTGTCTTCAGTAGAAAAAAATCATAAAATTAATATCATTTAAATGATTACATTTCTCAATAATGTTGGCTCCATGCTGTCTAAATAATGTAATATAAACTATTTGAGATCAAACTACTTAATATCACATAGCTCATGTTCAAATCATCTTCTCCAGACAATTTCCTTCCCTTCAGAATGAATTTTGACCTTTAGTAACATTTTACCTTTATCCACACCTTCCCCCCCAAAAAATTCTACTGACCCATGAAAGCCTAGCTTAAATTTCAATCCTAATCTTAAAACCTAAAAGCCAATTTTTTTTCTTTTACAAATCTTTACTTTTTTATTTCAAAATATTAAGGGGGTACAAATATTTTTGTTACATGGATACCTTTTATAATGCCTGAAGTGGAGGCTTTTAGTGTGCCCAACACTTGAATAGTGTTCATTGCACTTGATAGGTAGGTTTTTATCCCTCCCCTCTCCACTTTCCCCCTTCTCAGTTTCCTATGACCTTTACATCTCTTTGTGCCTGTAATTATCTCCCAATTATTAGAGAGTACATGTGATGTTTCTTTCTCCATTCCTGAGATACTTCACTTAGGATAATGGTCTTTAATTCCATCCAAGTTGCTGCAAAAGACATTATTTCATTCCTTTGTATGACTGAGTAGTACTCCATGGTATACATATACCATATTTTCTTTATCTGCTTATGAATTGATGAATACCTTAGTTGATTCTGTATCTTTGCAATTATGAATTGTGCCATGATAAACATTCACATTCAGGTGTTTTTCTGATAAAATGATTTCTTTTCCTTTGGGTAGATTACCCAGTAGTGGATTGCTGGATTGAATGGTAGGTCTACTTTTAGCTCTTTGAGGAATCTGCATACTTATTTTCATAGAAGTTGTACCAGTTTACATTCCCACCAACATAGTATAAGTGTTTCATTTTCGCCACATGTGCATCAACATCTATATCTTTTTGACGTTTTAGTCAGGGCCATTCTGACATAGGGTAAAGTGGTAACTCATTGTGGTTTTATTTGCATTTCCCTGATGATTAGTGATATAGAGCATTTCTTCATATGTTTGCTGGCCATTTGTCTATCTTCTTTTGTAAAACTTCCATCCATGTCTTTTGCTTACTTTTGAATGGAGTTGTTTTTATCTTGCTGATTTGTTTGCATTCTTTATAGATTCTGGATATTAGCCCTTTATTGGATGTATAGCATGCAAATATTTTCTCCCATTCTGTTATGAGGTTGTCCATTTACTCTGCTGATTATTTCCTTTGCTGTACAGAAGCTTTTTAAGGACCATGGCATAACACTATGTATCCATCTATATGCATACATAATATTAACACCATCTATATGTATACATAATATTAATAGGATGTATCACATACATATCAAGTTTTTATATAAAACTTCAAAGCTTTTAAGATTTTCTTGTGTGATGATAAATGATAAATAAACTTCTTGTTGATGTAATTCATTAACCAGATCGTTGTTATTTGTATTTAGTAGTATATTATGAGATGTATGTTACAGTTATTTATTATTTAGAAAGGAATTAAAGTATTTAAATTTTTTAAATGTTTACAATGATTATACACTAGTTTGTTTTCTTCTTAAAGCAGCTTTGTTGAGATACAATTGATATTAAAAAGTGCATATATTTAATGTGACACAATTTGAAAACTTTGGACATCTGCATAAACCATCATCACAAAGTGACATAAATATTCACCACCTGTAAGAGTTTTCTTGTGTCTGTTTGTGTTCTGTTTGTTTTTGCTTTTTGTTTTATTTTAAGGACATTTAACTTAAAATCTAGACCCCATCAACAATATTTGAAATAAACAATATAGTATTACTAACTATAGGCATTATGTTGTACAGCAGAACTTTAAATCTTATTCATGTTTTATTACTTGTATTATTAAACAATTCAAAAGCCTAGTCATTAATTCTTTTCCAAATATATAAATAAATGGTATTGTGTCTTGACAATATTTGTCATAATTTGCTTCTTGGTGTCAGAATAATTTCTATTAATTTCATACAGAAATAAATTAAGATAAGTTTATTGTATGGTGCATTTATAATTGTATGTGTTACGAGTATATTTATGACGGAAAATAATTTATTTTTCATTAGATATTAAAATTCTCTGTTTCAATTTTCTTGGGATGATTATTGGAAGAATTTTCTATAGACTACTTTCTCTTTTGGCACATGTCAAATCTAGTTTTCAATTCACTGCCCATATGACTGTACATTTTGTATGGGGGATATAAAATATGAAGTACCTGGTTCTTTGACTTCTGGCTTGTGCCCGAAGTTCTGAGTTGGTAGACATATCATATAAGTTGAAGTAATGGATGATAACAAACTTTCTGGAAAGATTTTATACATTAGGGCAGCTTCATTGCAGGAAAACAACTGTGAACTACACAACTATTTCTTCAAAGTCAACTATTTCTTTTTAAAGGCATTTCCAAGTCTACTACAGAGATTCCAGAAATTCCCACAGTCAATCCAAGGCCATCAATACAAGGTACAGTCTTACAGAGATGAAGTTGAAGTGAAAAAATGCAGTGAACTTAACTGACTAAAATTAAAAATGTTAGAACAATGTGTGATCATATCAATATATTGTTAGATCCCTCCTCACCACATCCACCAGGGCCTTGGACAGGTGCATGTAATTGTGTCCCTTACGTTTAAGCACTATCATATGTTTAATGATATTTTATGCTGTATGGTAAATTCACTTCTGGGTATGTTGTATCCCAAACTTGAGAAAAAAAAAAAAGCTTAACTTTGTTTATTTATTTATTTACGTATACACCTCAACCTGCTTCTCTGTGTGTATATTCCTAGGGCATGATTTAACTCTTTGTCACAAAGTTTTTGATATTTAGAGGCATTTTATAATAGTGTTTCCTCTAAATTTAAATTTCTTTATTTGTTGAAAATCTGTGCTTGGAGGAAATATAGGTCAGCTTATTTTTCTATTACCTTGAATGGCAATTCCCTTAGTATTGCATTATGATCTATTTTGTCATTCAAAGACAAGGTGTAAATATCTCAGAATCAGTAAGGACTTGGAGCACTCATCAAACCCAGAATAAGGTAAATTTCAGAAATAGACTAGGGAATTGTCCAAACTTGGAAGGAAACTTTAAAAAAATGATGAATGATCATAGGTATCTAAAATTTTATTTGGGTCATGAAAAAAATCTTAAAGGTATTTCTAGTGTCAATTCTCATAGTGCTACAGATATAGAAGATGCTCAGTAAATGTTTTGATTGTTACTCTAAAAAGGACTATCATCAAATAAACAGAAGCAATAAACATTCTGAGTTCTACCACAAGGCAGAGAAGACCTTTTCTGCCTTTAAGCTAATTCTAGCTCTTGTCAGTGTTCCCTGGAGTGAGTCAGCATTAAGGCTGATTAAGCCAGTTGTTAAAATTAAACTGCACTTGTCAAAATAAATGAACTAAGAACCAAGAAAAGAATCTGAGACTTTTTTTTCTCATTCTTTGTGTTTTCTTCCTTTTTGCTAAGGAACGACATTTGGTAATCCTCAATGTATATATTAATAACTAGTAATTAAATTGATAATGATAAACTGAGAATAGGTATTAATAATGAATTATTAAGAAAATATATGTGCTAATTATTTTTTCCATAAAATGAACAAAAAAGTAATGCTTTCCATCAACAAAGGCTATTTTTAATGTAAATTTTATCTTTGAAAATAATTGGGCCTCTCAGAATAGACAAGAATATTTTCTTTTTGGAAGTGGCATGGTGTAGTGGAAAGCTTTGATGAAACCAAAAGCTAAGACAAGTAAAGTGATTTGTGCAAAATTGTTCAACTAGGTGTCAATAATTGTCTTCTATGACCGTGCTACACGTTCTTCTCATTTTCCTAATCCACTTCTAGCTAAATTCCTCATGCTTTGTTTCTTGGGTTCTTCAGCTTCCTACTCAAGTTTATGACCCCATAATTTTCCACCCTTCCCCATTCCTAATATTCAGCTCTGTCACCTGCCTTGTTCCTCCTCTATGTTGTACTTCAAGCAACCACCTGACTTCATCCTGTTACACTCTACACTAGACCATAGGCACTCAAATTTCAGTACCTGCTACAAAGCAGGAACAAATATTTTATTTTATTAAATGCATCTCCAGAGAGTTAAAAAAAGTACAGCCTGAAATCTATAATACTGACTTATACTTTTCATGTGATGTTTATCAAGTTTTGCCCTTTAAAGAAATAATTATTTGTTTATATGAGTGCCCCACTGTCTCCTAGATTGTAATATAATTTTCAGAATAGGATGGTTATCTTATTTTTTCTCTATGCTTTGCAGCATATAGCAGGGTAGCTCATGCATAGTAAGTGCTCAACAAATATTTGTTGAACATTACATTTTCTTGTTTAAAAATTTAATGTTTGTGAATCTAAAAGGGTTCACTTGAGCCATCTGCTTGGGAAACATTAATTATTTTCTATTTCTTTATCTTCATAGATTTGGTTCTCTGAGTCTCTGAAGAGCTGGTGACTTACTAGTTATGAATTCCAACAAAATGATAGTGAAAATGCTGGTGTATCATTATTCATATTCTATATTTCTTTAACTTAGATTATTCATAGGTTTCTGCCAGTTTAAAATTTTTTTCAATAAAGTTTGATAGTGATTTACTATTAATACATTTTATAAGTGATGCCCACCTCTACATGAGGAAAAAAACTTTTCAGAGAAATAATGTTTTTAAAACTTAAAAATCCTTCTGGATAAACTACAAAGAAGAAAATAAATGAAATAGTGAAGACACTGAAATAACTGTAAGGGATAAAATGTGAAATCAAAATTTGTTCCTATTTAGCTCTATTTTTATGTGATTTTGATAGTTAATTAATGAAAGGCTTAAGTTAAATATCTATAAATTGTGAGGCTGGAAAAACAAAATTATTTCTGTCATATACTAATGCTAAACCCATATTTTAAAATAAAGTACATATAAAAAAAGACTCTAAACCGTCAGCTGTTTAAGTTTCTGAATTCCTGAATGCATTATCCTAAACCACATACAAAGGGAGATGGCAAGGAAAATCTTACTCTAACCTCTAAAGAATTAATGATCTAAAATTAAGAATCCAAGACATCCATATAAATGTATGTGTGCCCCATTTTTACCAAGAAATATATTAATAATGCATCAATTGATTATCTCCCTTATTCACCCACCTGATTTAATGAGCAGCCACAACCCCTTTCAATCACCCATTAAGAATGTGCATCATTCAGAAATTATTCTAATTGACCAAACATTGTTCTCACAAGCTAGGGCTTATTGATGAATTATTTTCTTTTATTATTTTGTATATTTCATAACAAATTTAGGAGCAGATTTGTCATGAACTTGGAATTGTCTTACTTATTTTCACCAAGTTCAATTTGTTCTTTGAGATGTATCAGGCTTCCTCTTACTGTCTGCATCATGATATTGCTGATTAGTTATCCGAGTAAATTTGGTTGAAGTATCTACCAACTTTAGGTCTTAATTTAATCATCTTTTAGTAAAAAAGCTCTAGATTTATATGATTTAATTTATTTTTTTCAATCATGATCTAATTTAAGAGCTTCTCAACAAAAGAAAAAGAAAGGCTAAATGAATGAAAGTTCTATGCTATATTTGTTAAACATTAGGGAAATAAAAGTCTTACTCTTAGTTACTGTAAGAAACCCAATGTATTTGATCTAGAAATGTCATTTTTTCAGAAAATGTAGTCAACTGAATATCCAATCAATTAGTTTTCACATTGTGCCACTTATAGATTCTATACCATTCAATTCTTGCTGTTTTTCAGCTTTTGTAGGCATATGGACACTTTTTCTTATCACTTGGATGTTGTACTAAACCCTCCATATATCATGATGAAGGAAAGGCAATTGACTTTTATGATTATGTGGCCCAGAATTGATTTAAGCCTGAGTTTTGTTGCTCTCTTGTCCTGAAATATCTGAAGAAAAAAAATCTTTACAGCAATCTAAAGAATCAGATGACCTCTGAGGGTTTTTACTGTCCTATACTTCTGTGTGTAGCTGACTAGAAATGGGAAACCCTGCCCCATTTTCACCAAGACACTAAAACAGTAGGTGTGATTATTTCAGGAAATCAGGTGGCAGATTTGAGGTTGAACAGCAAACCTCAGTGTCTTTCACATGTCTACCTAGGAAACTAAAAGTGAAAGCAAGGTAGCCAAATAGGTCAAATAAATTAAACTATGTCTATAAAAAGAGAGTTAGGTTTCCAGGTTTCCAAGTTAATTTTTATTTGAATAAATGTCACAGGAAGAAAAACCAAGAAAAAGAAAAAAAGAAAATAATAAAGCAAATCCACCTTCAGTTAAAATTATCGCTCACAATATCGTATGTAGTGTGTTATGTTGTGAGCCTTAAATAAAAAGAATGTATCAGGTATAAGAATATATTTTATTAGACCTGAACCACATGAGGAATGTGTTTGTGCACACCTATACTCTAGCAAGAGAGCACAGCACTGCTCACATCTACAACCAAGGGACAGGCTTGCCCAATGCAGACTATATTTACATAGAAATATAAATTATATATTTTATAATAAATTATATAGTATATAATTTAAACTTAACTTTAATATTTTTGATATAACACTGAACTTGTAATCCAGATAATTTTATACTTTTTCCATTGGATTTGTGATGATTAAATAATCCAAATTCTTTTATATGAGATCGAGTATTTAAAACCAAATATACTTGAAGATGTAATTATGGTAAATATTCAGAAGAGAAATCTCACAAAATGAAGACAAGTTATGCCTTTTCAGTGTATCAGCCTTTGTAGAAATCAAGATCTAAGGTCAGAAAAGCCTATAGAGGATAAGACATTCCATCTTTCTGAAGAAAAATATTATGAATTATCAGTAAAATGATGATCAGTCATAGTATGATAAAACATCAAAGTTCTTCCATAAAGGTTGAGTTCACAGATAAAATTAAATATTCATGGATTATTTTTATATGACTGTATAGATTTCTCCTCTGACACATGCTTTTATTTATTACTTGGTTCATTTCTTCTATAAAATCCCATAGCATCTGGAACTTACTTGTCTTTGATATAGTGGTAATGCTAGACTTGTTAGTTGATACTTGCTTTGCTGTTTCCTCAAATGAGCCTATGTTGTTTATCATTGTCTTCTAAGAATCTAACACAGGTCGCATTATATAGTGGTTACTCATTACTTTTGTTTATTTAGTTGAATTTATCACTTGGTCAATGAACAAAGTTTTCATATTGTATTTAAAAATTTGCAGAGTCACTAACAGCGATTTAGTGATCCAAGTAGAGTGGTCAAAAATCTGAACATTTCTACTGTGATTCATAAAATTTTGTAAACATAAAAGTATACATCTGTGTCCTTATAATAAAAGTTATTGACATCCATTTCTTAACACTATTTTATTAACAAATATAATTAAATTTTAGAGCACCATGGACAATTACCTATGAATAATAGTGGATTTAACAAAGTTAAAACTGTTTTGTTTTCTGTAAGATCACCCTGTAACCTGAGATAAAAGATAAATCATTTATGAAAATTTGATCAAGAAATATAAATTGAGAATATTCATATTTGTAGCATTCTTTGAGGTTGCCTGCATTAAAGAATATTCTGTAATTCTGTATTATAAATTCTGTATTATAGATTTTAGAACATTTCTTTGATACCAGGTATATTTAGAATTGCTTCCTCTCTGCTCCCACTGAATCTTGCATGTATCTGAGATATAGAAATTTCTTCCTTGTATTAATCTACTTTTTAGATTTGCTTCTTTTTTAAATTTTGTATTGAGGATCTAAACATTCCTTTCCTTTGAACAACCAATCTAAATGAAGGGATCCATTAAAAATTTTTCTAGGATGTAAGATAAAATTATATTGTTGATCCTCCATGACCTTCTTGTTATGAATCCTCAAATATTTCATATAAATGAAGTTTTTCTTTCATTCTTTCATAATAGCACAATTACACTTATATTGAGTCATGATTTTCTCAATTATGAACATTAACTTGAGATAGGATTATATACGTAGCCATTTTTTGGGACTTCATGACTCATTGGATCCTAACATAAAACAGTTAAATTTTTCTAGCAATTGCAGTTAACCCTACATTTTTTCATTGGGAAGAAGTTTCCCTGAATAACAACTGACTTCAATGGTATAACTTTTCAGTGATTCTTCGTTTTTTAAAATAATCTCATTCCAGGTCTTAAAAGCTCAGTCCTATTCATTTTCAAAAACTTTTTTCATACTTTATCTAAAGCCCACATCCTCTCCCTTAATTCTAGACTAGACCTGCGGCTCTGGTGCACTGAAGTTCTAGGTGCTCTCACCCGCTTTCTCCTACTCCCTGGACTAGTTCTTCTGGGTGTGGGTTGGCTGAAAAATGAAGAGTGAAATGTGTTAACTCACCTCCTATGGTCAAGGGGCAGTCCCTTATTTGGTTGGCCATTATGCCATCCTTGATTGTGGTCCATGGGCTTAGTGTATACAGTTGATAGCTTCAGTGGGCTTTGGTGAAGTGGGACTCCCACAAATGAAGCTCATCTGGAAATCTGTGAGCTCTAAGGAAGCTAAGCCATATCCTTGGCTAAAAGCACCTGGAAATTAATGCTACATTACTCTTATGCACACACCTTTGGTGCCAGGCAGTAGTGTTACCAGGTAAGGAAACAGGGCCAGACCTCACATGCAGCTAACTCACAGGCAGATGAGAGAGTTTCCCTGTGAAAAATTATAACTTGGTAAATCTATGGAACTGGGAACCAGGGGCCTTAGTTTCTGGCAGTCATCCACCGTCATTATCTGTACTTGATACTTATTTCCGCCATTTTAATTTCACAAAGGAAAATCAGAAAATCTCAACTTTCACTCTTACAGAAATCCCTAAATTTTGTGATCTCTTGCTCTAGTTCCTGAAAGGGGATGAAATAATTTCTCTTTGTGAATATAGAATATACCCTAAAGGTTCTCTTTTCTTCTTAAACCCCACAATCTGTGTGGGGATGTAGTGACGGTTTTGCAGGCTGGTGCTTTTCAGCAAAATTTAAATGGCCGCATTCAATACATACACACATGCATGCACACACACACACACACACATGTACACACACGCATGCGCACACACTCGCCCTGTTTTGGGGAGTCCCAATTTCAAGATTCTACCATTTCCAGACTCACTCTCTAGTATGTCCATATCCTAGGCTCATCAGTTACTGTCATCTGCTGTAGGGATTCTAGTCCCATGATTGTAAATATTTGAAATTTGATTGACTTGGAAAATTAACTTGTATATATACAGATGAAGAATGTAACACATTTTGACACTTTGACATTTTATATCATTTTTCTAACTGAGTCTCTGACCCTGACACCCAGTAGGGAACTTCTGCTAACAGTACAATGATTAGTTCTGAGCTCTCAAAGTAGATTTAAATACACATTTCCCCACAGAAAGATGATGGTTAGATATTATACATAGATTAAAGAATAAGGTTATTAAAATTCAGACACTGGTGGGACAAGCTGAGAAACTAACTACAATTCTAACATTATTTCAATGGATAATGTGTTCTAATTTAGAAGCAAAGACTTAAAATGTACCTTTAATTTACAATGTTTTTGCAAATTGGAGCCCACCCATACTGAATGTAGGCTTCAAGCCTACTTATAGTTACTGCCAACCTACCTAGTATGATTATTTTTTCCATTTTTTTCTTTATATAAAGTAAAGAAAAAATTTGATATTTTTTCCTATAAATTTTGACATAGACAATTGAGTTACAGTGACCACAATCATGATATAGAAGAGTTCCCTTACTCCAAACAATTCCTCTGGGATGCAGCATAGTCCATACCTCCTTCTAGCCTCACTTGTGGGCAAATACTAATTTGTTTTCTGTTCCTATAATATTATCTTGTCCATAATGTCATATAAAAGGAATCATACAATACATAATCCAGCTTTTTGAGTCTGGGTTCTTTTACTTAGCATCACATATTTGAGATTTATCCCTGTTGTTGTGTATATCACTAGATTATCCCTTTTTAGTACCAAGTATAGTTCATTGTATTGACCAGAGTTTCTTTATCTATTCAACAATGAAGGACATTTAGGTTTTCTTGAGTTTGGAGAATTACAAATAAAGTTGCTATAAATATTTGTGTTCAGTGTTTGCCTAAACTTAATGTTTTATTGCTCTTGGATTGAGATTGCTGAGACTATTTGGTAAGTATATGTTTAACTTTGTAGACAATTGCCAACATGTTCTCCAAAGTGACTTTAAAACATTGCATTCTCACCAGGAGCATATGAAAGTTATGTTTGTTCTGATCCTTGAAATAACTTTGTATCATCAATCTTTCAATTTTAGCCATTCCATAGGCATGTACTGGTATCTCGTCACACTTTTCATCTGCATTTGTTCCAGTGACTAATAATATTGAGCATCTTTTTATGTGCTCATTTGCCATCTGTGTATCTTCTTTGGTAAGGTGTCTGTTCAAGTATTTGACCATTTTGAAAATTAGGTTGCTTTTTCTCTTATTATTGAGTTTTGAAAGCTACTTATAGACACAGGTTCTTTCTCAAATATACCTATAAAAATATGTAGATAGATATGAAATATTTTCTCAGGTCTGTGGCTTGTCTTTCATTCTTCCAACAGTGTCCTTGCAGAAGTTTTTAATTTTGAATAAGTTAAATTTATTTTAAAAAGCACATTATGCTTTCAGTCTTTTATATTTATTTTGTATTTATGTTTAATCTAAGATAACAAAGATTTTGATACTTATGAATGTACATAGCATGCAAATTTGAGTGAAAATTATAAAAACAAGTTCTTTGATGAGTAACAATATTTTTTAAAGCAGTTTAAACAAATAATTGTTGTTATAGTCAAGATGAATTGCGCTGCTATAAGATGTCAAGGCATCTGCACTAGAATATTTACGGCAGCACAATTCACAATTGCAAAGATGTGGAAACAACCCAAGTGCCCATTAATAATAGAGGAGTGGATTAATAAAATGTGGTATATGTATACCATGGAGTACTACTCAGCCACAAAAAACAATGGTGATCTAGCACCTCTTGCATTATCTTGGATGGAGCTGGAGCCCATATCCCAAGAATGGAAAAACAAGCACCATCAAATTGGTATTAATTGATCAACACTTATGTGTACATATGCTAGTAACATTCACCAGGTGTCAGCCAGATAGGAGGGGAGAAGATGGGATAGGAATATGCACACCTGATGGGTGTAGTGCACACCATATGGGGGATGGACACGCTTGTAGCTTTGATCCAGGTGTGGCAAAGGTTACATATATATTTATGTAACCTATTCATTTATATCCCTGTAATATTCTGAAATAAAAAATATATATTAAAAAAATGAAGTGCCTTCAAGTTGGTTGTGACATTATAAATAAAATGTTCTTCAAAGTAAACCCATGCAAACTCCCATCTTTTATTTGGAAATAGTCAAGGAATATAAGTAATAATCCATGGCGCATTTGATTAAGGAGAGTCTAGGTAAACTTTAATGTTCTTCAAAGCCCTATTTGGAATTTTTAAAACAATTTTGTCTTGACTATATCCTTTAGTGATCATATGTAATCCTTTATTTTATTCATTAGTTACAGAGAAGATAGCTTTTACTACATCATATTAAAGTACATAAAGACTTTTTTTCTCTGCAATGTTTTTCTTTTTTTTTATTTCAGGAAATTATGAGAGTACAAACATTTTGGTTACATTTTATATCTTTGCCTCTCCCTAGCAAGGGTTAGAGGTATGCCCCTTCCCCTCTACAATGCTCACCGTGTCCCTCAGTTGTGAGTCTGCCCCCACAACCCCCTAATCTCTGGAGAACACCACCACCATGTGAGCACCATAGTGTTAATCAGTCAGTACCGATTTGATGGCGAGTACAAGTGGAGCCCATTCTTCCGATCTTGTGTCACCTAACTTTGGATAATGGGCTCAAGCTCAATCTAGAAAAATATAAGCGGTGCTAGATCACTGTCATTTCTTATAATTGAGTAATATTCCACTGTATACATATACCAAATTTTAATAATCCACTCATGAGTTGACAGGCACTTAGGTTGTCACCACATCCTTGTAATAGTGAATTGTGCTGCTATAAACATTCGGGAGCAGATGTCTTTATTATAGAATGTCTTTTGCTCTTTTGAGTAGATGCCTAATAGTGCATTGAAGAAAAAATCAAACAACCCCATCAATAAATGGTCAATGGAAATGAACAGAAACTTTTCAAAAGAAGACAGAATAATGGCCAACAAACATTAAAAAAATGCTCAACATCTCTAATCATTAGAGAAATACAAATCAAAACCACAAGAAGATATTGCCTAACCCCAGTGAGATTAGCCTCTATCAAAAAATCCCAAAACAACAAATGCTGGAGAGAATGTGGAGAGACAGGAACTCTCTTACACTGCTGGTGGGACTGCAAATTAATGCAACCTCTGTGGAAAAGAATTTTGAGATACCTCAAAGAGCTAAAAATAGAAATACCATTCAATCCAGCAATAGCACTACTAAAGTACATAAAGACTTTTATCATGAGACATACTGATAGGAATTGTATTAGTATATCTCAAAAGCATGCATTTATCGTACAGCTACCATAATCGAGGCACTCGGTGAGGACTCTTATGAGATCCATAAGACTGAACTACATATCAGCTAGGGGATTTTTGAAATAAATTTCAATCTAGGAAACCAAAATAGCTGGAGATTGTGATGGACTAAAAGGCTTTCAGTGGGGAAATATGATATAAATAATAATAATGGTGAAAATAACTAGTAGATTACAATAATAGCATATTATGTATGAACAGACAGAATAAAAGACATCACTCATTAAAATGCTTTGGAATTGAATGTAAATCATTATCAAGTTATAAAGGAGTTAGGAAAGTATATATCATGATTATGTTTTTGGTGAGCCCATAACTCATAATTGTGTGTTGGAGAACTTCATTATCAAAATATTTTGAGATACTGAAGGGAATCATGAATCAAAAAGAAAGATTAAAGGGTAACATAATTTGATTTTTGATTATGGGGTTCAAAATTAAATACATCTAATTGAGTAACATACAGGTGCCTAGATGAAAGATTAAAATATCAAAACAAAGAGAAGTATTTGTTTTTCATCTTTACAAGTTTGCATAATCAGCAGAGATAATTCATCTATCATTCTGGATATGGTAGACACTTAAAAATTTTTGAATTTATATAATAAAGAGAAATTAAAAGAATATATGTTGTATGTGTGTCATATACACTTAATTGATCAGAATGATTTCTTTCTCCTAGCTCTAAGACTTTATCAATACTTTGTGAGCCCTTTATGCTTCTTATAAAAAGTACATTTAAATTTTCCTTTTCTGATGGGCAATCTGTTTTCATCTTTAAAGAGCAAATTAATTTTAATGCCCTGAGTCCTGAAATTATGATTAAGGATCACTAAACAAATAGTGTGCTTACTAGAATTCAAAAATATGTTTCTTATAATTAAAAACTAGTTGATCAATAATTACTGAGTTCTGAGAAAGGATAATTCTAATGGAAGGATAGGTAGGAATGTTAGAAATGAGAAGCCTATGGGGAGGGAGAATTACAAAGAAAGGAAAGTACACAAATGTTCTCATTTCCCCATGTGGGAGAATATTTTTGTTTGTGCAAGTTGATGGGTCAGAGATTTGTCACTTGAGTTTACAGGGAAAACAGAAATATTCTTAATTAAAGTGAATGAAAACCAAAACTGTGGATTACACTTATTTCTGAATAGAAGACCTATATATTATCTATTAATAGGATATCATTCTGAAAAGGTTCTTGAAAGTATACTACCTATCAAGTATTAAATGAGTTTGCTATTGAATCAGCATTTTAAAATAAAATTTTTAATTTCATTCAATCTTATTTTAGACTACAGGTTATACTAACTTGTGCATGTTGATTATTACGACATGGCTTAGTAGACACAACAGTGTTTCTTTTTATTTTTTTAAAGTTTATCCCTACTTTGAGCTTTCCATGCTGGCTATGATGCACCACATATATCTTAAGAATATTTGAGTATAATGCCCCATTATTGGAAAGTTGCCTCTAAAATTCACATAATAATAGACTCTAAACATCTGTGATAGTTATATTTTTACTTGGATAATAGCAAATAACAATAATAACATCTATATGATTTATGCTTTAGAGTAATAAAATTATTAAAATTGCATTTTATTTGAGTCAATAAAATGTAGGTTGAATCAAAGTGTAGCAACAAAGTATAACACGTTCAATTCCATCTGCTGTTTCCATCACTATTATAATGATGTACCACTCTGGAAGGGAAAAGAGCGGGAGTTGGTGAAGGGTAAGGCTAAGTCACTCACAGTAGAAATCAGTAACATGTCTTTCTCTGACTCTATCCTATATAATTTTGGAAACTCCCTAAATATTCCCATCCCTCACTTTTCCTGATATCCATTAATGACAATGTCAGAGCAACAACTAACCAGCTAGTGCCCACTGAATGTATCATCCATCTTGCTAGTGACTACTAATGTCTGTCAACGATGTTGGACAGTGTGAAAGGAGCTAGTAACTGTTGGGTGCTGTATTCTGATCACCCTAAAGTTGAAAGTACTAACCCTTTTTGCTGCAGAAATTGTCAGAAATTCTGACACCACTTTGCTTTCTCGAAGTTGCATAAAATGCGCACTGGGATGTAAAAAACAGTGTTTTTTTTTTCCTTTACATTTTTGTAGGCTTCTCTATTAAAGACTAATTTGTGACTTCAAGAGATTGACATAGGAAAATCTAACTGATAGGCACTCTGATGAATTAAGACCCCTTATTTTCAAAAGTATATTTCTTTAGACACTATGTTTCAACCACACTTGTGCATATGCAATCTTCCCTAAGTGATTTAGCTTTCTAGAGACCTTTATTCCCTTATGCAAAATAAAAGAGGCTGGGAATGGGGCAGAAAGGCATACTGTTAGTCCCCATATGTACCTAGATGTGTAGAACCCTGGAAAATATGTAGAGTAGAATCAACCTGAGATCTTGTTACAAGGAGAGTTCCTTTCTTTTTCAAGAACTTGGTATTTTAAACATCAAACATTTAATCTATTTTAAAACATAGCAACATAATTTTCACAAATTTAATCTGCAGGCTAGAATTCTTTTTAAAAGAGTTATTAGTCAGGCAAGATGAGGATTGACCACAGGAGAACTCCAAATTGAAATTGAAAGGGCCAATTGTCACACATGCACTATTCTTGACTTTTCAGACCACATAGACTTAATTCTTAAGTATCTATATGTAACTGGAATTTTTGTTACGGTTCCAGGTAAAGTGGAAACTTTAAGATCTGAGCCAAGATCTAACCCATGTTAGATGTAGGCAACCTACAAGACAAATGAGGAGACAAATGTCTGGGAAACACAAACTATGTAAGTGAAGAGGCAGCTGGTAAGTATTGCAGGAATAATTTTCAAGAATTTTTAACACGATAAACACACTTAATATGTAGGTGTGACTTAAGAAATCTGTAACAATAAAATATATTTCCTCAGAATTATTATCACTAAGTGCTTGATATTGTGTGATTTCATATGGAATGACCTAACACTAATAGTTAAAATATGCACATAAAGCAAATATTGGGTTAAAAATGATAGAAGAAATACATTCCATATTAGAAAAATTGTTCCTGAGTTCAGCTTTTGCTATCAATGTATATGTATAATGAATTTGTTTGAAACAATTCTATTTCAACATTACATGAGATAACTGCCTTCAAAGAAAAGATATATGAATTACAAATAAAGAACCATTTATTATTTAAAATTAAATTTAGATACTTATACCTCAAATTCTAAGATATTATTTTGTGCCTTATTTTCATCATATAACTGCAAGAAATATTTGATTTAGCATTATAGTTTAATCATTTGAAACTTGAAATATCTTTGTTAATCAAAGTCTATCTGTTGACTAGCTACTCATCTCAGATTTTGTTAGCAATCTATGACCTCTCAAGGAGTATATAGCAAAACATAATGCAACATAGTCATTTAGCTCACTATTTAGTTTACCAAACCTTTCTTTCACTTTGTTTAGCAAGATATTCTCGATGAAGGAAGCAGCACATTGATTGACATACTAGTTTGAACTTCTTATCTTTTTATAAGTTCTGCACTTTGAGTAGAGCTCTATGTGTTCCTTTCACTTTTTTCCTTCCCACTCTACTTACTTCAGTAGTGGTGTACTTCCCTTTGACAACTTGCAAGAAAGCTTAACTTCTACATAGACTTCATTTCTTATTCTTTCTAGTAGATTTCTCCTTTTCAATATGCTTTGATATATGGTCTATAGAGTAAAGTTTAGAATTCAAAAGCACCATTTCTACTTAGGGGCTCTTAGCTTCTTTTCATGTGGTATGATAATGAGACTTTGATTTTATTCAGTATGCCGTTCATACTAGCTTAACCACTACATTTCTCATAATTTATTTTTGAAATGTACTATTGATATAAAGAAGCACTGCTGTAGTACCCTAAAATGATCTTGAAAGCTTAAAATAATTTGTCTGTGGTTAAATAAAAATAAGAGACATATGGGATAAATGAGTCTTCAATACAGTTTTATGCATATAAAAGCGTAGGAGCATTCTCTTGGATCAGGGTTCTGCCAAATCCAAGCACATTAAGGAATACTTGATTTGTAGTATGTTTCTGGATTTATATGATTATTAATTCTTGTCTTAGATAAGAGAGCAACAGATGTGAGCAAACTTGATCAGTAGAATTGCTGTAGACAATGAGCCTAAAGAACTTAAAAAAATAAGAAAAAGTGAAGCACTAGATAATATATACAGTATTTCCTCTCTTTATACATATTATATGTATATAAATGTGCAAAGCTATTGTACACATATAAGAAAATGCATTTATACTTTTACTCCATTGCACTTCACTTTTTGTTAAGTAAATACAGTACATACCTTGAATTATGTTTCTATATCAAAGTATCCTTTCAAAAGATCTATCTTGCAGTGAATATTTTTTTTGTAACTGATTTTTTTTCATGCAAATTTCAGAATTAGGAAAAAAGCTAAATAAATCAGGCTACCTCATCTCTATATAATGAAAGGTTTGGATTACATTGCTTTCATTTACATGAATATGGGACAGGGGAATAAAAAACATTTCTGTAATTGATTCTTATATCCAATGCTGCAAACTACTGTTGAAGAAAATGAGTCTCATGGTAAGAAAGCTTGACTGTAGTATCACTATTTAATGCACGTGCACACGCGCATACACACTCCCACCAGTAATGACTTCCTATTGTTGAGATAATTTCTTTCTGTCTAAACAGAAGCTGCTGACCCAGTGAAAATCTGTATTGTTTAGATGATTGTATTCCCACTTATCCACACATATACACTCATCAGACAACAGCAGGCCCTATTATTTAATATAGATTTTAAGAAGATGGAAACTAAGAATTCCAAAATGACAATAAACCATTTACTTTTAGTTAATTTTATGACATATCTGGTTTTAGCATTTGTAGTGCAATAAAACATATGTTAACTCGCTAATAAAACCTGAGTGATGCTGTATCTGTCACCTCTCTCTGCATTGGGAAGTAGTGCACAAGTTATTACCTCGAGAACAGTTGTTCCCGTCTCCTGTGCAGATCCATATCATTCTCAAATTTGCATTCTGATAGAGAAGCAACAAATGTTACTTAAATCCCATGAAGTGTGTTAATTATGCCAAGCTCCATGAAATTATGGGTGAGAGAGCCAAAAGGAATTCTACAGCTGCATCTTGGGTCTCTTGAGCATATCTTGTCAGATTAATGTCTTTGTCACTTATATGATAACCTTAAAATTGCTTTTTTCCCCTAAGTGGTATTCCCTAAACCTCAGTGATATGGAAAATCTCACACAAAGCTAAATAGCAGATGTATTTTGGTGTTATTTATGTAAATAATGGGGATATATTTAGAGAAACAAGTTGAAATTCAATTTCAAAACTGAATTGAATGTCTGCCTTATCAGTTTTACTTAATTATAAATATTTTCTCTCATTTTCTTTGCATAGAGTCTGAAGGATAGAGTATGGAATAGGAAACACTCTCACCTCTTTTCTCTGTGATTATACGGGGAAGAGATTCCCTGTAGTATCACCTTGTACATACCTGTCTCTGGGCTCTAATGGAAGAATTGAGGATGGTGTTCTCATACATGCATAGCACAGAAATGTACAAATATTTCTCATCAAAATTTTCTAGATTATATGCACCTCAAAAAACACAACTATACATGGGTAAGGAGCATTTAATTGGTACTTCTTCTCAGTTCAGGAAAAAAAAATAGAAAAGAGAAGGAATAACACACTTATAAAAGTGAAATTTTTAACTTACATTATTTTCTCTCTTTTTGTTTAAATCTTATTAGGCCCCGTAGTTGTTCTGGGCTCAGTTTCCAGAATCAGACAGCTTGCTTGGGTTTTAATCCCTGCTCTATCACTTGCTGGCTGTGAGAACTTGGACAAATTAATTAACATTTCTATGTCTCAGTCTCTTTGATTATAATGAGGATGATAATAATAGTTACTTCATATGGTTGCTGTGAGAATTAGAAACATTAATATATGTAACATGCTTAGACCAGTATTTGGCACACAGCAGTCACTGTTGAAATATTATCAATTGTTATTATAAGAATCTTGAGGCAATAGTTCTGTGCAGATGAAATGGAAATGTTCCCATTTATTATATATCCCAAATGTTCCCAGGGATTAGGCACACAGTTAAATCTCTGAGAGGCTGTTAAGGAAGGAACTCAACAGAAAAATTCCTAACAGAGGATGGCATTCATATGCAAAATATTGAATTTCAGTTCCCCTATAGGGGCCATTCTCCACCTTCAAAAAGCAGCATCTCTTAGAAAGTCACCCTGTAACTGGGAAAACCTCAACCCATTGGAAATCTATATCACATGTCAGACCCATTGAAGAGACAAATCTAATCCTTTTGGCTGAAAAATAGCTTGCAGCAGCCTGCTGTCCTTAGTTTACTAATATTTGGAAGAATGGTTTAGTTTGGCAATCAATGTCCTAGAGCCACCCAAGACCTTGACATTATCGTTTTTCTTTGAAGCCATAAAGAGGATTACTGCAAAAGCAGATAGTCTGTAATTTTATACAGCAACTTGCAGTTTTACTTGTCACTGAGTTTATCGTGCTGGAAGCACACCATCTCTGTTTTCTAAAGATGCTTGTTGAAATTTTAATTGCTTGGAGTCAATATAAAAAATCTCAATTTTTATATATTCTTTCTAAACAGGATCTCATTTACAATAAAACATTTATGCATTTTAAAATAAAAAATGTTACTGCACTGCTTAATACTTTATTATTTACCAAGGACTTTAACATACATCATTTCACTTGATTTTAAAAATAAGCCTGTAAGCTAGCAAGAGCAGTGATTTTCAACCCTATTTAATGGATTTGGATGTGGATCTTACCATTTTACAAGAAACTCTAACTTAAGTTTATACAGCCAGTATATGGAAGAGCAAAGTCTTAAACCCAAATCACTTGCCAAATATTTGAGAGAGAGCACTTCAAATAAGCTAAAACTGTAACCTTTAGATGGCTGTTCTCAAAATCTTAAGTTTATTTTAGATATTACAAATACTAGAATTAAGTTACTTTAATTTTGAAGATGAATTCGTCGGGTTGTAGTCAGAAATGTTGGTTCTTGGTGCGTTCATGGCCGAGGAATGACCAAACACACCAAAGTGAGGCAGGCCGGAAAATGAGGTTTATTGAGGAGAGAAAGAGGATTAAAGAACAAGAGCAAGATATAGGTTTATAGAGCAAGATACATACACCACGGATAATGGCCAGATCCATTGTCACAGCAAAGAGAGAGCAAAAAATTTGGCTTGGTTAATCATCTGGGTCTTGTTTTATAGTGGCCAGGTAGGGACCTCCCTGTGGCTCACACATCACCATAGAATCACTTTTATTGGACAGACAGTTACAAGTTATGTGACCTGAGTCTTACTGTGCATGTGGATGTCCCATGAGCCTCTCTGAAAGCCCATTTGGGGGTGAACCACAACCTCAATCACTTTTATCCCTAGGAGACCTAGAATCCTTTGCTATCTACCTAACAGATTCATATAATATTAATAATTTTAAGAGTATTAGTTTTTGATCTCAACATTACAATAATATTTTCAGAACAAAGAGAATTAACACATAGTAGTAATTGTATGATAAATTACTTAATGATAATTTTCCAAGGACATTTTGTTTTCCCCAGGGAAGATCACTTAAAGTGAAATAATTGATATGTTCCTTTTTAATCACAATAACTCAATTCCAATGACAGTTTGTCAGATAAAAGGCAAATTTAAACAATATAATTTAAATAATTTACAACAACAAAACTCATTTCATAAAATAAATTTTATTGTTTATATTTATTTATTATCATAAATAATATTATCATAAAATAAATATTTAATGCCAAAAGATTTGTCTGTTTTTAAATGAGAATGTAAGAGGCTTAGAACAGAGATAGGAAAGAAAATACAGGCTATAATCAACTAGAATACTCTAAATGTATCTAAACTAAGAAGAAAAGATATGATTTTTCAAGAGGGATGGATGTAACTAGTTTGCTGTCGGAAATAAACTACACATGCCTCCATTTCTGATTACTTTCCTCCTTTAGTTAATAAAACTAAAAAATTCCTAGGTGAGCTTCTAAACATGAATTTATCAATAGAAAATTATGATTTTCCATAGTATTTAGGCCTACGATTTCTTCACCATCCATTTATTCATTAAATAGTTATTTATTGAGGATCTGTTATACAGAGGTGTTCTGCTAGTATTCAAGAAGAAAAGATGAGTATAGGATAGACCAAGTGAAGTCACAGAACACCAGAACACTGGATAGACATTCACACAAATGATGAAGGATATAAAACGATGCATATGTCTTTGAGATAATTGGAGGCACATATAGAGATAACAGCATATTTTGAAGTACAAAGAACAAAGGTAATTAAAATCCTAAGAGAAGAGCTCAAGGAAGATTCTTAGAGACAGTGTCATTAGAACTGAATCCGAAAGCCCAAATAAGAATTATAAAGGTCAAAGCAAGAGCAAAGCAAGAGTTGGGGACATTTCAAGCTAGCCTAAGCGAAAACAGTGAGAAGAGAATAATTTTCAATTTTACCTTCAGGCTTTTGCAAAGAATTAAGAACAATTTTGATTTTGTTGTGTGCAAATGAGATTAATGGCAGGTAATAACTACATAGAGGAGTGGAGGTGGATCACGAAGGATTTTATTATGCAAATATATAATGGAAAGGAGAGAAATAAGCGATTTTAATTAACATCAAGAAGTATAATTTTTCTTTTAAGGTGAGTACTTTGGTAGATATTAACAAGATAAATATGAAAGAAATAAAACTATAGCTAGATGGGAATGAAGATAAGAAAACTGTTAAAATACATAGTTGTCTTGAAAGAGATGGTGTTGGAGAGATCAACTGATGGGACTGACCCAGGAAATGTTGAGCATTTAATATCAATGTTAAATAGTTAAATGTGAGAGAAGAGGGCTAAGCCATGGATGAAGTTTAGGTTTATACTCTGTGGAGAATAGAGATGCTATTATTGACATCTGCTTTAAAAAATCCATAAGACAGACCTTGTTTAGGGAATGATATAATTTGTTCTTGTTGAGGATTGTGATATCTCTGAGGAATTCCAAAAGAGACCTCTATGTGTGAGTCTAAAGTTTGTGAAACACATTGAGTACAGAGTTTGGGACACAATGTCACCAGCATGTATGATAGACATTTTTAAAGTATCATCCTAGAAGGTACAATGGTGCTTGTTAAAAATGCAGACCTAATACCTCCCTTAGGTTATAGAAACTGTTACATATACATATACATACAAACCTGTTAGAGGAACTTACTTGTTCTAAATGACAGTAATTGAGATGTCCCAGGAAGATAAGATAGAGTGAAGGGAAACCAAGAATGAAAATATCATTGGTAGTCACTTACATTAAAAAACAAAAAAGAAAAATAAATCAAAAAAAAAAAAAAGAAATGAGGAAGTCTAGGCTGGGGTTTTCATGAAAAATAATGTCACTATTTAGGGTCAGTTAGATTTTTAGGGTTATGTTTGTGTGTCTGTGTGTATAAAGAAAATATATTGACACATTATTGATTATTTATTCTATATAGTCTTATATCATGTATCTATATATCATATCATATATATAGATATATATGATCATTGGGCTATATAGGATAAACAAGGAATTTTATTAAATTTGTACATATCTTTTACAAGAGTAAATAGTGACATTTCCATTAGATTTTTTCCTTAAAGATCAGATTTACCCCTGGACAACAAAGCATTTTGTTTACTAATAAAGGGATTTATATTTATTTAGATTCTGGTTGAGTGGAGTAGTTTTATATACAAATGTGAAATGCCATTTCAAAGTATGAGATCTTTAGAATCATTTTTGAAATAATCTAAATATGTAATGGGAATTTTCTATCCTTGTATATTCTCATGGTTGACTCACATACATTTTTTCCCAAATCTACAATAAATTGTAAAAATTTCAAGCTACATAGGTAAAGATAAATATGACTTAGGTTCAATTCAAAAGATAATGAGGGAATTGAGTACAATATCTATCATTTTTAGTATTGTAGGGGCCAAGGGAACTTCCCTTTTTTCCTCTGAAAGTTTGCTTAAAAATCAACTTGCAAAAGGCAGATTAATTAGAGAAAAGGCATACAAATTTATTTAATGTGTACATGGAAGCCTTCAGAATGAAAACATAAAGATACAGGAAAATTATCCATTTTTATACTTAGGTTCAACAAAGTATGGATAGCCATGGAGAACTATGATGGGGCAAAAAGGGCATGATCCAATGCTAATAGACTGAGTTGGGAAAACCAGCAAGGCCTCTCTCTCCAACTTCTCCTTCGCCTCTCTGAGCATGCATTCCTTCCTTCTAGGGATTAATCAAGACCCTCTCTGGAATGGGAGTCTTATGACCTACGGTCAAACAAGGTAGGTAGATCATTTCTTTATGGCCAGTTTTTACACAAAAAGACAGAGGAATAGTTAAAGTAATAATTTTAGGTTTTATGGCTGGCTTTGGGGAAAAGGAGTTCTGGTTTCTATGATCCACCTTGGGGAAGAGGGATTCTAGTTTCTATGGCTAGCCTTCGGGTATAAGGGGGCTAAGAGATAGGAAGACAGGAGAATTTTTGCCTCTGAGGCTGCTTCTGAGGCCTTCATTTTGGGGTATTGTTTTCTGAGCCCGAACAATATCTAAGAGAGACATAAGAAAACACTTTATTCTCAATAATAAATATTACCACCTTAAACAAAAATATTATTGCAAAATTATCATTTGGATGCATGTTATATGGCAATTGGCTGACTAAAGCTTGATATATATTCCATAATAAGGCAATAAAGCTCTATTGTTTTAGAAATTTTATATATTATTTATGACTTTTAGCCCATCACTGTTGAAGCGTTGAAAACAAAATCAGGTCTATTGAAATCCCCAATGGACTCTTTTCTGTTCAGCTGATTCAATGTGACATTGGAATATTTACTGGGCAATAAAGCACACTGATATTTAACCTATTAAATTTTAACTATCTCAATATTTCTTAAAATTATAGAACACCTCTTTTATCACTGTGTATGTGTGTGTGTAAAACTATGCTTCACTTTTCCTTGAACTTGTTGTATAGGGGAAAAACTTGTGTTAGAGGCCCAGATATTCCCTAAGTCATATTATTATAGCTACATTATTTTTTCCTCCTTAAACTGAAGATGATAATAATGCCCAGATTGGAGTATCTAAACTGTGAACTCTGAATATATTACAGATTTCTCATAGACTGCATTCACATTCTTTATATTTTCTTTGCCTTCAACTGGCCATCCAACTGCCAAGCACTTTGCTAAACTTATTTCTGAGATTTTAGCAAGTGAGTACTTCAGCCAAATGTATGCTGAATTTTGACTTGATTCTACAGCAAACTTCATATTTTATATTGCCCCCTTTATTCCCTCCTCTTCTCACCTAAGTTCAGGTCAAGAGATAGATGACAGAAAATACATGAATCATGTTTCTTAATGCTCACCCTTGGCCCAAGTAACTTTCCAAAGCAGAAAAATACCATAAGGCAAAATCATATGCAAAACCAAAAACATTAAAAAAGAATAGAAGAGAGGAGAAAAGTGATCAGTTCGATTCAACTTTTTTTCACAATATTTCACATTGCTACAATAGAGATTTATAATTGTATGTCTGATTCTTTTTCTTGGCACAGTATCTGAATGAAACAAGAGCAAGGTGAAAGATAGTTGATTATGGTATTAATCAAAAGAAATAATGTAGAGAAGTGTTTTGTAAATTACAACATTTTAGAATAATATGGATCAATACTTTATGAATAGTGAATAAAAATAGTACTCTCATCCAATTTGAAAGTATGCATATCTCTTCTACACCATTAAATAATAAATTTGCTTGATATGACCACTCAGAAACCATAAGTAGCTCTAGAGTACCATGGTAGTATATAGTCAGGGAAAATCAATACCTTCAGTTTGATTTTATCTGTCTTGTTCTTCCTAGCAAAACATCCTACCAATCAATGCTGAATGGCTGGGGGCAGGGATGGAGTTGTGTCAGCTTTTAAAGATAAAATGTTCTTTGAGAGAAATAAATGAATCAATTTTCCATATGACAAAGTAAGATTGAAATTTAAAAAAGAGAAGTAAACAAAATGAACTGAGAAATATGACTATTCTGAATAATCTTAGAAAATATTTTTTTCTGAATTCAAATTACTTCCATACTAGAGGAAATCTATGAACAATGTGCTACTCCCAATGTTTGAAGCCTTCTTCTAATGGTGAACCCCGCAGTAGCAACCCTATCTCATATTTACAATTTTCTGATTGTTGCATCAATGATGACATTATTCCTTATGCCTCATCAAGTGAATTGGTACAAGACTAGGCTCAATCAATGCTGACAAGAAAATGATGGCAGATCTGTGAATTGAAAGGCAACTGGTAAGTATACAACCCAATCTCTGAAGAAAGCTAAACTCACCAAAGAATTTTCCAAAAATGTTAACTGAAATAATGAAGAAAAAAGCTATTGTCTGAAACAGATGTGTAACACCTGTCGGGGAAACTCACTCACCCCAGAGTTCATCATTCAAAGCCTTTTAAGACACTAAAACACATTTACTAGCCTATGAATATGTTCCTGGTTAAGAACTCCAGTATAAATTTAACACCCTTGAAGAAATGAAGTTTTTTTCAACATATAGAGTTTATTGAACTGATGTTAAAAAAATAAGTCTGTACGGAAAGTACTGAAAATTCTTTCAAGCGGGTATGTTTTTTTAAAACTGCTTTCATTCATATAGTTAACTTGTAATATTTTTGTTCTCATAGTAACTGTTAGAATTTCTAAGATATGAAATAGGTTTTAACAACTTAACCCCAAAATATATTAATAACACTGTATCTTTAGGAATAAAGGTTTTTCACTTAATCAAATACCAAGTGGGAAATAAGTATAGTTTTATCTTTCTGGTATTGTTTATAGATGTTTCAACTCTATTTTTCATCTAGACTCCTTAATTTCCTGAAGGAAAAAATAATTTCTTTGAAATAATTATGTGAAATAAATTGATTTGCGTGTACATAATTCAGGCAGTGCAGTGAAAGTATGATTGATTTATTGAAAGCTGATAATTTTCAAAATATTTTGTTGTACGATATTCGAACTATTCCTTAAACTTTCTATAGATGTAGCCACATGCCATAATTAATTCTATATAAGAAAGCATCATGATTGGAGATATATTTTTCAAAAATAAACTTGAAAATAGCAAAACTATATGTAAAATTTAATGCCACCTCTTATTCCTTCATTTTCTCACCTGTGAAATATTGAATCATTCTGAAAAATCAAATCCCTATATTTTTGTTGTCTTCCTCAAAGTCGATTATTTTTAAGATCATAATTTTTAAATAGAAGAAACTTATTCATATTACATTTTATTGCTGAATATATACACTTTAACTTTTCGTGATGTTTTTCTATTTCCTTTTATTTATTTCTTTTTTTGATTTCAAAAAAGTACAGGGGTACAAATGTTTTTGGTTACATGGATTGCTTTTATAATGCCTGAGTTAGTGCTGTAAGTGTGCCCATCACCCTGATTGTGTTCATTGCACCTGCTAGGTAGGTTTTCATGTTCCCCTCCTCCAACCTCCTCCCAATTGATTGCCACTGAGTTTTACTTCCCTCTATGCACATGTATAGTTCCAACTTAAGAGTGAGTACATGTGGTATTTGTTTTTCCATTCTTTAGATATGTCACTTAGGATAATGGGTCTGAGTTCCATCCAAATTGTTGCAAAAGCCATTATTAATTCATCATTTTTATGGCTGAGTAGTATTCCACGGTATACATATACCACATTTTGTTAATTCACTCATGAATTGATGGGCATCTGGGGTGATTCCACATCTTTATCATTGTAAATTGTGCTACAATAAACATTCAAGTGCAGGTGTGGGTTTGATAAAATGATTCATTTTCTTTTGAGTAAATACTCAGTAATGGGATAGCTGGATAGAATGGTAGATCTATTTTTAGTTATTTGAGGACTCTTCATATTTTATTCCATAGATATTGTAGTAATTTTCAGTTTCACCAACAGTGTATAAGCGTTCTTTTCTTTCTCCATCCACACCAGCATCTATTCTTTTTGGACTTTTTAATAAAAGACATTCTAACTGGAGTAAATACCAATCCATGGGCATGAAAGGTTTTCCCATTTGTTTGTGTCATCTGCAATTTCTTTCCTCAGTGTTTTGTAGTTCTCTTTGTAGAGATCTTTCACCTCCTTGGTCAAGTATCTTCCTAGGTATTTTATTTTCTTTGTAGCTTGTGAATGTTATTGAGTCTTTGATTTTACTCTCAGTTTGACTGTTATTGGTGTATAAGTGCGATATTGATTTGTGTATATTAATTTTGTAATGAGAGTTTGTTGCATTTATTTATCAATTCCAAGAGTGTCCTGGTGTTCTTTAGGGTTTCTAGATACAAGATCATATCGTTAGGAAAAAGCAATAGTTTGTCCTCCTCTTTCCCAATTTCGCTACTCTTTATTCTTTCTCTTGGCTGATTGCTCTGGCTAG
The DNA here is from genome assembly GCA_008086735.1 of Cheirogaleus medius. Classification (NCBI taxonomy): domain Eukaryota; kingdom Metazoa; phylum Chordata; class Mammalia; order Primates; family Cheirogaleidae; genus Cheirogaleus; species Cheirogaleus medius. Next base: position 55,078,579 of record VBSM01003176.1, read on the forward strand.
GACTTACAGCACTACGCTGAATACATGTGATGACAGTGGGCATCCTTGTTTTGCTCCAGTTCTTAGTGGAAATGCTTTCAAGATTTTCTCACTTAGTATAATTCTGGTTATGTGCTTCTCATACATAGCTTTTATAATCTTAAGATATGTTTCTTCTATGCCTAATTTGTTGAGGGTTTTTATCATGAAAGGGTGCTGAATTTTGTTGAATGCTTTTTCTACATCTATTGGGATGATCATATGGTCTTTGTTTTTGCTTTTGTTTATGTGGTGAATCACATTTAT
>VBSM01003176.1:55081281-55161817 GCA_008086735.1 Cheirogaleus medius
AAAAATAAAGAAAAAAAAAAACAGAGAAAAAAGTTGAACATCAGATTACCAGCAATTTCTTTCTAAATGATGCCTTTTATCCTTTATTGTTCCTGCTTTTGAACAAATGTAATGTCACATTTTCTATCTTTTCCAGTTATGGTAAAATAAGGCAATACACAATATAATATGCTTGCTATTTAGTTGTCAATCAACATTCATGCCTACAAAGATCATCATAGAGCAATATTTATTAAAATGCACCTTTTCCCTAAGCTATTTAGAGATTTTGATCTGCACTAATATTATGACCTGATATTTGTGAAAGATAATGATTTGTTTTTTCACTTCTCTTCCAGAATCACTGTAAATGCTGCTCACTGCTGCAAGCTAAGGTCACATAACACTCACAGTCTTATTATAATTGACAACTACATCTTGGTTTGAACTCCAATTCAATTTACACAGGTTTTCCTTTACACATTTTTCTCATATATTAGGTAAATAGAATGTTCACACAGCCTTAAATCAGTCAAAGGGCAGATAGATGTTTTGTTGTACAAGCTCCCTCCAAATAGCTTGGCAAACAGCTCTGCCTCAGCAATAAAAAGTCTGATTCCCCTTGGGCAAGAACTTTTCACCATGTTTCATTGAAGAATGGGTAATATTTTTAATATTTCATATAATCAGTAAAACTCATTTGATATGTAGTCTAGTAATTAGTATCAGATGCTGTCCCCAGAATTGTCATCAAAAAATAATTTCAGAGGTTTTTCTAAGGAGACTATCTGCCTATGTTTCAAAAAGGGCATGTAGATTTGTCTGTGCCAATTTTCCTCTCAAATCAACTAAATGATCATCAGTTCTCTAACCCATAGATATAGCAATGGCCTCCGGCTCCAGTGACTCATTTTGCTGCTCTCCTCATTTTGGTATTTTGAATACATTGTCTCTTCACAATTTCTGTCTATACCACCTGAACTGCCTCATCTCTATAAGCCCCTTTCCACTTCAGCTCCTTGTTGATACACATATTTTCTCTCTAATATCTATTTTTATTAAATAACTCAGCAATTTCTCTTGTTCAAGGAAGGCAGAAATATTCTTCTTTCCTTTGAAGAATGTAAGTCCAGTTTTTGTTTTTTTTCAGTTGCCTTTTGTTCATCAAGGACCAGTTGAATCATCTGTTGGGACTTGGTAGTAGAAGATATCTCCTGTATGATAAAAGCCAGCAGGGCTTTAACCACTTAGGTACCGCACTCACCAGCCGCGAACCTTGCCCACAGCCGGCACTCATAGTCCGCACAATAGTTTGTGCTGTGCATTGACGACGAATCTGTTTTGCTCTTGTGTGATGAGGAAAGCTTTAAAGCACTGAAAGCTTGTTTTACTTTACAGGCAGCTTTAGGAAAATAGCTATAATGACTCCTACTAAGGACTTGTTAAAAGGTCACAGATTTGTAGTAACTTATTAGCTGAACGTACACACTGCAACTGCAGAGATAAAAGCTGTAGAAGTAAAAGCTTTTGGTTGTCCACTAAAGTCGACACTTGGCTGTGCGCATTCATCTGTGGCTGTCAACTATAGTCGACGCTCGTACCGAAGTGGTTAAGAAGGGGAATTTAGTGTCTATGAAAATAAAAGAAAAACAAAGATTAATAGTTAGATCAAACTATAAACTAAATGTCTGAGTCCAGAGGATAGCAAGTCAAGAAGATTTCTAGGTGCTGGGCTTAAAGCATCTTCAGTTGGGCTGAGGCCAGGCAGTGGCAATCTGACATTTTTGTGGTTTGCCATGTTTGAATGCCATGAAAGTTGTCCATACATAAGATGCTGCGGGGATTTCTCTGAAGTTTACATCAAATCATCCAGCTTCAGTGTGCATAACTTCAGGAAAAGAGCAGTTTTAGTCTCAGTGACTCCAAGCCAGAAGGATAAGAGAAAACTAGAAGTATTAGTTTGAAGAGTCATAGCCAGATATTGAAAAAAAAAAAAAAAACAGAGGAATTTAGGATCCAGTGTAGATTGCTCAAGTTCAAACATAGCATATGCAATTTATCGCCAAGGAGCAGGTTGTTCATCAGTGGATGGAAAATTACTAAGAGGAAGCACCAGGGGTAAGGGATATTCCTACTAAATGGACCTAACAGGATTCTTGCCAAAGATAGGCCAGAGTGAGCAGAGATCACCTGAGAGACAGTGGAGAATGAGGAACCTGATAAGATATCAAGGATGATCAGATATTGAGAATGGGGGGTTCTGACTAAAATGACTTAGCAAGCTTATTTTGCTAAAATTGGATTTTAAAGGAATCGCACAGATGGGCCTAGAAGAAGATTCAGAAGCATACTAAAGTTGGCCAAGCAAAGAATCCTTGAAGCCTGCACTCTTAGCTTTGCATTTTCCCTTTCATTTCTTCTTCCTGTTCTGAAGAATCACTTGAGAGTAACAATAATATTTATTCATGAAATATAATGATATACTACTCTCCCTTAGTTTAGCAGGATAGTAGTCATTGCTATAGATTGCAGGAAAAGACAATATTTAATAACTACTAAGTTGTTTTTAAAATAGAATATTAACTAATCTATAAAATAAAAATGTACAGATTTAAGTTGGCTTCAGTAAAAGTGATTACTTCTCAATTTGTTCTTAATCTACTTATATGCTATCTCTCAACCCCAAATCTTTCCCTTGAGTGTCCCTGCATCACTTTATTATTTCTTTGGTGGCCTCTGAGCTACCAAAAGGCAATTATTATTTTACTTCCTTCTTTTCTGTTTTCTTCCTTTTTCTGTTAATTATTTATTACTTCTATAGTTAGACCTCTCCTGAAAATGCCTATTTAATCTCCCTATCCAGTCATTCTTTAAATCAGTCTTCTAATATTTAATTAATATTATTTATAGCGATTATACTTGTCACATCTAAAATCATATTAGTTCTTTTTCTCTCCCCTCCTACTAATATATAAACTTCATGAAAGCAAGTAATTCATCTTATCAACCAAGTTATCCCTGCTTTTTTATGACAAATGGTAGGTACTCAATAAATACTTGTTGAATGACTTGTATCAACAAATGGATCACTGTGGAAGTAATTCCCTTGACTATTTCATTTAAATTTTAACTCTGCATCACCAATCTTAGCATATTTATTCATTATACATTCCACAAATATTTATTTAGTCCCTACTATGTGCCATGCACTATTCAAAGCATGGCTGTTTGCACACTGTAAGCATTGAACACATATTTGCTTAAAAAAAAAATCCCCCTAATTACATTAACAATTTACTTTAGAAAAGAAAGTTTCCATGGGATAATTATTGAATCCATCAATTTATAATAACCCTTATTTCTTCTTTATTTTCCCCTTTTTTGATATTTTAATATTGATAAAAATGAACAATGACTTGAATAATGACAATGACATGAAAGATGCTACAATTTGCAAAATTGTAAAGCTTTTAAAAATCTTTGTATCTTACATTTGCAAAATCAAAATTAAAATTGTTTTATTGCTTATATTCTTTATATTAATTCCCCACAATGTAAAATTACCATGAATATAAAACTATACATAAGAAATGATGTTCTTTTATTATGATGTGTTTCCTAAATACTACTAGAAGAGTGAGTTCATCTTTCAATTGTGTTTAATTTAAAATAAAGAATATTTTAAACACTAGGAAAATATGCTTGAATATGAATTATGCATCTATTTAAAGTTAAATAGAGAACAGGTGTAATTATCTGGAAACATTAAGCCAAAAATTTCCTTTTCATTGGTTCTCTGAACCAATTGCTATTTTGAACGATAGCAATGTGTTGCATTTCACGTCTCTGTGTTCTTAGTGCAAATAAAATATTAAACATATGTTAATTGTGGATGATTGTCTTAATGTGATAACTCTTTGTTTATGAAATTATATAGAGAACATTGATTAAAAACATTTTTAAAGTCTAGTCTTTTTCAAAATTCTCTTAAGGAAACAAAATCATTAGAAGATATGACAACTGGTTTGGAGTTTAAAATATAGTTGCACAAGTCAAAAATGTACAGGATCATGAAACTATTAGAGGTGAATTCTAAAACATTGTGCTCATACATATCTAGGCAACATAGATGTGTGTAGCATGTCATTATACGATGAGATACTTTGGGTAGGCTTTATAGTCAATGTCAACTATGACTTTTTAAAAAAAAATTAGAATCTCAAATACATAAAGAACTAAAAAAAAACAAAACAAGAAACATGGTTGAGGTAAAATTAACCTGGCCTGTTGAAGCAAATGTTTTATTCGAGTAAACAAGAAGATAACAGAAGGGGTAATGCTCAAGAAAAGGTCTTGCATTCTATAATGGTTACTTGGAAATATATTTACAAGGGAGAAAAGGCTCAGTGTAAAATTTTAAAATTGGTTTACGAAACCAATTACATTATCATGTTTTGAATGAAGAAAATAACCTTACCGTGTGGGACAAGCTAAATGTCCCAGGGTAAAGTGGTAGTAGTGAGGATGAAAAGAAAATAAGATTCTAAGAGAATTTTCAAAAGAAGAATCAGTCATATTTAGAAAATTATCTGTTAGAAAGCTGAAATGAAGGCACCAGTTCAACTCCCCAGAAATGTGAATTCTTGTTGTATTGTATATATTATTCTCTTCAGTGGGTTATATTTAACTAAGGAGGTGAAAGACCTCTACAGGGAGAACTACAAAACACTGAGGAATTAAATGGCAGAGGACATAAACAGGTGGAAGAATCAACATTGTGAAAATGTCTATACTACCCAAAATGATATACAGATTCAATGCAATCCCTATTAAAATATATCATGGTAGTTTTTATATTAACTTATATTCCCTATTACATTACTATACTCTTTCATGCTAGAAACACGTGTATCTTTCAATTCTGTCTTCAAACTTAAACATGCTTATATATACTTCAGTGAACTAAAAATATGTCTACTATTCAGTTGACATGTATTATAATGGCATGGACAACCATGAGGAGATGCAAGAGAGATGGTCAATAAAGTATGCTTTACACTCCCTGAATTTAGGTCACTGAAAGATGATATAAATTTTGTATTTGTAAACCAGCAAAATAAAAATTTGGCTTTGAAGAAAGGTTGATGTCAAAGACTGTTATGTGAAAGAAAATTTAGGAGTATAATAAATGAGTGTTGTTTGGATCTCTCAGGGACTGGATATTGAAGGAGACAATAATAAATTTGTAAATAAAGACTTAAATTTAAAGTTTATCCATACATAAGTGAAAAATCAATACAATACAAACAAGCAGAAATTAAGGTAGAGAGAACGTTAAAAAGAAGAAGACATCTCATTACTTAAACAGGAAAGAATTGGAATATATCATAACCTAAATTATTTTTTAAAAGATCAAACAGAAAAATCAGTTTTTAAAAGGATTTTCTAAAAGATCATTACTTATAGACCTAATGAGGTTATTGACTATACTAAAAAAAAGTTAGTTTTAGTGAAACAAAAGTAATAAACACCAGATTAAGGGAATTGAAAAAACAGTGAAGATTTACCACACACTGAAATCTTCATTAAAATAACTAAAAGAATTTTTTTTAAAAAGTAATAGTACTAGCAAATAAAAGAACTTAACGATAAAATGAAAATGAGAAAAGAATAAAGAAATAGCAAGGGAGAGGGAAAATTTGGAATCTTCGTAATTTGAGATATTGATGGGGGATTCAGTGAATGAACCCAAGTTATATGCCTTGATTTTAAGGAGAGAGTCTATAGTTAAAAATGACCTGTGAGGTAGAAGGCAGCATGAAATTCTGATGTCTATTTGCCACTGAGCCAAAAAGAGTTTGAAATCTTCAATGCTAGGGTTTGTTGCAGTAGATCTCTGGTAATTTAATGGTTCCATGTATATCACCTTTATTAACATTTAATTGGCAAAAGCAAGGCATATATATGTAAAGTATTAAAAAACAGAATCCTTTCATGTGTCCAAAGGTGAGGCTAACTGAAACTTGGGGACCTGTAGTGCTGATTAGGACATCAACTGATAATATATAAATAAACATACAAAACAAATCATAATTGGAAGGACAAAATTAAATAAAACATTATATAATATATGAACTCCATCTCCACTATTACTCTGCAAGTTTTCGTGCAAAATCATAGGTTAAAATTTTAGCTATAAACTAGTGAATTCTTTTTAGACCCTATCCTAGCCCCCATCCCCAAATCTAAGGAATCAATACTACAGTTTCACCTTTTCTGAAAATTTCTCTTTAATTGGTTTATGGAAAAATCCATTCTCCAGAATTTCAACTTACTACTTTTTTCATCTTCAATCACTCTGTGGCAGATGCTGTTGCTGCCCCACACATATCTTCTCCCTCTTCTTCGTCAGTGCACATTGGCTCCAATTCCCACTGCTAGAACAGGACTTTCTCTGGAGTCTGGAACCCACTTTGCCACCTGCATGCGAGCCAGAAGTAGAAAGGAATTAACATCCGCAGGGAGAAGTCCTCCTCTATAAATACCCTAGCCATATGATCTATAAGTACACTAGCTTCTTTTTCTCCTAGTTGAGATAACACTGGTATGCATGTTTTACACATGAGGAGCACCAAAATTTCCCAGCAGGATCAAGCTGCAGAAGTGGAAATTTTCTAGTTTTCCACCAGAAGCTGGATATAATCATTTAAGCAGTAACTTCTTTGATAACAACTCCTTCATTGGCATGTTCCATTTCCTGTTTCGCTTTCTCCTTACCTCCCAGCATTTCCTAAAATCTTATTTCAATAAGCTGCATGAATTTGACTGATTTTCTCAGTATCTTTTTCTGAAGTAACCCAAACTAAGATGATCTCTTTTAAGCTTTTGTTCTCCAAACAATTCTTTTTTTTCATTTCTTAACCCTATGTACACAACCAACAACAAAGTTAGCAAAATGGAAATTCAGCAGTCATCAATTATTTCTTACTCTCTCCCATTTAATTTCATAAATTCATGCCTACTCTCCATGACTGCTACCACATAATTATGTCACGTCAAACTCAACTTTGGCTCAAATTGTTAAAACCACCTTTGCTCCCTTTACCATTTTTGTCCCCTTCATATTTATTCTCCACATGGCAGATGAAATACCCTCAAACTATCAAAATGAAATATGTCACCAAAACAGAATTAGCTTTCCTATTGCTCTCAGGAAAAGTTAATTCCTAAATGTGTCTGCCAACAATCTTCACGTCCTGTCTCCTATTTATCACTCCAACCTCATTTCTTTCTCATCCATTCTTTGGGTTATGTTTTCAATGTTACTGAACTAACAGAAGATAAGTATTCCTTGGAATGGGAAATTTAAGTTGATGGAAGAGGGAATATGTGTAAGAAAAAAATCCAATGACAATAGGCCAATAAGGGATTTAGAATAATGGCCAATAACTTTATTGAGAAGGAAATAGAGATCTTTTAAAGCCATATGCAAAAAGCATTGTATATTTATAAATATGGATATGTGAATCATGGTATATATTTGTAATGTATAATCATTTATTTATCATAGAGATTATCTGAAGAATAATATTCAACATAGGTTGACTATATGATATAAACAGAAAAAACATGACTTCTAGAAAATGAAAGCAGGTACAAATTGTTTTGCCTCTACATAAGAGAAATAGAGAAGATTGTGCTATTCTTAGTGTACAAACTAAATTCTCCAAGAAGCAACCATATAGAGATCTTTATAATGCTTTATAGAAAATGCAGCAAATGTTCTACCATTTTCTGTTTTGTACATTATGTGGACATTAACAAAATGTTAATAATTATATCAACTTTGTAAGTTACAAATCAAGGTATATCCTTGCATGACTTTATAGCTCCTGTGTGCCTGGGAACTACTTGAAATATAATGTGGTTTTATAGGAAAGTTGTTATCTATCCTGAGAAGAATTGTGCCCTGGAAATAATACTCAGTGTTATTAAATTTGTCTCTTTCTTCATAGAAAGGAACATGTCCCTTCATCCATATTCTGGATTTTGTTTGCCAACCATTCCTTTTAGCAAAATAAAATACAATAAAAAGACCTATCTTTGTTTAACACTACCCACAGGAAATAGTAATAGTTTTCCAGGAAGATTAAAAAAGGAGGACAGTGTAGAAATGATCGTGGAGAGAAAGATTGTAGAGAAGAAAATGTCCTGTCATGACTATGCATTTGTAGACAACCTCCTCTGAGAGTGCCCTGTCCCACCTCCCACAAATATCATTAAAATTAACATTGTTTTACCAATGATTTTATTCACTTACTAATGTTAGTCAGAGCCTACACAGTTAAGATATAAAAGACAAATTGTTTAGTTAATTAAATGGCAAACATGCAAGCAATTATAAAACACCATGAAAATTGTTATTCTCTAATGTTATGTACAAGATAGGGTGAAAAATTGGGGTAAGAGTTGCACAGAAAAATGTCAAGTCAGTTAGTAAAGTCATCAATTTTAGAGAAATAAATTCAGGGTCACTTAAATAGAAGTAAGGGGAACTGTTAAGTCAGGTTCTTGGTATTATATGGATAAACAAAATATTTGGTGAGTCTTTTCTCTTTTTTTCATTTTTAACTGGTTGAAGTGTCATCTATATTTTCTTTTATGACACTGATAAATATTCTTAATCAGTCAACATGATATGGACTAAAATAGTATAAATTATAAATTAACATATTAAATAAATAAAATGAAATTTTTAGTGTTTATATTAAGCTTAATCAAGTGAACATCATAGAAGCATGTTGAATGTAGAGATGAGATGCTAACATTCACATCAAAGTAAATCACTACCATTATTAAGTAAAATAAGTCTTAAATAAAATTATTGTTTCAATTCCTTACAGAGCCATTATTGTACATATATTTATATGCTTCTGTGTCTTCCAATATTGCTCATTATTTTTTCTCCACTGGATAAAATTTGTGATTTTTACCTTAAGATTATTGATCTAAATTTAACTACCAAAAATAAATTCTTAGTCAAAGATATTCAGGAAAAAAATCACATTAGATAAAATTAGAAGTAACTAATTAGAGCAACTGAGTAATATTTTTGTTTTCTCAACCATCTTTATTTTCAAAATAAAAATAAATATTTGCTTAAGAAGCCATGAAATAAAATATATAGCACAATTGATTCCACAAATGTATGTAGACAGTGTTAAGTATATGTAAATCTTGCTGTTGACTTAAGTGAGAAGGACATAGATTAAAATAAGCCATTTTGAAAAACCTACAATTATTAGTATTACAAATTTGTAGCTAAGAAGCTCAATTCATTACGTTGTGACTGTATTTAGAAATAAACAAAAAGTATAATAGGTAAGGAAAACAGTTGCAGTCATAGGTTGTAAATTGTAAATCTTCCTCTTTTCTCTCCTATTTAGCTCTTTTCTTTATTATTCTTGAAGAATTTTTCTTTTTAAATCTCACGATCCATACTGTTTTCAATTACCCAACACACTGTTCTGCCCTTTTTGATGGGCTGAATAGCTAACATTTTGCAGCATCTTTCAGGGATGGTCCCGAAAGACAATCAAAGATAGAAGTGAAGAAATGTTACATTTGACTCTGGCAAGAACTTGGAGTAAAGAGCTGTGTCTGATCAATACGGAGCCTATTAATTTTGATCCTAGTCTGATGATTGTTGCTTCTGCTCCCTCCTCAGAGTTAAATTACTTTGAAACAGCACAAAAACTACTCAGAAGACTTAGTCAGAAACCACACAGAATGGTTTCTTTCTGACAGTCCAGTTATCACTGAGTTGCACACAGTGAAGAGATGAGGATTTGGTTTTTAGTGTATATTTTCTGCCATAGGCAACCCTTCAAGTGCTCTGTAATGGAGGTAAAAAATCAGTCTGGGTGATTCTGAAGCTGTTAGGTGAATGCTGTATGAGAGTTTGCCTTTCGATATTACAGCCCATTTTGTTGATTGGTCGAATGTTGGTTAGGATCCCAAACACATTCTTTATACTTTTCTGGAAAGATGTTTGGTGTCATTTTGTCCATTTCAACTGGAAAAGTCACATGTTCATTTTTTTCAATGACTAATATGTATCAGTGCTACAATGGGCACATTGGACTTACAAACATGATTTTCAAATGGTTCCTGTACTCCAGGTGCTTACCATCTAATTAGTTTGGCTGTCACATAAGCATACAGTTATAATCAGCTGTGAAAATTGGAGGTTGCCTTAATCTTATGGGGAATAAATGTGCAGAACTGAATTCCTGCTGTGCTATTGAGAATCTCAGCTGCAGAGGAGACATGACAGTTTTTGAATTTGAAGTAGACTTTTATCAGATGTGTCCATCAGATTTACCAGATTTAAAGAAATATATCAAGAAAAGACAAAGGACTCATAATTTAGAAGATACATAAATCATAGCACATGTGAGACAACTGCCATTAATTCAGTGTGGCTATATTTTAAGATGAGAAGATATAGAGAAGAAAATGAAAACAATTTAGTCTGTGTTATGGAGAGTCCTTTGAATTTGTTAAAAAATAAGAAAAGCAGAAAGATTTGAAGCAGAACAGTACATTAAATCTGGTGTTTTTCAGTGAAAATTCTGGTAGCAATATGGTGGATGGATTGAAAAGAAGAGATAATAAAATCACAGAAAGCTGTAAGATAGTTACGTTGAGATTATTCATGAGAAATAAGGATCTGCTGAAGGTGTTGAGAGATGCTGAGAGAAGATCTCTGCAAAAAATATTATAGTCACACAGCATAGACAACTGAGTAACTTATAATTTTAAAACTGATATATTTGGGAGATAATTTTTTTGTTTCAGCAAAAAAGGGAGCATTTTAATATTCTTAAAATAGGAAAGGTAAAACTAGAAATAGATTTGAGAAAAGAAATTGATATGATTGGCCATTTTGAACTTGAGATTACCTATGGGGCATAAATGTAACAACATATTCTTTATTTACATTTTGCCTAAATTCCTATTCTGGAAATAGGAGGAATTTCATAGGCCAGAGATAAAATTTTGGATAATATAAAGTATAGACAGTATTGAATGGTGCAAGAGATGATAAAAGTCCCCTTCAACAAGGACAATGAGAAAAAGAAAATGACCAAGGACAAAAGTGTGAAGAATCTAAAATTTTTAGTATTTGGCAGAAGAAAAACAAAAAAGAGAGAGAGTGTGTGTGTTTGTTAATTGATGATTTGAGAAGGAAGAGCACCAGAAGACAGTGACAGTGTTCCGGATACAAAGAAAAAGAGGGGAATTCTGTGAAACGTTAACGTATGCCTTTCCTCTATGCTCTTAACTCACTTGTGAGAATACTTTCAAAGTGTCAGTCAAACATCCAAACTTTACTCTCTAGTTAGATCTCCTTCAAAATTTCCAGCTCCTAAATTTGCATATCTGGGGAAAATGTGTTATCTTCTATCATGCATTACTTATGCAACATGAATACTAAAAAATCCTTTACAAATTGTACCCTATATATGACTTTAACTTTTAAAAGCCAATTTATAAAAGGCTTCAGAAGTCAGACGATGACTTAATTTATTGCTTATCAGTGACCCTGGGTAGCAGGAAAGCAAAGCAGATTCCCACAAATGTTCCACACTCTGACTTCACACTCCCTTCACTACCACCTGCTCTATCTGTGCATGCCAATTGCCCACTCTTCATGTAGGAGGAGAATAGGATGTAAAGTATACTGCTGATAATTTCTAAGATTCATATAGAATGTGTTACAGAATAAATTTGTATATATTTATGGCCCATTTTATAGAATAATGTAAAATTAAAATAATTCAGATCGACTTTATCACGACTGACTTGTTTATCTCAAGACAGCCATTTTAAATGTAGAAAGCCATAGAAACAGCCTTTCAGAATAGGCTAAAAAAAAAAAAAAGTAATGGTGTTTTTACATCCAGAACTCATTTGTCCCAGAGAGAATATATGCATTATTTCATCATTCAGTTTTATTTACTTGTAGTTTATTTTCTTGAGACATATATTGGCTTAATTTGAACAGATGGATTAATGTTTTAGATAAGGCATTTAGCCACAAGCTACTTTGTAGTTAGCTTCTTTTCAGTGCTATTCACCATATCCCATCATCTATCCATATACAGAATTGCCCATTCAAATCAATGATGCATTCTGAATAAAAATATATGGCAAGATGCAGAAATTATAAACACTGATATAAGCTTTATAAACTAAAATATCTCCCATTTTGTTTAACTAACATACTTGGGAAGACTGCCTTTTCTGTAATACTAAACAAACAGATAGATAGCTGGCTGACTTAAGAAGCATCACCACAGCTATTCAATATATCTTTAGCTAATTTTTCTCCCTTTTTCAAATGGGAAATTACAGTAAAATGTTTATTAGTAACTATTTTTATAAGTATTCTTTATTCTTTAAATTGATTTTTGTAAGAGGATTCAGAGTTTAGCAATGCTTATGAAAAAAATTATCAAGCTTATCATGCCTTACAATAGTAGAGAGTTTCACGTGAGTACACAAAACTGTGAATGAAAACAAGTTGTAAACTATCACTAAATAATGTAAGTTGTCATATAATGAGCCTAATTCTTAATTTTATCAGATGATGTTAAATGGTAGAAACATTTCTAAGAGTTAACAAGTGCAGGCAGTAATCTGCCTCCACCATAATTGTAAGAGTGAATCAACATCTTTTTGAAGCTATCTCTCTTTCTCTTCTCCGTCCCAATCTCTTCTCCTTCGATTACATTGAAACCCTATTTATCTATATCTTCCTTTTGACATTAAGACTGAAACAATTTACAAACAAAAATGCATACAAATAAAATTATCCTTTTTATGTTCTAAAACATATATAAAAAGTATATTATGATAAGCACTAGAGATGGGGCACTGAATAAGACTTCATGATAGGTCTTCATAGCACTTAATTGTTTAAAAAACTCATATGTGGTTTATATAGAGAGAATACTAAATAATACATTGAACAGTATATTAAACATTTATGTTGAATTCCAAATATGACTTTATGTGTTTTTTTCTTGTTGCCTAGAGGGAATATTAATGCATACCCCCCAAAAGACAAATCTGTTGGTGAATTAATGTGAGCAAATAACCATATTTAAAGAACATAATTTATTTTACAGAAAAAGCAGAGAGACTGCATATATGTCAATCTTTCATAAATATTATTTTTGTCATTCAAAACATTTATAGAACTGAGTACTTAACTGTTTGAAATTGTGCTCTCAATGAGGTTCTGTTATAATTTATATTGTTTGATGATAAACTCATGTGCTTAAGATAAAAGATGATCAAGTGGTAAAAAAAAAAATCAGTATTCAAATTGAAAATTGAAAAGTCCAACTTGGATGCTCAACTTTTTAAAAAACTCTGAGGAAGTTCATGAAAACAAGGGGACACAACCCCTAAATTTCCTTTAGGACACAGTTTTGAATCTACTGCCACACATGAATATATTTCCCATGCTGTCTTTAAAGTGTTACACTAAAAATCAAAATAACTTAGGCTCAGTTAATTTTGTAAGCAATTATCCACAAGAGCTGTAGAGAAACATTATAATGCTTCCCTTGAGTGCCTGATTATATGCTAAATAGTTTCTTCCTCAAGTCTATGAGTTAAACTAATGCCAAAACATACTTATAGATGACTACATTGATTCATCAGCTGTGTGTAGATATTTGAACTAAAGAAATACAACTTGGAAACTGATTGCCAAATATAATCTGACTTTAATTTTGCAAATTCATCTTCCTGACCACAGTTGTTTCTAGTATTAATTGTCAACTGAGGTCAATAATATTTCTTAAATTCAATGATGATCTTCAAAGTATAACTGTGAAAAAAATCTTAAATGTTCCATATACATATATAATAAATGTATATGCTTATTGATATACTGCTATGGTAGAATGACATGGGAATGGAATTGGAAATTGGAAAAAATCAAGGGAAGTGATAATAGAGAATGTTGAGAAAATATCCTGGAAAATATAAGAACAAAGATAAATAAATGCATAATGAGAATGAAAAGTCAATTTGAAGACTAATGCTGAGGAAGATTATCTAAATAATAACATTTTTAAAAAGTGAGAAGAAAGAAAATGAAAAGAGATAAAATATGAGGTAAAGAATTTTCAGCTGAATTAACGTTAAATATACAGAATACTGAGAAAGCAAACAGTATTACTTTTAAAGAAGAGTACAAGAAAAAATCATAATTTTGATTTACAACATATGCATGATTTTACATTGTCATAAGTTCTAAATCTTAATCTAATCAACATTAATAAATAGCTACATTTTGAGGATAATGGGGCAGGAAAATTGTGCACCTATGGTGGAGTGGTATCGGCAAAGCAAGTAAAGAAAATCATTTACTTTCCACAGAGAAAAATTATGTCTAAGATTGAAATAATATCCTTATTAACATGATTAAAAGCATTTTATTTAGCACCATGGTTGGATGTCTCAAAATAAGTAGCTAAAAGAGTTGAAAAGTCCCTATTCTCTAGATAGAAACAAGTTCTATAGATCTATTTGACTCTAAATTATACATACAAATTTCAGATAATGATGTAATTATATTTTAAAATGGTATGTATCCATAGCCAGATGTGAATGATAGAATGGTATGACTAAAGATTTACATATCTCTAGAGTAGAGGTCAGTAATATAGACTGTAATATAGATGATAGATAGATAATTTGAGTGTTAAAAATCAAAGTAGAAATATCTACTCAATAATAGTAGCTGAACAAAGCTGAAAAATGTAGATTTTGAAGCCCAGCAGGGAGAAAAATCTGCAGCCTACCCAGGAAAGCAGAAGAATACTGCCCATAGGGAAAGTTTAAATTTTATTAACCATAGAAACAGAAAAGGTACTACTGCATGCTTTTATTAGAGAATGCATTCTGAAATATTACAACATACAGTGTGACTGAGACAGTAGTTGAGAAATTTTCAGATTGGATTCAGACTAAATATACTCTGTATATTTGAGATAATCATCTTAAGGGCCCATTGTCAATGCATTCAGAATCATAAGCTCTTCTTCTTGTCAATTTCACTGCATTCTAAAGACACTTTACAATCATTATTGCAATATACTGTGAACAATCCTTCAGTCTTGCAGCAACTCAGTTAGCGTTATCAACAAAGATGTGAAATGCTCTATAAAGACAAACCAGATAAAGTGGATCAATATGGACTCTGGCAATATAAACCCTCTGGCATATGAGAAATGCCATGATGATGCAGGCTCAGCGGCTGATATTGTGCTGCTGAAAGGCTCTCCATAAAAGCTGCAAAAAAGACGAGCAATCAATCTGTTAAAAAAATCCCTGCAGATATTTCAGTATTGAATAAAAACGTTGTTGTCTGAGAGCCTTCCATGATGACCATTTAACATTCATGTATAGAATATAGGATGCCTCAGCCTGTTCTCTCCAATTTTCCCAATTACTGTCAGATTCTACCTCTTCAACTGTGATATAGTTACACACAGAAAGACTGGGCTATATAGCATAACCAGGTTATTCTCAGCATCTGTAGCTTGCTTACCACTTCATCCCATAGAGCTTCTACCATCTTCATGTCATCTTTCATCAAAACTTTCCACTATGCCTTTTTCACATCCAGCATGTAAGGAGCTTAGAAGTTGCTACTCCAAATAAAAAGCTAAACAAACTGAAAAATCAGCAACTCTTCTAAGATCTGCCAGAGAAGCAATGACACGATACAAACTGCTGTTCCCCACCTGGAAAGGTAGATGGGCAGATGAGGGAATCACATCTTACTGGAGCAGAAACCCAGGAGCAAAATCTTCCATCAGAACCAATGCTGGAATAGGGAAACTTAAACTGTAATTGGTGAATGCATTATAATTCTGAGAGTTTAAAAACTTCAGGGGAACACAGTCATAGGAGAGAACCCACACTCTTTTGAGCTTTAATAACAGGAGCCCTACCAGATCTTCCCAGTAAATATAAAAGAAAAATCCCCTCTTACTATTTGAAAAAGGAAGGGAAAAAGAACCAATGTGAAATACATAACAGCATTCTATTCTTCTTAACAAGGCTTACAGGAGAAACTACTTTACCAGAGCCTAACCTACTGGGTTTAATCAGAGTCTGACCTACCTGGGGGAAGGGAACTATCCAACTTCAGCAGACTTTAGCTTTCCATGTGGTGAGAGGGAAATATCCACCTTCTTTTCCCTTTAGTTATATTCTATGACCAGAGGAGAGAAAAGAAAGTTGATAAGCATTGAAGTTCACAGTCCAAGGCACAGCACACCGAAAGACTGAGACCAATTCTAGGACTATAGAATGCTTCACCTTCCTCCACATCTTACCACATTACAGAACTTGTTGCAATTGCTTTTACCCAAAGAATCATGTTACATCTTAACCAAAAATTACAAGGCATATTAAAATGCAAGAAACATAGTGTGAAGAGACTTGAAAAAGTCTCAGAACCAGAGTTAGATATGGTAGGGATGTTGGAATTATGAGATCAATATTGTTGGTTTTTTTAAAACTCATTAATATGTTAACAGGTTTCATGAAAAAAGAATAATCAAAATATAAGAACAGACATAAAATGTAACCAGAGGGATTGAAATTCTAAAAAAGAATAAAAAGAAAATGCTTGAGATCAAAAACACTATAACAGAAATTAAGAATGCCTTGATGAACTCATTAGTATTCTAAACATGGCAGAAGCAAAAATCTCAGTGCTTGAGGATCTAACAATGAAAACTTTTAAAACTGAAAAATAAAGAGAAAAAACACTGAAAACTGAACAGAATATTGAGAAGTGTATGACAACTGCAAAAGGAGCAGCATACACATAATGAGAATACCAGAAGTAGAAAGAGAGAAGAAACAGAAACATTATTTGAAGCAATAATAACTGAGAATTTCACCCAAATTAATGTCAGACACCAAGCCATAGATCTAGAAAGGTCAGAGAACACAAAGCAAAATACACAACATAAACAAATAAATAAAATAAAAACAAACAAAAAACTATACCTGGGCATATTATACTCAAATTTCAGAAAATCAAAGATAACAAAAAAATCTTGAAAGAAGCCAGAGAAAAAATCACCTTGCCTATAGATAAAACAGAAAAATTAGATCCAAATTCTCAGAAACCATGGAGAGAAGAAAAGAGTGGAGGAAAATATTTAGATTTCTGTACTGTGTGAAATCACCATTTAATATCTCTTGTATTAACCTGGGTGGAACTGGAGCCCATTCTTCTGAGTGAGGTATCACAGAATGGAAAAACAAACACCACATGTACTCACCATTAAATTGGAACTAATTTATCAAAACCTACGCACACATATGGAAATAACATTCATCAAAAATCAAGTAGGTGGGAGGTAGGAGGAGGGGATGGGTAAAATCACACCTAACAGGTACAATGCTCACCATCTGGGGGATAGACATAGTACAAAAGCAATGTATGTAACCAAATTGTTCATACTCCATAATATTTTGAAATTTAAAAAAATAAATAAAAGGAAAGGAAAAATAAAGACTTTCTCAGAATTGAGGAAAATTTTTGTCATTAGGCTAGTTTTGCAAAAAACCTGTTAATGGAATTTCTACAGAGAAATGGAAAATTATATAGGTTAGAAACTTAGATATTTATTTAAAAAGATAATTGAAGCATGAATAAGTAAAGGTGAAAAAAGCTTTTATTTTTCTTAACTGATTATCTAACAAAAAAGTTTGTTCAAAATATTTGTAGCAAGAATATACTTAATTATTATATATTATATATGCATATGTATACTTAGGCATAAATGAAATTATTGATAGCAATAATATAAGAGAAGACAGGGAAAAATTACAAATATTTTGTTATAATAAGCTATTCTCACTACCTAGGAAGTGGTATAGTGATATTTCAAAGTGGACCTGGATTAGCTGTAAATATATAATTGATTAGCTAAGAAAAGAGAGAAAATTGAATCATATAAAATGCTCAATTGAAACCACAAAGGGCAGAAAAATTGTAGAAGACAAAATCGGAAACAAACATGGTCAACAAATTTAGTAAATATTAATCTAACTATATCAATAATCATTTTATAGATCAATGATTTAAATATACCAATTAAATGACACATTTCAGAGTGAAATCAAAAAATAAGACCCAGATATATTTTGTCTATAGAACACTAACTTTAACTCTAAAAACACATATAGATTAAAAGAAATGGGATAGGGAAAGCTATATCACGCTAACAGTAACACTACGAAAGTATGTAGTTGTAGTTATATTAATTTCAGATAAAACAGACTTCAGAATAAGAAAGGCTATCAGGGATAAAGACGGGCTTTACATAATGATAAAGGAGTCAATATGCCAAAAAGACATCATAATCCTTAAAGTGTATTCACCTAACAACTGAGCATCAAAATATGTGAGACAAATACTGATAGAACTGCAGAAGAAATACAAGAATCCACAATTTTAGTTGAGAACATTAACACTACTCTATCAGAACAGAACAAACCCAGCAGGCAGAAAATTAGAAAGGATATAGTTGAACTCAACAGTACCATAAATCAATTAGATATATAATAATTGATGTCTATAGACTACTTTATCTAACAGTAGCAGATTACATATTTTTCTCTAGATTACATGGAACATTCACCAAGATGGATCACATCTGGGCCAAAAAACACTCCTTAATATATTTGAAAGAATAGGATTCATATAATGTCTGCTCTCAGACCACAATGGAATTAAATTAGAAATCAATAACAGAAAGTTTGCTGGAAAATCCCAAAATACTAGAAATTAAATAACACACTTCTAAAAATACATGGATCAAAAAAGACCGAAGAAGAATTTGAAAATATTTTGAACTAAATTAAAATGGAAATATAACTTATAAAATGTTGTGAGAGGCAGCAAAAGCAGTGTTTAAGGGAAATTTATAGCACCAAATGCAAATATTACAAAGTAGGAAATATCTAAAATCAATAATCTATGCCTTCACCTTTAAAAATTAGAACAAAAGAGCAAATTAAATCCAAAATATAAAGAAGAAAAGAAATAAAAATTGAAGGAGAAATCGATAAAATTAAAAACAGGAAATCAATAGAAAAAAATCAATGAAACAAAAGCTGTTTCTCTGAAAAGATCAACAAAATTGATAAGCATCTAGCAAGGCTAAAAAAAGAGAGAGAGGACACAAATTACTAATATCAGAAATAAGAGGGGACATCACTATATGTTCTGTGGAAATTAAAAGCATCATAAAGGACTAATAGGAACAATTTTATGCTCACAAATTTGATAACCTAAATGAAATGAACCAATTCCTTAAAAGACACAATTTGCCACAATCACACAAAAAAAGAATCAGTAATCTGAATAGGCCATATATATTTAAAAAATTGAATAAATAATTAATAACCTTCCCATACAGGAAATACTAGACTCAGATGGGTTCACTGGTAAATTTTAACAAATATTTAAGAAAAATTATACCAATTCTCTACAATCTCTTCAAGAGGTCAGGAACAGAGGGAATACTTTCTAACTCATTCCATAAGGCCAGTATTAACTTCATACCAAAAACAGACAAAGATTTTAGAAAAAATAAAACTAAAGACTAATATCTCTCATGACCATATAGGCATAAATTCTCAAGAAAATATTAACAAATGGAATCCAAAAGTGTATAAAATAATTATACATCACAGACAAGTGGGATTTATTCCAGTTATGCAAGCCTAGTTCAATATTTCAAAATCAATTAAAATCAATTTTTAATTGATTTTAATTCATTATATCAAAAGGCTAAAAAAATTTTTAAAAAACCCACACATGATCATATCAATAGGTACAGAAAAAACATTTGAGGTTTCTCATTTGTAAATATAAATTATTTTCAATAACAATTTCCCTTTTAGAATTTCACCTAGAGAAGATAATATATAAGTATTTAAGATGTATCTTTGAGTCTATTATTGCAGCCTTATTTTTAATAATAAAATTGACTAAAATATAACAAAATTTACAATGAATCATTACATATCTACTAAAATTATAAGGTATATATACATTTATTTATAATGTGTAACATATTATGACATAGTAGTTGAAAGCACATATCAAAAAAATTTATTTATTTATTTTTTTTATTTCAGCATATTATTGGGGTACAAATATTATGGTTACGTATATTGCCCCTGCCCCTCCTCCCCCCTTGAGGCAGAGCTTCAAGTGTGACCACCCTCCAAACGTTGCACATCTCACTCATTATGTTTGTATATACCCATTCCCTCCTCCCCCCTCTCACCTGCCCAACACCTAATAAATGTTATTCCTATATGTCCACTTAGGTGTTGATCCATTAATACCAATTTGCTGATGAGTACATGTGGTGTTTTTCCATTCTTGAGATACTTCACTTAGTAGAATGGGTTCCCGCTGTATCCAGGAAAATACAAGAGGTGCTATATCACCATTGTTTCTTAAAGCTGAATAGTACTCCATGGTATACATATACCACATTTTGTTAATCCACTCATGGATTGATGGGCACCTGGGTTGTTTCCACAACTTTGCAATTGTGAACTGTGCTGCTATAAACATCCCAGTGCAGGTGTCTCTTTTGTAGAGTCCCATTTGATCTTTTGGGTAGATGCCCAGTAATGGGATTGCTGGATCAAATGGTAGATCTACTTGTATTGCTTTAAGTTATCTCCATATTGCTTTCCACAGAGGCTGAACTAGTTTGCAGTCCCACCAGCAGTGTAGGAGTGTTCCTATCTCTCCGCATCCATGGCAGCATTTATTGTTTGGGGACTTTTTGATAAAGGCCTTTCTTACTGGAGATAAGTGATATCTCATTGCAGTTTTGATTTGCATTTCCCTGATGATTAGAGATGTTGAGCATTTTTTCAGATGTTTGTTGGCCTGTCTTCTTTTGAAAAATTTCTGTTCATGTCCTTTGCCCACACTTCGTATGGAACCAGAGAAGACCCTGTATAGCAAAATCAATCTTAGGCAACAAAAACTAAATCGGAGGTATCAATTTACCAGACTTCAAACTATACTACAAGACTATAGTAATTAAAACATCTTGGTATTGGCACAAGAACAGAGACATTGATCAGTGGAACAGAACAGAGAACCCAGATATAAAACCATCCTCATATAGCCAACTAATCTTCGACAAAGCAGACAAAAACATACACTGGGGAAAAGAATCCTTATTCAATAAATGGTGCTGGGGAAACTGGATAACCACATGTAGAAGACTGAAACAGGACACACACCTTTCACCTCTCACAAAAATCAACTCACGCTGGGTAACAGACTTGAACCTTATGTGTGAAACTATTAGAATTCTAGAGGAAAACGTTGGAAATACTCTTCTGGTCATTGGCCTAGCAAAGAATTTATGAAGAAGACCCCAAAGGCAATCACAGCAGCAACAAAAATAAATAAATGGGACCTGATCAAATTAAAAAGCTTCTGCACAGCCAAAGAAACTGTCAAGAGAGCTAACAAACAACCCATAGAATGGGAGAAAATTTTCGCAAGCTACACATCTGATAAAGGACTAATAACTAGAATCTATTTATAACTCAGGAAAATCAGCAAGGAAAAATCAAAAAAATTTAAAAGTATTGTATTGGCCCTTCCAATGTTATGTATGCATGCGTATGTGTACGTGGCACATGTGAGTGCATGAATAGAAAGGAATCTTCAGAGGTATTTTTATAATAGGAATAGAAATTTCAGATAACTTTGTTTTCTTTATTATTTTTAATTATTTGTTATGTTCGTGTATGACTTTTCAAGTTTATTTTTATTTTAAAACACTTATTTGAATATAGCAAAATAAATAAGAACATTAAACTATGGAATCTTTAAGTTCCATTACAAAAAACACAGTGAAATTGTGTAAAATTTTAATAATAAGTAAAATAAAATGATAGGGTAAATATGATAGTAACATTTAGCTATTAAGGAAATCATGAAGATAAATGCAGTCAGAGAAGTTTATCATACTGAATTTGATAATTTTATTAATATATGAAATTATATAATCCTCAAGTGAATTAATTTCTTCACAGAAAATAATTGAGTTAATATAAATTTCTTTGAGGATTTTTTTCCTGCCTGGAAACTTTCCAAAGCTATCTCTTTTTCAATAAGTCATATTGAGTGTTCTCCATAATTAGTGACTTCTAGAGAAACAGATTTTTTGAAAAATAATTAATCTATGTAATGTATAATTAGTCTATCTAATATACATTTTAAAGGCTCCAAGTTTAAAATTAATACTTTATGAAGTAATATATGTAATGAATCAACTATATTAAAATAATAAATTTAAATAAAACTGTGCCAAATTTTGATAAATAGTGATTTATGGTCATCAAACAATAATGCAATATTCGAAATCCCTATTTAATATAAAACTATACTATATCATATTGATCACTTAAAGGAATTAGGGTCAAATTTGGCAAATTTACTGTTATTGTAGCTTTCTCTAAACTTTGTGTTTTTGCTTGAATTTTTGTATCAGATTTTTGAATGTTTTTGAGAACACACACATACACACATGTGCAAACATATTTGTTTTTATCAACACTTCAAAAATTTTCCATAAGTATCTATTATATATTATTAGAATATAGAAGCCCCAGAATTTCCAAAATTTCCAAAATTTTGTCTTTAACTCTGGGCTGCCATTTCGTATGATGACATAGAACATGTAATTTCTTAGAGTTGAAATGTAATCAAGCATTCTCCACTTCAAAGCTGAATATTGGCATTATCATTTGTCAGCAAAGTAGGCTTGCATGATGCCAGCCAAATTATTTCATGGTTGGTTAATTGTATGGTACTTAGCATTTCTGAATCTGGCTATCTTGATCTGCAGCTATTACCACACTAATGATGGACACAATTTGTTTCTTGAGCACAGCATCTCTTTAATAACTTATATGACAAATCCATAATAAAACACACCCTGCATTACAAAAACAAGCTTTATATTATACTTTCTATGATTCTCAAACAGGTAAGTTAGAGCTAGATTCTTTCAAATATCTGAAGGTTTTGACAACTTTAAAATGAGTGGAAGAATTTGTCTATTTTTTCTCTCATTTGAGAATCAATATTACCCCCATAATTCTCATATGAGTATAACTTTTATTTAGATAATTAAGTATGCTAAACCAAGAAGAAATTTGGATAAAATATTAACATCTACATTTTACTATTAAAGCTGGGGGCATACCAATTATGTTTATTACATCAGTCAAGCACTGCACACTTCTAACATTTATTACTCTTAATTTATGACTAATATTATCAGATCATGTTGTTACTAGTTAAGTGCTTCTCCCATCTTTCTGGTCAGGGCTTGTTCCTACCTACTTAATCAACTCTGAAGTTATTGATGTAGAATTGTATGTACAAAGTCTTTAAATGTATGGTAAACTGTCACTCATACTACCTTAACATAAATAATTTCCTAGAGGATATCAATTACTTTAAAATGTTCATTGATATTTTAAGTTTACCAAAGTGACTAAACTTGTAGCCTAACATATAAACACTGAAAATATACATGCATAGGCAAACACACACACGCACACACACAATCACCAGAAAACTGAATATGTATGTAATTATTTAGATCAATAACAGTAAAATATTTGTAAATGTGATATTAATTTAGATCTATGAATAAAGATTTTGATCTTTATGACTTATGTAAGTATTTATATGAAATATTTATTGTTGATAGATATATATATGAATAAATCTTCTTAGTTAAAATTGGAATTGCTATTTACATTAAGCATTACTGATTTTAAAGATGTCAAATATATTTATTTGACCAAAACAAAAAATCCTAATGTTCTGAATGTGAAATATAATAATAGCCATATTGCATACACATTTAGTGAGTTTAGTTTAGTTTTTGACATTCATGTGAGGTACAAATTATAATTCATTCATCATGAATTCCAGACTTTGAACCTATAATCTTAAATTCTCTATCGGTAAAGACCCTAACAAAAATCTTCAAATTAATTAAATTCATAGATATTGATAGGGCATTTGCAGCTTGTTACCTATGACTATATATATAATTGGTCTTACATAATAAATTAAATAAATGAAAATAAATCCTACTACATTGCTTACAAATGTTAAAAAGAAAATCTCTTACTAAGCTACAAGTTTTGCACTTACTGATAAAGCTGAATAAAATGGAAAAAAATTCTAGTTAACAATTCTACTTGAAGTTATCAGTTAAAGCTAGCCAATTGAAACATTAAACTTACATAGCATGTGTAGGTTTTGAGAAATGTTGCTACTATATATTTTTATTTTTATTTGATGTATAATAATTGTATATATTTAGGTGTACAGAGTGATATTTTGATACATGTATACAATGTGTTATGATCAAATTAGAATAATTAGCATATCTATCACCTCAAACATATACCATTTCCTTGTGTTGAGAATATTCAAAATCCTCCCTTCTAGTTACTAGAAAATATACAATATAATACTAGAAAGTTTTATGGGCTGGAATCCAAAGCTAAAATAATTGTTTACTTATGTTTGAGCCCAAGAGAATATCTGGAAATCTATACCTTAGCTTTAGTACTCTCTATTCTCATAGCACTAAGTTGACTCAGTATAATCCTCCAACTAGAAGTAATTTAAAACAATAAATTGGGATAGAGAGGCACTAATAATTTACAGGTAGTCTGCAAGTTGTTTTCCAAATTCTTCTGTGAAGTTATGGTTATTTTCTCTTTTGTTTGGTAGACAAAGTTAACAGGGAGCTGTGTGTGTGTGAGTGTGAGTGTGTGTGTGTGTGTGTGTGCGCTGTAGAGAGGCTTTCTAGTCCTCAACTTTTTTTAAACTCAATTTACCACTTTCTTGTCTTTACTAGCATTAACTATATATTAATCCACATAATTTGGCTTACAAATTTCGGGAAGAAAGAGTGTCAGCTAATTTGTATTTTAGTCCAACAATTTAAAGGACATTTCTTGAGGAAAAAAATGATGGAATATATTAAAACACTGAGCCTTAAATGTTCCTCCTCAGTAGTGGACAGAATCCAATTAACTTGGATGATATAAGAGAATTCAGGTACTATTGGGAAGAGAGGAAAGAACACTGAGGACTAAATCACAAATGTCTAACAGAATAACTGTCACCTTTAAATTATTTCTGCATCAGCCAAAATAAGGTAGATCGTGTTGTTTTAACAACAGCAACAAACTCATCACCAACAACATTCCATAATCTCAGTGGTTTTAAAACAACAAAGCTGTGTTTCTCCTTTACTCCACACTTCAGTTAGAGGGGGCTGTGCCTTCTTCATTGTGAGACTACCTGGCTCCAAAGCCAGTCTGGAACATAGTCAGTTGTCATGACAGGCACTTAAAATTACTGCTTGGAAGGGGAACAGATCCTTTCCACTCACAAGTCATGGGCCAAGGCTGATTTCAGGGGTTAGGATTATAGAAGCCTCCCACGAGAATAGATCACCAAATACTGGGGATAAACTAACCACAGTGCTTGGAGTTTTATGTCAGTTATCATATTTAATTCTTAAAGTATTGCTCATGAAGAGAATTATTTTTAAATTTTTCATATTAAAAAATGAAACTCAGAAAAGTTACATGACTTACTTATGAGAAATACAGTATGCCACAGATAACACCAAAGCAGAAAGAATTTTCTGATGCTAAAACACACACTCCTTCACTATATCACACTATCAGCACTTTACAATCTAATTTAAGGTCATGCTTGAGAAAACAAAATTGATTAAAGTAATATTAATATTAAGGTCTCCTGAAATACTTCTCACTACATCTTAGGTCATAATGTAAGTTTAGTATGGACTGCATTTCAGTATACAAATAATTTATATTGAAAACTTTTTAAAAAGCTCTCTTCATGTATAAAACTAGTTCTATTTTGTGTATGTTTATGGCTTAATAAATTAGAAACAAAATTTTCACAACAAAGGATATAAATTTAATAAAGAATTTAAAGCCCCATTAATGATAGAATATGGTTGACAAAGACTTTAAGCAACTCACTTATCACTTTTGAGCCTAAAATTCATTACTAAAAAATGAAGATTTTGAACAAACTGATTTCTAATTTCCCATAAATGTTTTGGGTAATCATCTGTCAATTAACTTGAAATGTTTGAAAATGCAGTTTTAGTTTATACATTCAATCTGCTCTCATTAAAATGGAAAATTTCACATCCAAAATATACAACCTACAGGTTTACGTCTCTTTTTCCTTTTCCTCTTAGATTTTTGTATATTGTCTTTTCACCATAGAAGATTGGCAAACCCTAGGAGCACACACACACACACAGAGAGAGAGAGAGAGAGCAATCCAGAAGTGCAACTTATCCTGTCTTATACCTGATATTTGATCCATGTGAGGAAGATTGAATCCTCCAAAAGGATGAGTGAGATCATGCAGTTTTATGGAAAGATCATGATCTTGGACTTGAAAGGACCAAAATTTAAATCTACCTTTGCCCCCTATAGCTAGAACCTCTCTGGGCCTCTATTTCCTTATTTGTAAAATGAATATAATAAAATACTAACTGTAATACTGTGACAATTAAATGTAATTTCAAGGACTCAGGCCAATAATATGTGGTCCACAGTCAATATTTACATATTAGTTATTACAATCACTAATATTTTAAGGTAATTTGCTGTACAAGAGATGAACGAATAAGAAACTGAAATGTAGAAGATTTGGGCAAATACTGAAATGAAGGAGCATTATCAAGACAAATTTAGAAGTTTAAGCGAATGCAGATTTAACTAAAAGAGGGAAGAAATTCTGTGGCAAGCCACCATAAGTGTTCTGACACAAGACTACTAGAAGGACAGTTAGAATCAACATGCATACGTTGGGAAGTCATTTCAACTGTAAACATAAAGCCTTTGTGTGAAACTTTTTCCCTTGTGTCAGTTGTTCATTCTATCATTTTTATGCATTTCTAGTATGATTGCAAATATTACATTATTTGAAAGCTTTTTAGATCTGATATACTGAGTTCTTTCAAAGTACATTGAAACATAAATTTTTGTTATATTTTCTCTGAATGATTTTTATTGACAAACTTACTGTAAGTAAAAAACAATTAGAGACATTAAACAGATGTTTCAAACATGTGTTCAGCAAAGTGTGTTTCCCTGGCAATATGAACAAATTTGTGACTTCTGTCTAAAATTTTTTTCCATGTTCTTCATGATAAATTAAAACATGAAGTCAATAATAGTAATAATAATAATAATTACAATCCTAATACTTACAGTTGCTAAATTTAAAACAAGAATTTAGGCATTACTTAATCTAATAACTCATTTTAAAAGAAACAATTGTTTTATTTAGATACGATTGTGATATTTTAGCTATTATATTTCTATATGGACATCTATTACTACTGTTAAAATAATATTGACTGAATGGAATAGAAATAACTTTTGAAGTAGTTTTCTGTCATCAATTGACCAAAGTGTGTACTTACATTGAATCTTAATTAGACGATGTCACAAACGAAATTTCAATTTTTTTTAGAGATAATCCAATAACACAGAGTTGCTTCTGGAAGGCTTTATGAACTACATTTGCTGCAAACTCAGCTATCTTGAGTTAGGCCAGCAAAAGCAACATTAATATGTTGAGAAAATGAAATAAGCACTTTGGCCAAAACTTAGTAATTACACTCAAATAATTGGGATCCTGCCTCCAGTAATGATATAATATTCCTGTAGAATATGCAGTTGGTGTTTGTTCCCAGGTGTGGCAATGGATTATGCTGATTCACTCACTCTCTTATGAATAAAATAAAAAATGGCTGACAGAGTAAGGAAGCTGGTCCAGATATAGTGATGGGCCCTCTAGATATTGTACAGAATTGTTTTTCTGCTTAAAAGAGATAAAAAAGCTTAACTGACATATACTCCAAATCATATTCATACTTAACAGTATCGTGTTAGAACCAACTGAACTAACCAATCTTGCTATCATATGCAACTCTGTAAGGGAGAAAGCAGATAGTTTGCTAGAGATTCATATTTAAGCTCTGTTTTATCTTAAACAGTGAAAGAAAAGAAGACATTATTTAATCACATGTCTTTAATTATCAAGATTATCATCTAAATTCACTCTAAATTTTTAGATCATGTTATTTTTATTATTGCTATTAAGTAAAATGGTAGCTAGAAAAATTCATAGATGTAAATCATTGCTCAATTCTCCATTATGTTTTATATGATAATTTATAATTTTTATATGAATAATTTTATTATTAGTTTATATTCATTTGATTGAATTTTAAAATTTAACATATTAATTTTGCAAATATAATAAATGATTTAAAGAGGGAAGTTTTGTTGGTACCTGCTGGTAAGGGAGTATCTGTAGCTCTTCCATTAACAGAACTCTTTGAAGCTAAATGTTAGTAGGAATGAAGCTCTCCATCACTGTAACAAGGTAAAATAGGTCAAGTCTGCATGGGGGCCAAACTAAAAGAAACCAATTTTCTAAATAGTTCCCCTATCTGGAGGACCAAAAAAAAAAAAAAAAAAAAAAAAAAAAAAAAAAACAACAACCTGTGCCTTTCTAGAAAGTTGCAATAGGTTATGATAGAGTAAGGGAAAAGAAGAAATGAAAAAGCTTTGCCTACAAAATGGGAGAATGTCTTTCAGCAGGAGTTAAGTATATATCCTCATTTATCATCATTTTCTTTTGGTATTTAAAAGGGAATGCTTCTGTCAATGTCACCCTAGTTATTATACAAGAGATAGGAACAAAATATGTAAAGTACATAAAGGGCTTATATGATACATATATTAGGTTACAGTCAACCTACAGGTGAAAATAATTATGCATTCACTTTTAAGCAGATACTTAAGTTATAAGTTAGAATCAAATAGCCATATAAGAATAAAATAGCCTTACCTAGAAGCATTTCACAATGCCTTCAGTGTTGCTAGTATTTCTATGTAAAAGTCAATTTCCAGACAAATTAATTTTTGAAAAGTACCTCTTCCTCTTACTATATGTTTAGATTATTGGCATCCATAACAGTTTAATTTGATTTTAGAATATCCTTCCATTTCTAAGTTTTAGTCATGTATTTGGAAAATAGTATTATATCTCTAGCAATAATCAAAACTGCCCCAAGTGTTTCAAAATCAGAATTAGAAATCACAGGTGAGGTATCTGTGGCCATTGCTTTTAGAGAAGCCAATTAGCATAATTTCTCTCTTCTCTCAAGTGCTCTCTGAGTTCCACCACCACCATTTATTCATTTTTTTTGTTTTCCTTTTTCAAGTTTATATGAACCCCATTTATCCACACTTATGTTCATTTATTTACAAAATAAACATTTACTTCTTATTAAGTCATATTTGGCCTCATAGCACTCAGTCATCCCACTCATCTCCATCCTATCTCTCTCTCTTATTTCCCATCCTTCATACCTCAAGCCTTCCCCATCTGTTATTTCTTTTATCTAGAAGTCTTTTCCACAAGTGCTTCCCATGGTTTAGTTGCTCATGTCATTCAAGTCTCTGATCAAATGTCACTTCACAAAGAGACTTTTCCTGATTATGCTATATAAAATATCTCTACATACAAAATCATCATTTTTTAGTCTTTTTTTCTGGATTTTAGAGCCCCTTTTATTACTTGAAACTATGCTATGTAATTATGACTTTTATTTATTTACTTTCATTTACCTCTCATACTAGATTGTAAACTCCATGAGGAGAGCCACTTTGTTATATCAAAATTATATTCTCAGCATATGAAGTGGGACCTTGAACAATAGATAGTCAAATAATTGTTAAATGAAGGAATTTTAACTTTTAATAAGGACATATTCATATTTAACCATTCTTTAAGATTTTAGTCCCCAAAATTATTTTTTATGATGCATAACTTTGTGTATAACCTGAGACAATTATAATAGTGTGCTCTAAAAAAAAGTTTGGTTTCTTGATTAAATTGTAAAATTTTATATATAGGTAAACCTCAAATTTTTGTAGTCTGGTATTGGTTGATAACTATCTTAAGAAATTTAAATGACAACATAAAAATCACTAATACAACATCTACCCTGGAAAAACATTGCAAAACATGTTCTAGAAGAAAACTTGCCATTATGTGAAGGTGAGAGATGGAGCTAGCTAAACTCTAGCTTAACATAATCAGGGAACATTGAGATATTCCCCAAGGATTAGAGTAATTACAAAAGAATCAGCAGTTCCCTACTTCAGTAAAACAGAAGCAATTATTAAAATTCTCAGTTTATGTGTTTTAATGGTATACTTCAACCTTAAATTTCTAAGAAAATTATAGATTTATATCTTCTCCCAGAGTATAAATTAAAACTTTCACAATTTTAGTATTATTCCAAGTGAGGAAAGAGTTCAGCCATCAGTATTTATTTCAGTCACTAGTATTTATGTATTGGCTTTTCTCAGAGCACCTAAATACAATGGATTTGTGATCTTAAAATGTGATAACATAAAGTAGAGAAAGAACTTATTTTGTCTTCCATATAGTCTGGTAGAATCACTTAAGCCATTTGAGTTATTAAACAGAATATGCATACAGGTGGATCGTACATCTTCTGAATATGCAGATGTCTGAGCAAATTGTATCTTAATAAGCAGAGACTTTCAAAGCACGGAATCCCAAGCCTCAGGTTTATTTTGATGCCAGTCTCCTAGTTAATATCTCCATGACAGTTCTAGCTGGTTTTCTCACTTCTAATTTCTATATTTTCTATTATATCATTTCTTAATCTGAATTCATTCCTTTAAAATAGTTTTTATTCAAGTATAGAACTGATAAAAATTTATACTGGATCTTAATATAAGTAGATTAAGATTTAAATTTTACATCCTGTATTTGAACCCAACCTATCTTTCAAACCTTATCTATAAATATTATTTTATATTATGTTCTCCTTAAATAAGAGAACATATTGGCCTCCAATACATAATTTATCTTTTTGCTTTTATGCACTAATAGTGCCAATCCTTCTCCATGAAATGCATAATTTCCCTTCTTGGTGAAATAAAATACTATTTATACTTCTAAATCCAGCTAAGATAATACTTTCTCTTTGACTGCTTTCTTTATCCTGCTGGTCACCACATTTTTTTTAATATAACATTTATGCACAACTTTTATTTAAATAGCCACATTTTCTTTCAATATGTTTATTGAATTCTCTTTTATAAACCAAAAAAATAGTGTTATTTAATTTTATATTTACAGAGAAAAACTAGATAGTGCATTACAGGTGGTAAAAACTCAATAAAATTATTGAATCAGTCAATGAATGAAAAAATAAAAGAAGTAAGGAATGATGGGTCCATATGCATGCCAACATTAGTAAGGCCTAGATGGTGAAGAAGTAAACAAGTAAGTGAAAATCAGACTAGGAGTGTGAAGTCACAAAGCAATGAAAGAAATGAGACTTCACCTAGAGCTGTCCTGTTTTCTGGCCTTCTTTAAACCTGATTTAGCCTCTTCTGGTCTGTTATCAGACCTATCCTCATCCATAAGTATTTTTCCCTTTAATGTTAGGTAGTTTAAAACATATGCTGCCCCTTAGCCCTAACTCAACAATAATAATTTTGCACACATTCATAAAAGATCTTGCATTGCTAATTATCTTTTCAGGTATACCTATTATTCTTTGATGATAGAAACAGAAACTATCCTTTTTTTTGGAAGAGTTTATTTGAACAGTGATTCATGAATTAGGTAGAGCCAAACACCAAGTGGTTTGGGCTTCAACAAGGAGTATAAGAAAAAAAATGTTTTAGGTGTTCTCAGAATCAAGACAAACAAAATAAAGTGAAAAGCCCCTAGTTAGCATTTAGTTGGCAGATTTTGTTTGGTGAAGCTTCTAGTTAGAGGTTGGTTGGCAGTTTTTGATTGATTTGCTTGCACAGGAACCAAAACACTGAAGTTCCCTCAGCCTAATCGCTTTCAAATTAATGTTTATGCTATTAAAGGTGCTATTTAGGTCATTAAATATGAAATGTCTGATTTTGAATTGAAAGTATAGTTTATTAATCTCAAACAAGAAGCAGTAAAATTAATCAAAGCATGCACCTAAACTACCAACAAAGAGTTTTGTCATCTTAATGGTAGCTTGTTTATGCCAGTAGCAAAGAAGCCTGGAGAGCAAGTAGTGATGAAATAGTGAAAGGTATTTTCCATAGCTTGTTGAGAATTAAATATTTTTCCTTGCAAGAAGTGGTCCAAAGGCTGGAAGAAGTGGTAGTTGGTGCAAGGCCTGGTGAAGACAGTGGATGACAGAGTTTCCAAGTCCAGCTTCTGTAATCTGAGCAGCATTGTTTGTGGTCAAGCATTGTCTTGCAAGAGGATTGGCTTGTCTCTATTGACCAATCTTGGCTGCTTAATTGCAAGCATTTCATCCAATTGGTTGAATTAGACATCCACTGTAATCATTTGACCAGGTTTCATGAAACTGTAGTGGATCGTATCAGTTCTGGACCACCAAACACACACACACACACACACACACACACACAGACACACACACACACACAGACACACACACACTAGCCATTTTTTGATGAATATTCAGTTTTGGACTGTGTTTCAGCACTTCATCTTTATCCAACCATTGTGCTGAATGCTTGTGATTGTCAAAAAGAATCAATTTTTCTTCACACATAACAATACGGTGTAGAAATGGTTAGCCATTATGTTGTGACAGCAAAGAAAGGCAAGCTTCGAGACACTTTCTCTTCTCACCCCTGCTTAAGTTGTATGGTAGCTATCTATCCAGCCTTTTTACCTTGCCAAGTTGTTTCAAATGGTCCAATATTGTTGGGATAGTAACATCAAACCTTCCTCTAATTCATGTGTAGGTTGAGATGGATTTGCTTCCACTATAGCTTTCAGCACATCATTATGCCTCTTGGTCTCAGGTCGCCCACATGGCTCATTTTCAAGATTAAAATCACCATATTGAAACTTCTCAAGCCATCAACGTACTATTCATTCATTAGTCAAATCCTTCCCAAATGCTTCATTGGTATTTTGAGCTGTCTGTGCTGCATTGGTTCCATGACGGGACTCATATTCGAAAATAACACGAATTTTTGACTTGCCCATGGTTTTACCAAAATTGCTCTCAAAAAATTTTTGAAAGATAATCACAAGTCAAAATATGCATTTGCAAGACTGAGGATGTACCTTCACAATAAAAATAAAACAAGAAGTGTCAAAGTAAAATGTCAGAGATATCAATGGTCAAACTTAGTACTTAAGGAAATTGGGCATTTTATACTTAATAATAAATATAATTATATTTTTATTGATACATAATGGTTGTGCATATTTATGGAGTACATGTGATATTTGGATACATACATGCAATGTATAATGGTCAAATTAGTGTAATTGGGATATTCATTGCCTCAAACATTTATTATTTCTTTGTGCTGGAACATTCCACATCTTCTCTTCTACCTATTTTGAAATAGACTATAAATTCCTGTTAATTATAGTTACCCTGATGTATTTTTGAACACTAGATCTTATTCCTTCTCTATAACTACATTTTTGTACCTATTAGCCAACCTCTTTTCAAACCCTATCCCCTCTAACCTCCCCAGCTTCTAGCAACCACCATTCTACTCACTACTTCTATGAGTTCAATGTTTTTAGTTCCCACTTATGAGTGAAAATATAAGATATTTGTTGTCCTATGCCTGGCTTATTTTGCTTAACATAAGGTCCTCAAGTTCCACCTATGTTGCTTCAAATAACAGGATTTCTGGTGTGTGTGTGTGTGTATACCACATTTTCTTTATCCATGCATCCAATGATGGACACAGGTTGATTTCACATGTTTGCTCTTGCAAATAGTGTGATCCAACAAACATGTAAATGAAGATATCTCTTTGACATATTGAAATCTTTTCCTTTGGACATATACCAAACAGTGGACTGCTTGATTATATGACAGCCCTAATTTAGTTTCTTGAGAAATTTCTATTTTCTATAGTTGATGTATTAATTTACGTTCCCACCAACAGTGTATGAGCATTCCCCTTTTTCCATATCCTCACCAGCATCTGTAATTTTCCATATTTTTGATAACAGCTATTTTAACTAGGGTGAGATAATAATTTGCTGTTGTTTTGATTTACATTTTCCTCATGATTAGTAATATTGAATATTTTTTCATATTCTTGTTGGCCATTTTATGTCTTCTTTTGGGAGATGTCTATTCAGAATTTTTTCACACTTTTTAGTTGTATTATTTGGTTTTTTGGGGGGGTTTTTGTTTTGTTTTTTTTTTTTTTTTTTGCTTTTGAGTTGTTTTTTTTTTGTATATTCTGGGTATCCCCTGTCAGATGGCTAGTTTGCAAATGTTTTCTCCCATTCTATAGGTTGCCTCCACTTTGTTAATTGTTTTCTTTCCTGTGTAGAGACTTTTTAGCTTGATATAATCTTATTTTTCAATTTTTGCTTTTGTTGCCTGTGCTTTTGAATTCTTACTCAAAAATCTTTGTTCAGATCAATCTCCTGAAGTATTTCCTTGATGTTTTATTCTAATACAGAAACTGGATCTTTAATTTTTCTTTATTTCTCATTCTCACAGCATCTCTTAGTACTTTAGAGCTCATTGAAAAATGATCAGGAGAAATTGAGTAATTCGTTACCATTTTAGATCACTGTAGGTTATCTAAACTGTTAAAACACCAATCTGATGAGTGTGTATATGTGTGTGCTTCTGTTTGGTTGAGAGTGGCATGGGGAAAGCCATTGAGTCCATACTATGGAACATTAAGTGCTCTATATTTCCTCCAAAGAAATATATGATAATAATATATTCTATACATTGAAACTCATGGTTAAAGAGGTAATATGACTTGATCAAAGTCTCATAGTTAGTAAATGATAGAATTTTTGTAGTTTTTCAAACTTGAATCTAGATTTCAATTCAGGGTCCTTCCCACTACAACAACTTAACATTTCATAAAGTTTGAGTATTAGAATGCCATTTATTTTTTTTTAGGCAAACACAAAAATGAGGTTTATTGAGGAGAGAAATATAAAATTATAGGGCAAGAGCAAGATATAGGTTTACAGAGTATGGTACATACACCACAGATGACCACCGGGCCCCTTTTCACAGCAGGAAAAGAGAGACCCTCCTTATGGTCGTCTGGGTCTTGTTTTATGGTGTTGGGATAGGGACCTCCTCATGATTCAAAGGTCACCATAGAACCACCTTGATTGGACAGTTGGAAAGCTGCATGACCTGAGTCTTACTGTGCATGTGGGTTCTAGGTTACTTTCCAGACTTTATGGTAGAATGTCATTTAAATTACATTAATTATAAAAAACATGTAAGCTTTGTTTGCTTCTGCAAAACAGTCTGGTTTAATTTCAAACTCAGAAATTAGAAAGTAGAAAGCAAAGGGATTTTTTTTTCAATTCCCAATATGCTGATCTACTAGTTCTCTCCTAAAACCACAGGCATCGTGATAGTCTTGAAATGATATATTGATTGTGGCCATAAGCGGAACTTTAATTGATCCATGACTTTAATCCATGTTTTGGTGCTATCAGAAAGAACGAAGGTACTGGTACATAATTTGAGATATACCAAATGCCTTGGTGACTTGAAGTATCTTTATAATTTTATAATAGTCACTGCAGACTTAAGCTGGAAATAACAGGAATAAAAAGGTAAAGTATATTTTAACAATCTCTTACTTTAAAATGAAAATAAAACCTGAATCAAAGCAAATGTATAAAATCAAGAAATAAAATAAATATATTAAGTCATATGCTGTTAAAGTACCATTAGTATTCTGAACTCTTATAACTTAACAATAGAAATACATTTTTGACTGGAATTATTCTGCCCAGTTGTGCATCATTTGGTGATATAAAACCATCTTACAAAATATAATGTAGGCTCAAAATTTTCTTCTCAACTACATTGTACAGTTTGCTTAACAGCTACTCTTTCTCCTACTGAGTAAATGAGCCAATAAGGTGAGGTAAGGGAAGAGGTGGAAAAGAAATAGGGAAAAAAAGTCATTTTCGCCAGCTATGTAAGAGAACATGCAACGACTATGTTATCTCATTCAGCACAAAGAATCCCTGGATTTCTTTTTTAACCACAAAGCAGCCGGTTTTTCCTCCTCCCTAGCTATCGTGCCTGACAATACTTCAGAGGCAGCTCCGTTCTTTAGCTTTTAGTTTCTGTTAAAATGTAGAATTGAAAGCACACTTTAAAGCTTTGATTTGGTATTTTTTTCCTCCTCACAGAAACAAATACCTAAAGGAAGTTCAGGCTCTTCTAAAGAGACCCTGAAACTACAACCAAAAATCAGGATTCAAAGGACAAACCATTGTCCAGGCATCCTATTATCCAAAGCAATGTTATGTTCACCAAGAACTTCAGAGACACTTGAGGATGCTTATGCAAATTATCTCATAGTGTGGGAGAAATCTAGAGTTATTCATGCCATTTAAATAAGTACTTGAGGAGCTCAAAGGGTAAAATGTGGTAAGAAAATGGTACACTGTGTCAAGAGACCAAGAAAAATGTTAAACCTTACATAAAAATAAACCTAACCTCAAAGATTAATGACTGCATGGAGTAAAAACAGGATGAGAAAGAACATAATATGTAAATGTGACAGAATTTTTATTATCAACTCTTTTAAGATTCCTAAAATACAGACTTAACAAGGAGATTTATTTATAATTACTATAATGTTTTGAATTTTACTTGAAGAGACTATTGTTTCATCAAAGAACGTTACTGTAGAGGAGAAAGACTTTGTCAGCAAAGGGTAGAGAAAAAAATCACCATCATCACAATACTAGGAAGTGTTTTGTATTTTTTCTCTATTGACTTTAATTAATCTCTCTCTCTGGACTTCTGTGAGATGGAAAAAGGTTTATTTTTGTTTTCAGAGCTTGCTTGCCAGATGGGATTCTTTGAACTATCGTTGCTCTAACTCTGCCAACCACAGCATTCATAGCTAAAGATTTTAATTTGTTTTACAACACGACAAAAGTAGAACAGGAAACTGTGTGGGCAGTGGAGTGGAGAGGTGAGGGTCAATTCTAAGGACACAGGCAGCTATTAGTGAGGTTGGCATACAATGCCATCTCTTTCTAGTCCTAATTATTATAAAAGATCCCTGGTGCTGAGGCTGATTTTTTTTCTTTAACCATTTAATTTCTAAAATAACGATAATCTAATCAGAAGCTTGATTTTTCTTCCCATTGCATTTTTTAACATCATGCAGTACAACATATTGCCCATAGTAGTTAATATACACAATTAGGTGCACTGATTTAAATTTCAATGTGTTTGATTTAAGTCAGGATATATTGTTATAAGAACTAGATATTAGAAAAGGCAGGTAGAAATCCTTTGGTAAACATTTTTAAACATCACAAAGAATATGTAGTGGGTTTAATTCTGAAATGATCCACTTCACTGAAAATCACTGCTTGCATA
This sequence comes from Cheirogaleus medius, assembly GCA_008086735.1. Lineage (NCBI taxonomy): Eukaryota > Metazoa > Chordata > Mammalia > Primates > Cheirogaleidae > Cheirogaleus > Cheirogaleus medius. The sequence continues at coordinate 55,118,967 of VBSM01003176.1, forward strand.
CAAGTCAAAAAAGCAATTTGCACCACCACTAACTGTGAATTCCTCCTGAAATCTTCCTCTCTCTTCTACAACCCCAGTGTTGCAAAAATGTTAGCTCACTAATGACATCTTATTTTCTCTCTGATCAAGGGCAACATATGAGAAAAGCATGAGGAAAGAAGAGACAGTTAAATAGAATTAAGAAATTGAGAAAAAATTGTTTTCTTCTTTAAACTTGGTTTTTAATAGTAGCTTATGTTGAGAGGAATAGACAGAGGGGACTTAACTAGTTTCTTAGCTAGACAATGGCCAAATCAAAGCCAAGAACAACACTTCCTCCTTTCCTCCTTCCCTCTCTAATTCCTTTCCTTTTTTCTCTTTCTTGATTGTTTTCTTGTTTCGTTACTTTTTCCTTCATCAAGCATTTACTGATATGACTATTCTATGTGAAGTAACATCATAGGTATTAAATATCTTGATATATGGTTAGGAAGGAGACATTTTTCATCTACAAATTAAAATTTCACAAATACCAAATAAGAACTTGCCATATTAGGTTCTGTGTTAAACTTTGGAGAACTGATGTACAATATAGACACTCTGTGACCTCATGCAATTTGGTATCCAAACCTATACAGTAAGAGTTAAAATTTCTGCCAAAGTGACTTGATGTTACTCAGTGACAAAGAGTAAAATAGTGTTCATGAATCTCAATATTCAATATGCATTATTTGCTAAATTCTAACCCAAATGCTAATTAGCATTGCTTTAAGAGAAAATATTACTCATCAGTGATTCTAATGCTAACAGTGATTTTCAAAGTGTATAGATGTACCAGTAAAGAGTGTCCCAGAAGCCAATAAAAATAAGTCTATATACTATTTTCTCAAGTATTCCATAGTTTGCCAAGTATGTGTATATATCAGATTTTTAACAAACATTTTATTATAAAAGTTTATAAACATAACAAATCTGAAAGAAATGTTAATCATGTAATAGCCCTCTATATTCTACAAACATTTTGTTATATTTGTTTTAGACTCTTTTTTAAAGTGTGACTTTTGGCTCAAAATAATAGAGTTCAAACATAGACAATTAAGCAAATCAAGACAATTCTGCATACATATTAGACCCTCATTATTTCATAGAAAACCTAATGGAATTAATGGGAGATTTGTTCAGAAAGGAATGATGATGGCTTCACACAAAAGACCACATTTAAGGTTTTTATGCCCATCGGAATAAAATTCTTAGGTAGATAGTGAGGGATTCTGGGTCTCCTAGGGAGGAAAATAGATGCTGTTGCCCCCATCTAGGTCCTGCCCAACCCTTACTCTCCATATCTGGGGGAGGAGGGAATGCCCTATAAATCTGCCAACCAGAAGGGGCACACCAGCTGCAAAAGAATGCAGAGGACTCTCTAGTTCATGGACTAAGCAGCATAGGTATCATAAAGTCCAGAAGGTGACCTAGAACCCACATGTGTAGTTATGGCTCAGGTCATGTGACTCCCAACTGTCCAATCAAAGTGGTTTCATAGTGACATTTGAACCATGTGGGAGGTCCCTATCTGGACATTATAAAATAGGACACAGACCTATAGCCAAGCTCTGTCTTCACCCTTCCTTTTGCCTGCCCTGCTGCAATAATGGGTCCAACCCTCATCTGTGGCTCATGTACCATGCTCTGTAAACCTATATCTTGCTCTTGCCCTATAATCCTGTCTTTTTTCAATAAACCTCACTTTTGTGCTTGCCTAACTTTGGCGTGTCTGGTCATTCTTTGACTGGACTAAAACTTAACAAAATCATTATAGAAAAACAGCACATTAAAGAAAAACATCTTAAACTATCTTAGCTGTAAATGAAGAAACTAAATTAATGTTTATTGTGTCAAGTTTTAGTCTGAAAATGTCAGTTCTTGACATGCTCATGGCCAAAGAATGATGAGACACACCAAAGTTAGGCAAGCATGAAAATGAGGTTTATTGAGGAGAGAAAAAGAGGATTACATGTCAAGAGCAAGACATAGGTTTGCAAAGCATGATGCATATGCCACAAATCAAGACAGGTCCCATTGTTGCAGTAAAGGGAGAGCAAAAGGAAGGGCAAAAAGAGAGATTGGCTATGGTCTTCATCTTATTTTATTGTGCCTGCATAGGGACCTCCCTTGTGGTTCAGAGGTCACCATGGAACCACTTTGATTGGACAGCTGGGAGTCACATGACCTGAGCCTTAACTACACATGTGGGTTCTAGGTCACCTTCTGGACTTTATGGTACCCACGCTGCTTGGCCCGTAGGCTAGAGAGTCCTTTGCATTCTTTTGCAGCTGGTGCACCAACTTCTGACTGGCAGATTTGTATGGTATTCCCTCCACTTCCAGGTATGGAGAATCAGTGTTGGGCAGGATCAAGATGGGGGCAAGAGCACTCACTTCACTTTTGTCTCTAGGAAACCCAGAATCCCTCACTATCTATCTAACAATTCCCATTTTGATTAATATTTTATCATGTACTGTTGGGGCAAATCCTGCAAAGTAAAATTAAAAGTAAATTAAAATAAATAGTTTAATGAAAATAAGTGAAATTTTTTAATTGTCACATTGTGATTTCCTTCCCAAACTATTCTTACCAACAGAGAAATTTTATTTTATTTCACTTTTTTATAAATGACATTAATACTTTCTATTATACTTTATAAATCTTAGTTAAGTGTCAGACAAAAGAGTTGTAAAAAAGCATACAGTTTTGTGTAGTCAAAGTAACAGATGCCTGGAAATTCTCAAAGTTGCATTATAGATCTGTGGTCCCCAACCCCCAAGACCTGTTGTAGTCTGGGCCTGTTAGGGAGGAGGTTGCAGAGCTCTGCCACTGCCCACCCCCACCCACTTGTCTGTGGAAAAATTGTCTTCCATGACACTTAGGAACCGGGATGGCACTCAGCAGGAAGTTCGCAGTGAGCTGTGTGTAAGCCAGCAAAGCTTCATCTGTATTTACACTGTATTGCAGCCGCTCCCCTTTGCTTACATCAGTGCCTGTGCTCAGCCTTACCCCATCCCTGTCTGTGAAAAAATTGTCTTCCATGAAATCAGTCCCTGGTGCCAAAAAGGTTGGGGACCACTCACTGTTCTAGACAATGATATGTAAGAGATCCTGGCTATGCAAACCTCTGGGCATCAGATTTCTTATTGGTTTCCCTTTTGCTTTTTTTTTTTTTTTTTTGAAAAAAGAGAGATTGTGCATGTGTATGTGAGAGAGAAGAGGACGAGAAAAACAACAGTGCCCTTCAGTCAAGTATCCCAACACCCAAAGGATCCTATAGTTCAAAAGTATTCTCAGTTTCTATACACAGAACAAGAATGACAGTACAAATATTCAAAACTGACATAGTGCTTACTATGTAGCGGGCCCTTTTCTAAGTGCTTTACATATACCAACTCATTTAATGCTCAAAAACTCTTTCAGGCAGGTAACATGTTAGAGTTGAGAAAAATGAGTCACAGGCAGGTTATGTAATTTGCCTAGTTAAGGTCGTACATTTAGGAAATTGTAGATACCAGGATTTGAACCAAAGCCCTTTGCTTCAGAGTCTTCACCCCTAACTACTTTAAGAATACATTAAAGATTCTGTTTCTCTGGTTTTTCTAATAGAGTTAATGCTAAACTCCCTGACCCATAACATTTAGGCCCGTGTGTATTTGTCTTGCCTAGCTCCATTGCTCATCTTTTGCCAATTAACTCCTTTTATGACAAAACCCTCTTCAATATCATCCATTTATAAATTCATTTAACAAAAACAGATCTTAGACGGCTTGGCCATTATTGCTGTTCCAGGAATCAGAATTTCTACTGCTTCAAAAGCTATGGATTCCTTTTTCAGGCAGATAGAATGACCCACATTTAGAACAAAGGTAACTGATCTATTATTTAGAGCATCTCAGATCCAAAAGAGTAGTACACAATCAATGCATGGCATTGGGCAACATGTTCTCTTTTCCAAATATTTATTTTAAGGATCACAAACAGAGTAAGAACAAAGAAATTCTATCAGAGTCTCACATATCTGTGTACTAGTTTAACCTGACTCCAATTTTATCAGTGGCATTTGGATATCTAAAAACGAATTTAAACAAATAAGTATCTTCTTCAAAAAAATCCTCTGTCAATTAAAAATTAAATAACATAAAAAGCAACAGGGCTTTTATATTCCTAAATACATTCCTAAAAATTTCCTAAGTATCAAAACTCACATCCAGAATGTTAGGTTAAAGCCTCAAGGGAGTGCCCATAGCCCAGGTGTAGCTAGAATCCTAATTCTGTGCCCACTAGTTTGCCGGCTCTACCTTAACACAGCAGTAACACTTAAGGAGCTGATATTATCCACCATCTACTTAAGTCACCCTTAGGGAAAAAAAAAACCCTAAATCTTCTCCCAATTAAACAAAACCAGAAGGAACAGCAAATGAGTGATTATCAAAATTTTATGCCTCTAAATAAATTGCATAACAATCATATGATATGATTTTCTAACATATTTGCAAAGAGGAACGAACACCCCTGGCCCTGGAAAGGAACCAAAGAGTTGAATTCTGTAATACTGACCACCCTAGTAGAGAAAATAAGAATTTTTTTTATTTCAGTGTAAATCATATAATAAAATATAGTAAAAATTACCTACTAAATTAAGATTATCAAGTAAATATTCCCCCAGCTTCTGAATATAAGTAATTTAGAATTTTACGAAGAGCATCTATTCCATGTTCTGAACATTTTATATAAATTGTAAAAATATATTCTAACACCTCCTATATAAGATTCTATAAAATAATAATAATAGCTATCACTTATTGAGGATTAGAGTGAGGTACCATTTTAAGTGCTTTATATATCTCATTGTTTAATATTTTTGACCACTGTAGAGTGTAGATACCATGTAAATCCAGCTTTACAAATGAACAAATTGGGGCATAGAAAGAAAAAGTAATTTGCCCAGATTTATAAAGTTAGTAATGTCAAAATCAGAATTTGGAGTCAGGTAATTAATGCTAATTCATCTCTCTAATGAATATGAAATGAGATGGACTTTAAGGCAGTCTCTTAAAGTGGTAAATCATTATACACATTTTAAACACTTTTTTAAAATATTTGATTACTTATTGTAATATATGTTCTACTCTGAAGTAAAATTTATTTTGATTTTCTTAGGTCTACATTTTTGCCCTCTATTCTTATAATTTTGTTTTTTTTCTAGGCATACTTAACCAATGTTTTGTTTCTTTTTCCTATTTTCAGATCAACAAATATTTATTTTATAAATATAATAATAAAAATCTCTTCAGAAGAAAATTGAAATTACCAAAATATTGCCATTTAAAATATTGTTTTTTATATCTTTCTGATATTTTGCTCTGAGGTATAAAATATTTTTTTCCACATTAGCTTTATATTGTACAATTTGGAATTCAATTCTATTTGAATATAAGTCCCATGAGGAAAGTTGTTTTTGCCTTTTTGATTAATTTTTGTCCCTATGCCTAGAACAGTAGAAGCTCAAGGAATAATTGTTGAATAAATTTGGTTTTGAATGAGCCTCGATCATTCCTTATATTAAAAATATTTTTTGCTATTCTTATCATTTGCTCTTATTCTTTTGAATTTTACTGACTTTTTATTCCTTTATTTCTTATTTCAGTAGAATTTCAATAACCAAATCAACATCTTTATAAATAATCTCACTGTATGTTTCCTTTTCATTAGATCTCTCATCTCTCTGAAATTTTTACAGGATTTATTTTCTGCATCAGGGAACAGAGCTCAGTTCATAGCAAATTATCATTTGTTTGCTCTTTTGATCCCCATTTCCATGTCACACCCCCTTTTGCCAATAGCAGCCCAACCTAATATACTTGACTTATACTTATATACATTGCATTTGTATATATGCTTGTAAAATGTGTAATATTTTATGTAATAATAAATTATATTTTTATATTATATCCTATTCCTTACTTCTTGTAATTTGGTTCCATGTGTTCAAGATCCATCCATCCCCATATGTGTATTAATACATCTGAACCATATCCTAAGATGGTTGAATTGTACTGCATGGTGTCCTATCACTACTTGCTCCTTCCTCCTTTACCTTCAATAGACACAGATATTACATCAGGTTATCATCCCAGAAAGAATGCTGAATTTAAAATTCTTAGGAATTCTATACATTTTGTATACATCTTACATATTCTATATATGTAGTATCACAATTGGGTAGCTCTTTTGCAAATTTTCTCTCTGTTCTCCTCTATATCTTGGTCTGTTGGACTGTTATTATAATCTGAAAGTGCTCTTTGAAGGGCCAGTGGGATTCAGTGATATGACTTAATATTTATTGGGATTTTCTTATTCAGATAAATTCTCCTTACTAGGTCAAATAATCAATATCAATTGCCCTTTAACGACATGGAAAATAGCAAGATACATGCGCCTCTCTTCTAGAGCAGGAAAAACAAAAACAGAAATAAAACTATAATTGAGTCATTAGGAAGAAAGAATTGAATCACACCTCTAGAAATGCAATTAACTTTCTTGAGGCATTGCAGTGATGTCATGTGTAGTTATAAACTCATATCCACTTTGAAGCAATCCCTTGAACTTTCTTGTGTCCCATAGTATGTGTCTGTAAATTGGGAAAATAAAACCTACCAAGGCAAAGATAATTTAAGTATCAATTATTCATATTTGTGAGAGTGCTCTCAAATTTATTGTAATCCTAGTCCAAAATAGTAAAAATTTAATTCTGATTTCTTTTATACCATAAGAACAAGCACATAAAGACAAGTTGCTTTAGTACTTTCACTAACAAAAATTTTGACCAGGAATAAAATGTTACTAAAGAGTGGAGGTTGGGCTGATGGTGGCTTAACGTGGGAATAAATTTCAATCTCTGTTGCACTACTATTGCAAAATATTTCTTTCTACCGTATCTGGGATAGCTCTACTGAAATGGCTTCTGTGATTCATTCCCGGTCAGGTTCACAGGCACAAGCCTACTGATAATTCACCAACGGATTACTTTCCCACACAACCTTATCTTTAATTCTCTTCTATCAGTACTGTGCACCGATGATACCAAAGTAAAAAGAAAACATGTTTGCGCCAAACAATACTCTTCATTGAAATGAAGAACATTGGGTGGGGGAAGGAGATGTTATGTAGAAGTAAGACTAAACTCTGGAGAGGGAGGAAACATTCCATTGAATTTGTTTACTTAGGTAATATAGAAGCCATGTAACAATCCAACCTCAAAACAAAAAATGTATTTACTCATAAGCTAAATATAATGAAAATCAATTGTTTCTATTTTTTTCTAAAACAGGACTCTCTTTATAATAGCAAAAACAAATAGCCTTAGCACAAGTGCAAATTACAAAGAGCGAGTTCACTGGGATTTATGAAGTAGAGGGAAAACTCTTTATATGCAGGATACCCTCTAGAGTAAACTAAAGGTGGAAGTGGGGGTAGCGGATGGAGAGCAGAGCAGGGATGGAGAAGCAAGACCAGTATGTTAAGTGTGTTCTTTAAGTCTTCACTTCTGATAAAGCTATAATAAAAATTATTGGTTTGTATTACAGTGTTAGTAATAACCAAACCATCATCTGGTCTTTCCAAAGAGCACGTGTGTTTTTGTTTTTACTTTTATCAAAATTAATGAATTTTTACACTTGAAAATATTTATTAAAATAAACTGGTTAGTTTAATTTTCTACATTATTTATACCTCATTTAAGCAAATGTTAATTTTTTATTATACTGAGTACACAGAGTAGGGAAAAAATAAAAGGTTGATTTCATTAGATACTGGTTAGAGTAATTCAACAAGTAGATAAACCACATAAAAATGATCAAGAATTCTTCATGTGTGATGAAGCCAGAGAAGCTTCTAAATTGTACAATTCACTATAATCAAAAAGACAGGTCTAGACTTTAGAGCTGCTTATTTTTTCAAGATCCAATAATAGTGTAAGTGAAAAAAAGTGATTATACTATAACTGAGTCTATAGGTCAACTGGCATTGGCCACATTTAGGGTCTGACTTCTTTTCTTTTTTCCTTCGTTGAGACAGAGTCTTACTCTGTCACCCTTGCTAGAGTGCAATGGCGTCATCACAGCTCACCGCAACCTCAAACTCCTAGGCTCAAGTGGTTCTTCTATCTCAGCCTTTGGAGTACCTGGGACTACAGGCACATGCCACCACTCCTGGCTAATGTTTTTTTTTTTTTGAGAGACAGGGTCTTGCTATGATGGGGTCTCACTCTTGTTCAGGCCAGTCTGGAACTCTTGGCCTCAAGCAATTCTCCTGCCTTGGCCTTTCAAATTGCTAGGATTATAGGCATGAGCCATTATACTCAGCTAGGGCTGGCTTCTTAAAACAGCATAAGCCATGCCCACCAAAGAAATATGTATTGAATTTAATATGACATGTCTTGATATTAGTGGATGACTTAGATGAAATGATGGAAAGTGATGGTCCTGCTAACCTAATGTGCAATAATTTTGTTTTTATGAATAAAGCCACTGAATAGTTATGCATAAAACCATCAAGTTAAAATCACTTTGAAATACTAAAATTAATTTAATAATCAATTTTAAATGTTTAATATGCTTTAAAAATCATAACACTAGCTTCATAAAATTTCCACAAAGGAGATGCTATTGTCATTCCAAAGTACAGATAAGTAAACTGAGACCAGAGAATATAAATCACAAAAAGTCATACAACTATTAAATAGCAGAGCTAGAATCAAATCCAGACAACTTAATGATAGTATCCATGATTTTAAACCATCACACTATGAATTGAGTTGTAGTTATCTAGATAGGTATGAGAAGTAAAGGGGCAATATCCTATTTATTCTAGGTTGAGCAAGATTTCACAGAAAGGAAGAAGCAAACAGACCTAAATAGCTACCAAATCTATTTACATGTACTCACAGAGGAAGAAAAAAGAGTTAAAGACTTCCCTGTTTTATGACCCACAAACCATAGAAACCCTTACTTATTTATTTCTTCATCTCCAAAACAACCCATCTCCTCATTTCACAATTAATCATTCCTTGCCTCACCTCATTGCCAACATCTAGGTCAGATAGTTTTAATTTTGGGGTAGCAATTTTCCAGTTACCAAAGTGCCTGGGAGCTTTCAGAATTTCACTTTTGAGGACACTTTCAGCACTTTATAAGCTATCACAAACAAAAAATTATGAAGCTGATTTTCCTATCTGATCTTTGCTAAAATCAAAGATAATTTCAACAATGTGTTTCTTAGATATAAAGCCCAGTGTTGACTTTAGTTTCTTAACCTCTATTCCCAACTTCCATGAATATCAACTGCTCTCTGGATTTTCTTCTTCAAGCCAAAGCACATTTTCTTTTGTGGGGAGCTGATCTTAAACTCTGACTTTTTGAATTTGAAGGTCATTTCTCCCAATCATTTCTTGCTGCTGCAGTCTATTAGCAGTTGGTACCTTATTGGAAAGAAGACTGTCTCTTCAATAAATGGTGCTGGGAAAACAGGATATCCATATGCGTGAGAATAAAACTGGACACTTATACCATTTGCAAAAATCAACTCAAAATGGATTAAAGACTTAAACATAAAACCTGAAACTGTAAAACTACTAAAAGGAAACAAAGGGAAAAAAACTGCAAGACATTGGTCTAGACAATGGTTTTTAAGATTTGACCCCCAAAGCATGGGCAACAAAATCAATCATAGACAAATTGGATTTCATTAAAACAAAAAGCCTTTGCACAATGAAGGAAATAATTAATAGAGTGAAGGGACAACTTACAGTTTGGGAGAACATATTTGTAAACCATATACTGATAAGAGACTCAAACAACTCTATAGAAAGAGAAGAAATCAAATAAAAAATGGTCAAGAGGCCGGGCACGGTGGCTCACGCCTGTAATCCTAGCACTCTGGGAGGCCAAGGTGGGCAGATCGCTCAAGGTCAGGAGTTCAAAACCAGCCTGATCAAGAGCGAGACCCTGTCTCTACTAAAAATAGAAATAAATTAATTGGCCAACCAAAAATATAGAGAAAAAATTAGCTGGGCATGGTGGTGCATGCCCGTAGTCCCAGCTACTCGGGAGGCTGAGGCAGAAGGATTGCTTGAGCCCAGGAGTTTGAGGTTGCTGTGAGCTAGGCTGACGCCATGGCGCTCACTCTAGCCTGGGCAACAGAGTGAGACTCTGTCTCAAAAAAAAAAAAAATGATCAAGAGAGAGGAGAAGGGATCAAGATGGCTGACTAGATGCAGGTAGCACATTCTCCTCCACAGAGAGGACCCACAACAATAAGCAGATACTTATATTTCTAACATATTATCTAGGAGAGAATGTTAGAATTCACCAGAGAAGTAATGGGAAGCACCAAAGTAAGGAGAGATTCAAGGCAGCTTGCCTGGCCAGGGACTGTGGAATATAAAACCCTAAGGGCTCCACACACTGAAATGGGTTTTACAGTCTTGGCTATGGAAGACCCCCTTGAGCCAAGCAGGCCTCAGGCCTAATGTAGGGATCTATCTAGAGATTACACAGGGACATTGCTCCAGAAAGGGAACCCACATGGAATCCCATAGGCATCCAAGGCTATAGCACCTCACACCTGTTAAAATGACTGTTATCAAAAAAATGAAAGTGTTGGCAAAAATGTGGAGAAAAGGGAACACCTGTACACTGTTGATGGGGAATAGAATTACAATATGTTCCAGCAATCCCGCTTCTAGGTATTTATCCAGAAAATTTAAAATTAGTTTATAGAAGAGATGTCTGCACTCCCATATTCATTGCAGTGCTATTCACAATAGCCAAGTTACAGAATCAAGCTAAGTGTCCAGCAACACATGAATGGATCAGAAAAATGTTGTGTATATACACAATGGAATACTATTCAACCTTAAAAAAGAAGGAAATTGATAAAATTGGAGAACATTATGCTAAGTGAGAGGAGCCAGGTACAGAAAAACAAATACTGCGTATACTCTTTTTTTTTTGTAGAATCTAAAACAATCAAATTCATAGAAGCAAAGAGTAGAATGGTGCTTACTAGAGACTGTGGGGGGAATAGGGAGATGACAATCAGAGGGTACAAAGTAGACAGGAGGAATAAGGTTGTGTTGTTTTTTCTGAGATATATTGCACAACATTGTAAATATAGTAAAGAACAATATATTTTACATTTCAAAATTACTAAGAGAGTAGATTTCACAGGCTGTCACCAGGAAAAATATGTATTTGAGGTGATGGATATGTTAATTAGCTTAATTTAAGTATTAAAATTTATATTCATAATCATAACATCACTTTGTACTCCATAAATATATATTACTATAATATAACTTGTCAATTTATAATTAAAAATTAAAATTAAAAAAATTCTCAGAAAGAGCATTTTTACCATAGAGTGAGAGTTAAGCCTACTGGTTAAAAGCACAGTGTCTTTGCCAATTCCTAATTCTTTCTCTTTGAAAAGTTTAATCTCTCTGTTCCTGAATTTCCTTATATAAAAAAATGAAGATAATAATAACACCTATCTAATTGGATTGTATTTAATATGAAATGAGATTTTTTTCCAAAAGGCAATGCTCTTAAAAACGTGCCTGACACAAATGGGTTTAATAAATGTTTGCTATTGCTATTATTTTAAAATGTGCAATTAATAGTATTGAAATTTATAAAAGGATTTTATAATTAAAAAAGTATTAAAAGTGAACACACTCCATTGAAAATTAATCCACTTAATTAATCTGCTTACTCCCATTTCACCTTCCTTTAATTGTCTGTTGATCCTTTTAACTGTCTCCGTATTAACTTGCCTCATAGTAAATGTTTTCTGTTTACTTAATAATAATAATAAATTAATTTGCAAATGATTACAGAGACTGCTTTTAAAAAGGAAAGGTTTTAACTTTAAATTCTAAAGGCACTATTTCAAAGAGAAGTGGGCAGAAGATGAAATTTTGAATAATTTAAAATATAGTTAAAACAAAATTAACCATAAAAGGTGTGATAAGATCATTTAGTAGCTGTTAATTTAAATAAATATGCTTTTAATCATCAAGTGGTATTTAATTAACCTGCAATAACTGTCTTAATTAAATTTAAATTAACTCATTATATGAGGCTTTATGTAAATTGTACATGAATGTTATATTTTTCTACTACTTTGTACTTAGCTAAAGTATTTCAGATATGCTGAAATGAAGGTTAAAGACTTTTTAAATATAATTTTCTCATCTATCCTTGCTGCAAATTGTATACTCTTGTTAGTTCACAAGTTTAAGTATTCTATTAATTGTGAAATAGTCACCTGCAAGTTGAAAACAATGCTAAAACACTTAAAATACAAAGAAAATAAGTCCAGAAATGTTGTGGTTAATTGCCCAACTTTACTATCTTCATATGTTTGATGTGTAGATACATAGATATAGATATCCTTTTTGTCATAATCCAATATCATTTTTGTATAGTTGCTCAAATAATTGAGATACTTCAGTTTTATGTGCTTCAGCTCTGTATCCAACCACTTCTTCAAGGAGCTGTACTTCATTCTTTTTTTTTTTTTTTTTTTTTTTTTTTTTTTTGAGACGGGGTCTCGCTCTTGGTCAGGCTGGTTTCGAACTCCTGACCTTGAGCTATCCACCCGCCTCGGCCTCCCAGAGTGCTAGGATTACAGGCGTGAGCCACCGCGCCCGGCCTTGTACTTCCATTCATCAGAGAATGATGTTATTTATAGATCAAGATCTGGATGTTGGGTGCACTCATTGCTAGTGGAGCATCACTGCTCTAGGCTTTCTCAATAGACAGGGTTAGGTAATATATGTATGTATACTAGCCCATGCATATATACATATCTATATTTATTTATGGGTCTATTTATCTGTATGTATATTTAACAAAACACACTTGAATTAATACTAATGCCTGAGACTCTAAACCAAAACAACAGATTTTATTCCAGCATTTTTCCTTTTTGTTTTTTTGCTTTTTAAACTTTTTTCTTATTCACTGAAAAACTCCATTATTTGCTTTTTAATACCAAGAATTATTTTTAGCTTGCTTACTAAGGTGTCTAAACAGTTTTACAAAAATTACCTAGATATATTTCTGTAGTGTGTATTTTTTTTTAACCACATGTTCTTTAAGGCTATCACTTTGCTACATTTGATTTCTTTAGTCTGATTTATCTTTCAGTCTACTAGACCAGCAGTCCCCAACCTTTTTGGCACTAGGGACTGGTTTCATGGAAAACAATTTTTCCAAGGACCAGGGGTGGAGGTGATGGTTTCAGTATGATTCAAGTTCATTACATTTATTGTGCACTTTATTTCTATTATTATTGCATTGTAATATAGAATGAAATAATTATACAACTCACCATGATGCAGAATCAGTGGGAACCCTCTGCCTGTTTTCCTGTGACTAGCTGGGGGTGATGGGAGACAGTGACACCCGAAGTGTGTAGCTTATGTCCAGTCTACTCTCGTTTTGCTTGCTGTCAAAGCAATCCTGCTTCACAAAGACAAAATGCTGGATATGGAAGCAAGCTTTTCAGTGCTTTTGTGGCAATCTCAGGATATTCTGCTTCAACTTTAATCCAGAATGTATGGAAATTTGAAGTTGTCTCAAACATACTTTTAAGGCCATCTTCATTCAACCTGGTTTATTCACAAATGGGTCATGGATCCATTCCTTCCAAGTTTAGGGATCTTTTGTGGTTGTGAAGCAATATTCAGACTCTTTTGAAAGCTGAGGTAGGTGATCATTAACCAGCTTGGACAAAGCAGGCCCTGGCTCAGTCTCTTTCAAAATTTCTGCTAATGTTTGAAACATGTCAAAAATCTCAATGTTCACTTGTCACCCCCATAATTCCAGTTTGAATGCAGCCACTTTATCTGCTGACTTGAACACAGTTGTCATTCTCCCCTGAAGTGACAGATTGAGTTCGTTGAGCAGGTTGAATATGTCACACAAGTAAGCAAGTTTTGTGACCCATTCTGTGTCATTGAAATGTGCTGCCAATGGTGACTGTTTTTCTAAAAGAAATCTCTGGAGTGGCTCTTATAAGTCAAAACCTCTGGACAGTGATCTACCTTTAGAAAGCGATCTCATTTCTGTGTGTAAAAGAAGATGTGTATGCTCTGTGTCCATCTCCTCACAGAGCTATGAGAACAGATTTGAGTTAAGGGCATGTACTTTAATGTTATTGATAATTTTAGTCACATCCTGCAAAATGTTGTTTAGTCAGGTGACTTTTTTGACTAGCCAGCATTTCTCTATGGATGAAACTGTGTAGACTCACATTCAGAAGCTAGCTCCTTGAACTGAGTAGTGAAACCAGAAAGCCATCCAGTCATGGCAGCAGCCCATTCATGCATATACCAACACAAAATGACCAGTTCAGTTTTCCTGATATGTAATTATTCAAAGGCTTGAATAGTTCTGCAGCTGTGGTGTTGGTTGGCAACAAAAGTGCATATAACATATCTTCATGCACATCCTCCTGAAAATATATTGCACAAAAACAAGCACTGTTGCCTTGGTGTCAACATTGGTAGACTTATTAACTTGGATTCCATACTACAGTGACTCAGTAAACCTCTCTAACAATTGTGCCTCAATATCCTCTGCTATTTCTTCAATTTTTCTAGTTATGGTGCTAGCTAGCTGAAAGAGGAACACATGCCACCATTTGAACTGCAGATTCTCCTAAAAGTTCATGACAAAAGTCCTTAGCAGCAGGCAGGATCAACTCTTCACCAATAGTGAAGGGCTTCTTAGCTTTAGTAATGCAGTTAACCACTAAGAATGATGCTCTCAGTGCAGACACATTTGATGAAGTGGTGGCCTTCAATACTTGCTTCTGTTTTTCATGTTCACTTTTTTTTTCTTCTGAAAAACTCCAAAGGCTTGTTTTTTAAAGCAGGGTACCTGGTCTCCATGTGGCAAAGCAGTTTTGAATGTTTCATGGCTTCCTGGGACAGCCGGTCACCACCTATCATACAAAGTGGGATTGAAGAATGTGAATCACCTGTTGCAATGAACCTATAATTTAAGTAGGACTCTTGGTATTTTCTTTCAAATGTAGTTTTCATTTTGTTGGCAGTCTTAGAGTCTTCTGCTATCTAATCATTAGATCTTTCCCCCTTTTCAGAGAAGCTCTCCAGTGACATTTGTTTTTTACTCATTTTTGCTAGGGTTAGCTTGTGGGCTTACCAAAACTCTGACTGAGACAAGTGTGCAGTGTGAGAAAGAGACATGTATGGAAGTGGTAAATAAAATAATGGGCAGGCCATGCTCAGACTAAAACAAGTGTCTTATTCTGACTTGTAGACTGCCACCAGATGCAACTGTACAACTGACATACATCAACTCACTTGCAACTATAACGTCTGCCACCAGATGCAGCTTAATTGTCACTTCCCATTCACTGATAGAGTTTTGATATAAATATGCAATCAATTGATTTATTATGGTCTCTGTGTAGTCAAACTTCTCTGCTGATGATAATCTGTATTTGCAGCCACTGCCCAGCACTAGCATCACCACCTCAGCTCCACCTCAGATCATCAGTTATTAGATTCTCATGAGGAGCCCACAACCTAGATCCCTCGATTGTACAGTTTACAGTAGGGTTTGCGCTCCTAGGAGAATCCAATGCAGCTGCTGATCTGACAGGAGGCAGAGCTCAGGCGGTGACACCAGTGATGGGGAGCAGCTGTAAATACAGATGAAGCTTCACTTGCTTTCCTGCCACTCATCTCCTCCTGTGCAGCCTGGTTCCTAACAGGCCATGGACTGGTACTGGTCTGTATCCCTGGAGAGAGGGGACTGCAGTACTAGAGTATATCTGAGTAGCTGGTGTTTATATTTTTGCTTGTTTGTTAGTTTGTTTCAGAATATTATGGGGGTACAACAAATGTTTTGGTTACATGGATCGCTTCTGTACAGCTTGAGTCAAAGTTATAAATGTACCCATGACGCAGATAGAGTACACTGTACCCATGAGGTGTGATTTCACCCATCCCCTCCTTCTCCTCACCACCTGCTTGATTTCTGTTGAGTTTGACTTCTGTATGTGCTCATGAGTGCTGATCAGTTAGTTCCAATTTAATAGTGAGTACATGTCGAGTTTGTTTTTCTATTCTTGCAATACTTCAATTAGGTCTCAAGTTCCATCCAGGTTGTTACATTTTTTTTATGCTTGAGTAATACTCCATGGTATTTTGTTTTGTCTTGTTTTGTTTTTTAAGTACTACGGGGTACATCTCATAAGCCATTGCTTATAAATAAATCGGCTCAACAAACAATTCTTCAGTAGTAATATTTTCCCCTCGAAATTAGGTATACAGTGATATACAATATCCCAGCCCTTAATGTAATAAAAAATAAAAAGCTATATGCCAGTTAACATAAAATTTAATTCATTGATAAAAATTAAATTTTCTTTCTAGATATTGCAGGATTTTTTTCTATGTTCTTCAAAATCATCAGTAAGTGTTAAAGAGTTATGCTCTTTCATTACTTTTTCTGGATAATCCATTAATCCTTTTTATCTAAATATTCAAACATATCTTCTACTCAAAAATTATATTATTTCTGTGAAATCATAAGGAAGGAAAAAATGTATTTACTATTCAGTAAGTGAAAGTGAATTATCACAAAGACCTTCTACCTCATCATCTTCATGTTAGTAGGCTGAATAGGAGGAGAGGAAGGGTTGGCCTTTCTTTCTCAGGGGTGTCAGAGGCAGAAGAAAATTCACATGTGTAGGTGGACATGTGCAGTTCAAACCCATCCTGTTCAAGGATTTTTTATAGAGAGAGAATTTAGTACTATCCATAGTTTTAGGATCTATTGGGAGCCTTGAAACTTCCAGGAATAAAGGGAAACTATTGTACAAGTGATCTAGTTTAGTGGTATCCTCACCAACATTATTTTTTAACCATTCTACAGATGTGCTGCAATAATTCATGGTGGTTTTAATTTGAATTTACCTAATGACTGGTGATGTTCAATACCTTTTCCTTTTCCTTGAGTGTTTCACTGTAACCTATGGATTATTTAAAAGTGTGTTGCTTAGTGTCCAAGTGTCTGGATATTTTCCTGTTTTCTTTCTCTTGTTTATTTCTAGTTTGATTTTTTATGAATAGAGAACATACTCTGTATGATTTTAAATTTTCTGAGGTTTCTTTTATGGATCAAGATATGATGTATCTTCTTAAATGTTCCTTGGTACTAGAAGAGAGTGTGCATTCTGCTATTGAAGAATGCAGTGTCTTACAAATTTTGATTAGATTTTCTTGCATGATGATTTTGTTCATTTCTTCTATATCCTTGAAGATTTTCTGTCTATCTGGCTATCAAGAAGTATGTTGAAGTCTCCAACTTGTGGGTTTGTTTGCTTATCCATTCAGTTCCATGGGGTTTTAATCATGTATTTTTTAGCTATGTTGATTTATATATTAAAATATAAAATTATTCTGTGTTCTTTGTCAATTGACTCTTTTACCATTATATATTTTCCTTTGTCTCTGATAATTTTATTGGCTCAGAAATCTATCTTATGTGATGAGATAATATAGCTACTCCTACCATAATTTAATTAATAATTGCACAATATTATCTTTTTGTCATTTTGCTTTCAACCTGTGTATACTATTGTATTTAAATTGAGTTTCCTGTAGAAAACACAGAATTGAGCCTTATATTTTGATTTGTGCTGCCAGCTTTTTTACCTCCAAGTATGGAATATTTACAGCAAAAAAAGAAAACACAAGAAACTCACATATATGACATACCTTGTGTCCCAAGGCCCTCTGTTAGTGTGCCCCCTTCTTTCCAACTGTCAGAGACTTATTTTAGTTTGTTTTATGAACATTTTCCAGGATTTTAAATTCTACTTGGCAGGTGGAATGGGGAAATATTTATCTATTTTGTCTTCTTAGTAGTGGAAGAATATTTTGATTATTAAAAAATTTATTATTATAGTGAAGGTAGGTAAAAAAAACTTATTTTTTTATTTCACTTGTTCTAAAATAATTTTTCCAGAGAGCATACATATCTTTTGTGATATTAGATAAAGTACAGACAAGAAAGAAAAGATGCCTATAAAACAAAAATGTTTGTTGTTGAGGGTACAAGATTAAGAAATAATCATCCCAAACTCTCTGGAGCACTCATATCTGTAGAATGGAGCCTATTTGTAGAATGCCCTTCTTCTTGTTAGGAGACATTGGACTATCGATCATAGGAAACTGAAATTATGTGTGGTTTAAATCATAGGGGAAGTGATTTTCAATAACAAGAAGTCAAAGACAAGCTGTTGTGGGTTTTTTGATAGCTCAACAGTGTCGTCAAGGATCTATGCTTTCCCTGACTTTCTACTTTGAGTTCCCAGTGTATACTCTTATACCATTATGACTGAAGACTGACCACTTTGGCCAAATCATCACCTCCACAGACACTATGTTCAAAGGCAAGAAATAAAAGCAAAGATTATGAAATAGGACCATTCATCTCATGTAACTCTCTTCTTTTGTTGATGACAAAAATCATCATCAAAAAAAAAAACATTCTTAGCCAACTTCACATAATGTCAAATTATCCAGACTAAACTGAATTCCAGCTGAAAAGGAAGCTCAGGAAATTTAGAAGTTAGATATCTGTTTCACACTAGCCATTCTGGTGTCATAATGGTGAGCTATAGAGCATATAAATAGGACATTCTGTGTACTGTTGTTTTGTGGAATTAATTTCATGGCAATGAAGTAAAAACAAGATCCTGTACAAGAACTGTAACATGTTTACAGTTAGCATTTTACTGAGCTAAAAAGCCCCATTTTACAGACACTTAGGCTCATTTTTTCATTAGTATTTCTTAGTGATTATGAATTAGTACAAGTTCAAGTATCTCCAAAGCATTTTAATAATTATTATTTTTTAAATCTCTACACTAATATTTTGTAGTAAATGCTGAGAGTAAAATCATTTCTCAAGTCAGCATTTCCAAAAGTATTACATATACCCTAGTCCAAAAATAATTTCCAAGAAAGTAATTTTCCAAGCTTGAAAAATTGGTAAATGCTGCAGACTCTATTTGTCCTTGGAGAGTCTCTGCACACATATTAAAGGCTCTAGGAAGTTCTAAAATTTAAAAAAAGGTTTTATATTCGTTTAAACTTATATTTTCTAAATGTGTAACCCTTTTATCCCAATTAAACCTATATATAATATGTAGAAATTGTATTCTAGGAAGTCTATTCAGGAAAACATTGCCTCTGCCATGAAGAAGCTAAGAAATACAAATTTAGCCCTGCTGAATTTGCCTAGTCTGAACTTCTTTGATATTCAAAAGTAGCTTGAATCCATAGAATACTCTTTATTTGTATCACTGATGATGATTCCACACATTGCTATTAACAAAACTCTTCTATTACATTCTTTCATTTGATCATGATAACCTTGGGATTTAGGTTTTATTATAATTGTCAACTTATAGATGAAGAGAATCAGAGACACCAAATAATTCATTTGCTTACAAGCAACTTAGTGACGAGCTGCAAATAGGACTTAGATTTAAATATTTTCTCTACATCTTGCTCCTAGCTATTGAGCACATTATTTAATGTCTTCAAGCCAAGGTTTTCACAGCTGTAAATGAAGGATGATGATGAGGATTCAAATAGCTGACATTTAGTAAGCATTTAATAAATGCACAAGAGATTATCATTATTATTACTATTACTATACTATTACTATTACCATATTCATGAGTGCAGCCCAACTATGTCTTGAAGAGAGTAAAAATCATTTGGTTCAGTGGAAAGATTTTATTTCTATTTTCATATTCCAGCTAATACCTGGCTCCTTCATAATCTCCATGGTTAATAATAAGCTTCGCAGAAGTTTTTATAGACTTCATCATGCCTTTTGTTTTGACACGCTACCTCTTAATATTCCTTCCCTTTATCCTAGAATTCCATTCCATTACTAGTTCACCTAAAGAGTTGGTATTTATCCTTCACAGTGAATATTAAATGCCCTTTCCATTGTGAAATTTTAATTTTACTTTCCAGTTGCTCTCCTCTCTGGGTTCTCACCCATATTGTAGCATGAATATTGTATTGTACTTTTCTATTTACTTCTCTGTTTTCTCACTCTATCACAAACTTCTTGAAAGCATAGCCCATGGTTTATTCATGCCTATATTTCTGGTGACTGGCAACATAAGGGCACATGGTATGTTTGTTACACGACATGCTATTTTGTCTATCATAAAATATACATCAAAATGTTTATAAAATCGTTTCTTGTTTTTTCAAACACATGGTTTCAGCATACTTTATTTTAAAAGGACATAATAGAAAGTGACTTAAAATATCTATCACTGACTGAAAAACAATGGCTGCTATTCTTAAACTATACCAGGTTATTCATAAAATCAGTTAAAAATTACTTATATGGCTTAAATAAGGGATGTACTGCTAGAACATCTGCTCAGATATTTTTGTTACTGGCAATTGTGGAAACAACAGTTTTGTGTGTGTTTTTGTTTATTTTGTTTTGTTAGTAATGTATGTGGATATTTTTATTCTCTTTAGTTTCCCATGAAGATCATCTTATTGCCACTTCATCCATTCCTTTCACAAATATTTGTGGACTTTCTCACAGGTCAAGTACAGATTAATATTAGAATAGTGAGCCAAAAAGACTACACTCAGTACTATATGACCAAACTTCTGTTCCCTTCTGTTTCAGAAATGCTTTTAAGAAATGCTATCTCTTTTTGTCCTTTATCTAAAACTTTCTAAAATCCCATAAGAGTTACCAGGTAGCACTGCATATATTTCTAAAAACATACTTGCTAGAGGGAATCTGACTTCCCAAGATATCTTTATTTGGAATTGAATACATAGTGTCCAAAGTGCTAAACACTTTTTGAACACACCTAGATAGTTGTGATTCTGGTTTACAGTTGCCTTCAAGGTGGCCTCTGAGATTTTAAAAATGTTTCAAACTGAACTTGATGCTTAGCTGTTGGGAGGCTGTTTTATGTTATGTCCTCTGACTTAGAGCTGAGAAGAAACTGTTTTTAAGATGGGCTATGTACTCAATTAAGACATGACATTGATATTACAATGCATTTATTGTTTTTGACTATACAGGTACTCATCTATAATTATTTTCTGTAAGATCCAGGATCTTGCTATTACTCCATTGCCATTAACTATATATTAACTCTATAACACAGGAGAACATAGAACCCCCTATTTAAATTCTTCATATCTCACCAATATGACACTGGAATGGTTATGTGTAATATAAATATCTAACTTTTAAAATTTATTTACTGCAGTCTACAATCATGTTTTCAAGGTCAATGTCTGTAACAATAATTTTTAATTCTGATCTTGACACTTGAAATCACATCTGTATGATATTTCACACGATATTTAATATGGTGCTACTTTCATTCAATTACTTATTATGGGCACAGTTCTATTAGTGGGAATAATAATACAGTATAATGACAATGATAGAATTGGAAGAATGTGATTTTATTTATGTATACTATATTAAATATATTTCTATCATAATCTCAAAATTGCAGGAGAGTCCTTAGCCTGAACAAGGGATACCCTAAGTCAGGAGAAAAATAATCTTCTCTCTATTATGTTCTATTCTGGAATGAAACATTTGCTTCGATATGAGGAAGAAACTTTCTCTGCCTCTTCACCCTCTCCCCTGACCAAAATTTCAATTTCCAACTCCAGAATCCAGTGACTTCAAAAAATACTTAGGAAATTATCTGAAGGACACTAAACAAAAATTTAACAAATTTCCCATTTATTGGCCATTCATTTATCATTTTTATAAGTAATCTCTTCAAATTTTACACATTTTTGAAAAAATTTAGTTTTGTCATTAATTTGTAGTAATAGTTTGGTATACATTGATACAAATTGTTTCTGATATATAATAATTTCAAATAATTTTCTTATTTTGTGGCTTCCCTTTTCAGCTTCTAATAAAGTCATCAACAATCAGAAATTTTGCATTTCCCTGAAGTTCAATTCATCAGTTATTTTTTGTTATATATAATGCTTCTATGTCATAGTTGAAAGACAAATTCGTTTTTGCAAAATCTTGAAAATATTATCCTATGTTCTAAAATATATATAGTTTAACTTTCATATCAATGACTGTGATACATTACATCTTGAGATATCATTATCTACGTCTGTGTGGATGTGTGTGTGTGTGTTTGGTAGGATGTAGGGCTCAAGGTCCATGTTTTATGTTTAAATATTCAGTTGTTCCAGAGCCATCTATTGGCAACTTTTTCTCCCATTGCTAAAAAGCACATGACTATACTGCTGATTCCATCATGAGAGAGTAAATATCAATACTACCAGACTTGTCCTTTATAGGAAATTGAAGAAAATATGTTAAAAACCTGTTTTCAGGCATTGGACAATAAATAGTACAGGATTTTGACTCTTAGGTCAGAAAAAAAAAAGGGGGGATATGCATCATGCTTGCCTAGCCTTTCTGACTGATGGCACTTTTTGGATAATGGTACAGGAAAGACAAGTTCAAGGAAGGCCTGGTAGACATGCTAATTTGAGGGAAACACAGAGCTAGATGACTTGAGTTGGCTGGAATTTTGCAGGTTAGAATGCTGAAGAGAGAGCTACATAGAGAAAGCACTCAAGAAATCTGCATATGGTTCTCTTGAGTCATTGGCTGACTGTCAATCCATAGATGGATAGGAAGGCAGGCCAAAAATGATCTGTAAGCTAAAAAAATTCCAAGAGCTTATTCTTAGGGTTTGGAAATATCTGTGCTCCTATCAGACAGAGTAGAGTCCTCAGTAAACATCTAAAGCATTTAGCAGAGATATCAGAAAGAATACACCTTAAAAACAGGTATATATAATTTCTAGAGTAAGGGATACTTTAAAACTTCAATAACAATGCTTAAAAATAAGCCTCTATGCCAACTAGTCCATAAGAAACTTGACTGCCTGCCAAAAAGGGGCCCCAAATCGTTTTAAAACATAAGTCACTCAAGAAGGTAATGCTCACAGTGTTCAGTGTTCAATCTAACATTATTAGAAATGACAAAAAGCAAGAAAACATGACCCATAACCAAGAGTCAATAGAATTGAATGAAGAAATGTCACAGGTAATAGGAAGAATAACAAATATGACCCCATTGATAGATGAAGAAAAAAACTGCAAAATGCAACACCTATGTATGATAAAAATTGATAGCAAACTAGGAATAATTGGAAAGTTCTTCAATATGAAAAAAAATTCACCAAAGAAAACCTACAGCTATGCAGATTGAAAAGAAAGGAATAAAATTGCCATTATTGATTGATAACATGATATAGACTATCATAAGTCATAGATAAAATATCATAAGTAATATACAAATATAGAATATTATAAGGAATATATAAAAGAACCTACTAGAATTAACAATTAGCAAGATCACAATATATAAGCCTAACATCCCCAAATTAATTATATTTGTATATAATGTGAATAAACAACAGGAAAGTCCAATAAATAATATAATTTACAAAAGAACATAAAATTCTTAGAGATAAATTTAACAAAATACATTAAAAATTATGCAGTGGAAACAAACAAAATTGCTAACAGAAATTAAAGAAGACCTAAATAAATATTCATGAATTGGAAATTTCAGTCCTGTTAAGATGTCAATTCTTTTTAAATTAATTTACAAATTCAAAACTATCAAAATGAAAATTTCAGCAGGATTCTTTGTATAAATTAAAAATCTGAATTTAAAAAGTATTTGAAATTCGAAAGAGCCTAACACACTTAAAGTAATTTAGAATAAGAACATATTGCTATCTTAATTAAAGAATTTTTTTAAACCACAGTAATCAAGACAACATGGAATAGTATAAAATAGACATATAGGTGAAAGGAGTATTATAGAAAATCCAGAAATTTTCACACACACAGTCAACTGTTTCTTGACAATATTAAATGATGTAACTAAAAATATTGAAAGTACCAATGATTGGCATGGATGTGAAGCAACTGGACCTCTCATACTTTGCTTTTGAGTATAGCAATTGGTCTAAAAGTTGATAGTAGAAGATGTCTGTAGTTTCTTATAAACTTTAAAACATACTTATCACATGACCCTGTAATTCTACTCTTTGGTATTCACTATAGGAACAAATAATTGGCAACATAAAATTTGTATATGAATGTTTATAGCAAATGCATTCGTAAGAGTGTTACAAAGTAGAAAAATCTGTTAAATGTTATTTTCAGATTTTTTTTTCAGATAAGAATTTTCTTCATTTCCCTTTGGATAACTCCTTTCAAGCTTTAATATTAAAATCTTCTGTCATTTCCTCTAAAGTATCTTCCTTTCCAGCCTTCATCCATACTAGGCTAAATGTCCCGTGTCTTCTCACAGAAGAGGTCTCCTTCCATTTTCATGTCACTCATCACATTAAGCATAATAAATATCTTAATCTCATGTTTTTTCCCTCTATCTGAAATGTTTCAGAATAAAGACTGTTTTATTCTTTATCTTGGACCTAAAAAGATGTTTGTCACCTAGTTTGTTATATCATATATATTTCTTGACCTATACTAAATATACTGGTATGGTCGGAAAAAATTTAGAGATGTTTATCCATTTCATTTTTCCCCTTCTAGTTCCCTTGTTCCCTTTCTCCCTTTCCAGTACCAAACATCTCATTGTGTATTGTCTCAGGAAAAGGATATGTGAAGTTAGAAATAAGACAAAACCTAAAAATATTCCCCAGAGTTGGAACAGAATTTGCATGTATTGGAAAATATCTTGTCTAGAAGCGTTAGTAAAAATTGTTTCTACCTCATTCTTAACCTTACAAAAGAGATGAGAAGGCAATAAATCTTGGCAGGAAAGAAAAGAAAAAAGACCAAAAGAGAGAGGTCTGTCTCCATTTCTTTAATGTGCTGAGAGGCAAAAAAAACCACTTAGAAATCTGTGAAATAAACAGAGCAAAGGAACCCTTGACAGGATGGCAATGAGGTACATCAACTCACTTTCACAATGATTCTGGTAGTCCAAGGGTAGCAGAGAAACACAGAGAGCTGCTGGACAAGACAGCAAATGTTAGAAGAGGATAATAGATGTTTCTGGAAATATCCATGAACAGATAAGACTAGGAGTTTTTGGCCAAATCCTTCAAAATAATTTATTTTCCCTCAAAGACGATACAGGCTTGCTGATGAGGAAAGCCCTGAAAAAGTTTGAGATTAACTTTTGAACTAGCTTAATGGAATGGAGGTTTAAAACAGAAATTAGACCAACTTGTAAGTGACAAAGTTTAATTTTTTACATGCATATGTCGTGATATCCTTTATTTTAATGTAATATCAAGATGCATTCTTTCATGTAAAGTCACTGAAAACATATCTTTTAAAGGAGTATAGAAGGACTCTTTCTAGGTCTTGGGAAAATCACATTCATTTGCTATGTGTTTCAGAACTCAAGACAGTGAATGGAATTCCTATATATTGACAGTCCTTTACGCATGTTTCATTTGTCTTAAGTTAAATTTTAAAGGGAATCTTATAATACCATGGTGAAAAATGGGATACAAATGGCAATTTTCTATGTGTTATGTCTTTTGGCATGCTGGCCTTAACCAACTGGTAATTAGTGAATGCCCCAGGCATCAGGTTGAAAGGATTAAGCACTAGAAGTTTAGATGAATTATCCCAGAAAATCATTTTGCAACTGTATAAACTATCTTTTCATATCATTCATGTAAGTTTCAGAAAGCATAAGCCAGCTAAACTGAGAAATACATTCCTATGTGATTTTCCAATCTTTGAGTCACTGCAGGAATACTGACTATTTTAGTAAAAATTATTTCAGAGAATGTTAGACTTGATAATTTTAAGAGGCACTGGCTTAAAATGACATGATCACTGAGTAACAGAAACTATTTGTTAGCTATAATGAACAAGTAGATCTTGTAACTGAGACCTAATTAGTAAATAGCCTTGGGGGATTGTAGTCAGGTTCTAAGTGGTAAATATGAAATAAACAGTGGTGTGTGATGGTTTTATTTGTGTTTCAAAATTTTACCTGTAGCCTAGTTTTCCCCACTTTTTAGAGGTTATCACTAAATTGAATGTTCAGGTGTGGATTCAATGTGGTCATTAGTGCATTATTCAGAAACTTCTCATAATAGGATATCCCAAAGCAAAAAAGAATTGGCAAAAGCCTTCAATAAAGATAAGTTTGTAAAGACAGGTGAAAGGTCATTATGTTGGCTTACTGTTAGTCTCATAGAAGCCCTAGAAATAAGGTATTCCTGTTGAGGGAATTTCTGCATTCTTAAGTTCATAGTTTAATGTTTTTGAGGCCAGAGATTGATTGATTCAGACCCTTCCAATTTGGAGAAGAAAGATTATTTTAAAAATAGAAAACAGCTTTCTCACATATAAATTCTGGTTTGTCTTTGAGTAACCAAGAAGGCTTATTATTGACAGGGAATGATAGTCTACAATGAGAAAAAGCTGGAGAATTAAATTCTTAGCCATGTATCTACTATCAGAAAAATTCTTATTTAATTGAAAAATGACCAGAAAAATAGATTGTAAATACCAAGTGAATAACTTCCTAGGCTGGTTAGTAGCCAAGAGATCTACAGGGCTCTAGGCTTAATGACTTTAGCAAATTACATATGAGGTTTAATGTACCTGGCCCTATTATTTACACACACACACACACACAATATTAATTGATGCAACAGCAACTCAGCAATAAGAGAACACTTCACATTCATTGCATCTAGGTAACGTTGCATCTGTTCATGCCCATTTTGCTGGAATTTCTATATTCTTCACAAGTCCTGCTGCTTGAGCAATATGTTCTCCTTTGTATGTAGCCAACTCCATTTGGCAAGTAGTGTCTCTGACCATCTGCAATTGATGCATAGCTAGTTTTGTTAATCACTCCCAAAGGCATTTACTACACTTTTTTTCATTTTCAATTAATTGGTCCCAGGTCATTTCATCCTGCAGGGAGCTGCATTTACAGGTAGCTAATACAACTAAGAGGACTGACACAAGCTGCTGGATACCTGGCCAATGAGCATATTACGAGAACAAGCATGGCCTATTAAAGAGCTTTGTGCTGAGCTAAAATGAAATTCCAAAGCATTGACTGTGTCTTATATTATTCACAAACAGCAGATAGAAGATAACAAAAACCCAACTGTATCTCAAGCACACTAGGAGGTGCCTATATTCCTGGATCTAGATGAACTTCTTTGTCAGTACCTTGACAATAATCAAATATGAAAGTAGGCACTCACAGAAATGTGGCAGAAGAGAAAACGACATACTGGGTTGATACACAACATCACAAATCATTTCTAGGTCTGTTTTGGATTTTTGCTTTTGGTCTTTTAATACTCACAGTGATGTGATCCTTGAAGAGTTAGTTTTATTCATTTCCTTATTGGCCTTGAGGAAATTGTACTATATCATTGATCAGATGGCTAAAAATACTGGGAAAACAAGATACGGCCAGAAAGATGTGAACATACAAGGAATAATGCAAAATGAAAACTTCATGATTTTAATGTTACATGGAAATGTTCAATGATAAAGAAGGATTATGGACATAATGGTTGACCAGTTGCAACAATGCTTTATATGTATTTAGAACTTACACAGTGTTAAAATAACCTTGAAATGCACTATTTATTGGTATCTTCGCAAGAATTCAGTAAGATGGACAAGTATCAACATTTTGTAAATGAAGCGGCTGGAGTTTAAACAAAAGAAGTGACATGTCCAAGATGCCATGACCAATAAGCATAGGACTGGAAGGAATCACCCATCCTCATATCCTGACCTATGCCACTTCCTTTTGCACATAGACCATGCCACTTTTACAGTAGTTATCTGCCAAAGATTTCTCATCCAAAGAGATAAACATGTATGAATCCAGAATATTTCTAACTTCACTAGAACAAAATCTAAATTCTGTCATCCTCTTTTGTGCCCATAATATTTTTTTATTTAATTCTCACAATAATCCTGTAAATTAGTTTTTCTTTTTGATTTCACATGAAGAATATTAGGCAAAATTAGAGTAAGGTTAAACAGCTAATAAGTAGCTATGGAATTCAAGCAAAGTTCATCTTTTTTTTCAAAATCTGCAATATTCTTTTCTCTTTGCTTTTCTTTTTAGTACCCATGTGAATTATTTATGAGTTATTTTTAATAAAGTTAAAATTGTGACTGCAGTTGACATATTTTTGGCAGTAATATGACACTTGCTACAATTTGACATCAAGTTATGTATAAGACTTAAGTCTCCAGATTCAGCTCTATCTCACCTTTTTAACTGCTCAGAAGAAAATGATAGATGGGAAAACCTCATGCAAAACTTTTCTTCACTTAAGTGAAAATTGAGATATACCTTAGTTGAGATATATTGAGATATACCTTGTCCCCTTTGCTTTCCTTTGATCAGGGTCAAAGTTTTTTACTTTTAGTTCTTTGAGGAATCACCATACTGTTTTCCATAGGGGTTGTACTAGTTTGAAGTCCCACCAACAATGTATAAAGTATTCTTTTTTCTCTCTGCATCCATGCCAGCATCTATTGTTTTTGGACTTTTTAATAAAATCCATTCTAACGGGAGTAAGGTGATATCTCATTTTAACCTAAAATATTTCTACTCCCTTAATATTTTGAAATAAAAATAAAACATTAGAATTGTTTGACTGGTGGAATGTGGAACATTCAGTGACTTTGAAAAGAATCTACAATGGAATTAATTTCTTAATTTTTAGGTTTTATAATCAGTTACAGGGATTTAGAGAAAGCAATTGAAAGAATATATTATTTTCAAATAAATAATTTTAATAAGTTGTTAGAATAAAAGCAAATGTGGCTAATTAAGAGATCAGAAGGTATTTTGAATAATTAGTGTTTTACTGTGGAGTAAAATTTGTACCATTCTGACAAATCAACTTTCTTAATCAACAACAAAAACACAAAATAGCCTTCAGGGTAAAATAATAATTAACTGTAAATTAATAAACATTTTGACCAATGTTAATGCATCAATTCATTAAATATTGTTTGAAAACCATCATTCTATTCTCTTTTTCCATTAGATCAATTATTTTAATATTTAGCTCCCACAATATGAATGAGAGCATGCAAGATTTATCCTTGTGTACTTGGTTTATTTCACTTAACATACAGTTCTCCTGTATACAACTATTATGTACCCATAATAATTAAAAATCTTTAAATTTTAAAAAATAATTAAATATTGATTGAGTGCCAGGCACTGTTCTAACTGTTTAGGATACATAAGTGAATGAAACGTTCTAGTGTCCTTGTTTTGAGGAGCTTACATTCTAAGGTCTATAGCAATGCCATTCAGATGATGAGAGACTAAAATCTGTACTTTCTACTGGCTAAGATATTGTCATTTATTTTCCACATACCTCACATGTTTCCATTAGTACATTCTGTGAGAAATTCTGCAATTAATATAAACTTCACTCAAATTCATTTGCATATATATCCTAAATCCTTTCTTGCTTTCCTCCTGGCGACTTTTCCAAAAGAGCTCTTATTTGCAGAACTGTGTTAATTTATGCTTTCTAACCTCTATGTCAAAAATAACTTGGTTCTCTTGGGTGAAAAGGAAACCTTACCAGGAGTAATCTGCCTTTTGATCTTCATCAAGGGGGACTCTGAAACAACTTGAGATCTTTTACTGCTAGCCGATCCCTGTACTAAGGTAGCATTTCACGGGGTTTCTGCACTAACTATCTTTGGGTCTCCTCATAAGAGCCCTATAATAGTCATAAATATTCCTCAGGAGAGCAATACAGAATCTGAAAGGCCTATAATAGCTATCATAAATGAATAATAAAATGTAGAAAGGACAAACCACCATGAAAATGGCAAATGAATATGATGACGTGTATACTGTATATGAAGTAATTATTTGAGTGTTATATTTACAGAAATTCTCCATAGCTTTTTGTGGTGTCTGCAAAATTTAGCAGAAGCTATATATCCTGTAAAATTGGTGGCATGGAAAGGGGTGGTTCAGCACAATAAAACTTAGAAGCTTCTTTTTGTTTATCTTTTAGAATTAAATCAAGTTTAACCATCTGATCACACTTACTTCTGAAATTTATGTCTTCTTTTCTACAGTTTCTTCTGGAAGCTTAATTATTTTATATGTTACATTTAGGTCTATTTTTCTTTTTTATTTTAAAATATTTAATTGACAAATAACAACTGAATATATCCAAGTTGTGCAATATGATTTGATATACATATACTTTGCATAATGATTATCACAATCAAATTAATTAACATATCCATTACCACCCATGCTGTACATCAGATCCCCAGAATTTATTCATCTTATAACAGAAAATTTGTACCCTTTGATCAACATTTCACTCTGAGCATCCAAATAAACTTTGCTTACATACATCAACATCAAAAAGAAACAATATGCCAAATAATGGAGATTTGGGACTATTGTCAGAACTCATCAAACAACTAGCAAGGAAGCTTAGCAGTAAAGATGAAAGCATAATTCATGTGGGTGTAGGGGGATGGGAGGGTATATGTATGTGTTAAGAAATTTATGAAAATGAATAATCACTGCATGACTGTCAATTTAAGAAGAAAGAAGTGAGAGAGATGCATGCAACATTACATTGTCCTTAATAAGCAAAGCAATTCCAAAATCCCCATGGAAATGAAGAAGTAAGACACATGCTGTTTACAAATGAAGCTTGTAATGTTTCCTGGCTAAAGGCCTGTTATCCTTTTAGGAAAATGTGTGTGTATATATGTATGTGTGTGTATATGTATGTGTGCGCATGTGTATATATGTAAAAGAACATATATACAAAATAAATTCTGGAAAACCTAGATAGGAATCAAGGGGCTAGAGGAGAGAGGGATATACTCACAAATAATGGGTGCGGGTGCAGTGCCTGTGCACTTTGTGTGGGGAATGGGCACGCTTGTAGCTCTGACTCCGGAGGCGCAAAGGCAGCTTATGTAACCAATGCGTTTGTACCCCCATAATATTCTGAAATTCTAAAAAAAAAAAAAAGAAAATAAATTTATCGTGAAGAAACCTGGGGGGAAACACCTAATCTGCAATCATCTCTCTTTGCTTCCCAGAATTTTTTTCTGTATTGATTAAGGAAAGGTCTTGTAGAAAATACCTTTGGAAGCTGTGTGCTCTGAAGAAGAGTCCTTCAAGGCAGTTCTCTTAGTTACAGAGTCTTGTTAGGCCAAAAACTGTCTTTGTAGTCTTACCCCTAGCTTACTAAAGTCTCAAGCTGCTTGCCTTCCTTTTCTGGCTTGCTTGTCAGCCCATTATGAGAACTCTTATCTGGATTCTTGGAAGAATTGTCTCATTTCCAATCCATTCTGCCATATAACCTTCCTAATCTACAAATTTCATCAAGTAAAGTTGCTCCCCTCAAATCCTCCCACACTCTCAGCACAACCTATCTTTTTAGCCTGATAAATCTTCCACACTAGTCATAAATCTTTTATTCCCTGATCTGATCATAAAATTTCTTGTGCCTTCCCTCTATTCCACCGTTGTCACACCTATCCAGTAGTATAGGTCCTACTCACATTCTCTGTCATCTATGAACCCTTGTTTACTACAGCTGCTAAAAGCTATTCCTTTAATAACAATCTGAAGCATTCAACAACTTTATCATTGACTGTTTTGCATTACTTATATTTTTATATATCTTCTCTCCAAAATATTATGGCTAATTCCTAGAATTCATCACCTCGGTAAAATAATATTTTACACACACCTGATTAGACTAAATAGGGCTTTGTTTCGTTTTCTAAAACGGACCTGATACTTGTGATTTCTTCAAGACAAGAAAAAAAAATTAAAGACGTGGTACTATAAATTGAATTCATTCTTGGTTCACGATAATTAATTCTGAAGTCTGCTTATAATGGAAACAAATACTCCACTGGCTAATTTTTAAATTTAAAAACTTCCTACAATTATTCCTATTTAGTTTACTCATGTGGATGTGCATGACATTGTATAAAGAGCATACGTTTCTGGGATTTCTCGTTAATGAGGCAAACCACTTAGCCTCTTAATAATTCTGTCTGAGATTCTCATTTACACAATAAATATAAAACTTCCTTCCCATTCTACTGCAAAAAAACTGTTGAATGAAGCAAATGTAAAAACAGGTGTCAAATTAATTTGCAAAGTCTATACAAATGTGAGCTATTTGTATATGCCAGTGCATGCCTTCAGATTCTTTAGTGTGCTCTGATACTGATACATTGATGAGCCAATCATCATGGCTGTTATAAGGTACTCTTAAGGACATGTTGCTGATTTTATTTTTTTCTTCTTGCTGTCCTCTGCCTGCTGGTTTTTCAAGATGCACTGGATGCAGCTAGGACTGACAATTAACTGTTAATGTATTTGTATGTTAAAGTATAAAGTATTTTAAGTTGATAAAAGAGAATGGTTTCGAAAATCTTTATGTAGTTCATTAAATTGATATACTCACTTATCTTCAATATCCTGCAGAGAGAGCAGATCCAGGCTACTGTGTTCTTTCTTTCAATGATCTTTTTTTACTCTTCTACAGTATGGCCATATAATCTGAAAACATAGATATAACCATTTTACCATACCATGCAATAAAATATCAATAAACCTTTGATTATATTAATATGTTTGCCTAAGTTACCGGACTTGGTTGCCACACTATATTTATGGTATAGTAGTGTCTAATAATGAGAATTGGTTTCTATGTGATGTTTATAAAACATATTTTGGTAAGTATTGGTGGAAAGATTAATGAGTAAGTCTACAAAGGAGAATCTAAGAGTTTAAATCTTATTATTTCTTACTAATTTTCCATACTTCCAAAACTGGTACTTATTCAATGCATTCTGTATTAGTGTGCACAGTATATGTCCTTCAGTACATATTCATTTTTCCCAGTGGTGTGATCAACTCTAGTAAAGTTTCTGATGATACCATGTATATACTTTTGAAACTCTACCAGATTGAAAGATCTGTTTACTCTTAAAATTGCAGTTATAAAACCATGTATTTTTTAAGACTGCTTAGTTTTTCAAGCAGAATTAATGATTCTCCATACTTCAGTTTCTTAGAAATTTGTGTGTAGCTATATCACATGTGTTGCATTATGATTACCTGCACAGTAAATATAACAGTTGTCCAGAAGAGATAGTGAGTTTCATGAGGTCAGGAATTTGGCCTGATTCATCCTTATATTTCCTAAGCCTGTCACATATTCTGGGCAAATAGTTAGCATATAACAAATATTCACTAAAATAAAAATCATTCCTAGGTTGCTCATCAGTAAATGTGAGTAGTATTCATGAAAATACAACTCACTTAGAAAATAAATTATTAAAATTGAAAATGGCTATAAAAGCTATATCAAAATCTATCTTTTTCTTCTCCAGAATGTCTCCCAGTTAATCACACTAAAGAAGAATATCTGTTTTTCTATCTTGCTCTTTTTCAAATATGAGTTGCCATGACAATGTGAATCATGATGCCATGGCAGAGGCTAAGTGTAGATGACAATTCAGTTTAATTTACTGAGACCATTTCCTGTGTCTCTTCATTCCCTTTTGCATACTGGCAAAATTGACTATGGTACATTTAAGCAAAGATTAGTTGATGCCTGGGGGTGAATATGCTCAGATATTAGACTTGCAGCAATAATACACTTGACAGTAGTTGGCAATTCATGGATTTCAATGTCACCACTTTAGTCATTGCTCCAACAAGATTTGATTCTGGAGAAAAACTGTTTCATGGAT
The DNA here is from genome assembly GCA_008086735.1 of Cheirogaleus medius. Taxonomy (NCBI): domain Eukaryota; kingdom Metazoa; phylum Chordata; class Mammalia; order Primates; family Cheirogaleidae; genus Cheirogaleus; species Cheirogaleus medius. The sequence continues at coordinate 55,152,930 of VBSM01003176.1, forward strand.
AAAGTCTGTCATTTATTGCCATTCATCCTACATTCCCACAGTATGCATGCTATGCTCTTTGTCTTTTACTCAGGGTCCTCCTCCATTCCACGAGATGACTTGTTTTCTCATTATTGCCTTCTACAGCAAGCAAAATCCATTATAAAGCATTTTAACATTATACTAAAATGATTTAAAACATTAGTTTACACTGCTAATTTGAACTGTAATAGAATCATAATCTAAATGAATAAATCATCATTGCCAAAATTTCAGTCATCAACAGGAAAGTAACAGCAGTTTATTGGAGGGCCTAAGAGCCTTAGTCATGGTCCTAAAGTTACAGTACATACCCAAGCACTAATTGTATTTATAAATGTAAGAATCTTCAGCCTGAGTCAGACTCTGTGTTCATTTCACTTCATATATGCATATATAGGTATCTACCTATTTATCAATCAATCATCTATCCATATATCACATAAACTCACTTGGGTTCTATCAATTTGATGGTACATACACCTAACAAAACAAACTGGTTATCTTGTGAATTACATTTATACATCTAAAAGTATTTCACTTCTGGAGATTTCTGTGAATGAGATTATTTAGTTGGGTTATGATAAAATATATGGGATAATTTATTGGTGCAGGGATCAAGCATTCTAGGAAGTTTTTCTCTAATTAGAGTTAGTAAATATACTCTTTCACTTTTCTTTATAAATTAGTTAAAAAATTAAGAATCTTACAGTTTTAACTTTTTATAGTGTTTTGTTGTGTTTACCATATTTTGAAAGAGAATGTCAACAGCAATTGTTTACAAATACTGAGTTAAATTTTTTTTCCATAAAGACTAGGATTATGAGGTCCTTGTAGATCACTTACTGTCTTTATTTATAATTTTAGATATTGAGTTGAGATTGTTTGAAATAAAATGATTATAGGAATATTTGTTACCTAAAAGTAAGAGGATATGTCAAGGCACTTTATGAATTTTCATCAACCATCAGGGTAAAAGCTTCCACAATTAAATAAAGTTTAAGGAGGCAGTAGAAGAAAATACTATTACTACTATTACTAGACTATGACTGCTAAACCTATATTTTGATTTAAAAATAAAATTTCAGTGTATTTACTTTCATAATTTGTTTAGAAGTTTAATATTATTTTGGTAAAACCTTGATCTACCCATACTGCTACTTTCTCTCTCCTACTTATTTCTTAGGGAGTAAAAGAGGGAATACTTTGCAAAACTTTCTAAGAGTCCACCCTTTCCTCAATGCCCAAACCAAAGGCAACACAGGAAAAAAAAACTACAGCTCAATATCCCTTATGATTATAGACAAAAAATGTTCAACAAAATACTAGCAAACTGAATTCAACAGCAATTAAAAAGGAGCATAGACCATGCCCAAGTGGGATTTATCTCAGAAATGCAAAGCTGGTTGAGTAAAAATCAATCAAGGTGACAATACATTATTATAATAAAGGACAAAAATTACACGATCATCTCAATAGACACACAAAAAAGCATTTCACAAAATTCATCATGCTTTCATCTTTCACTATTAAAACAAATTGACAATGAGTATAAAGGAGCTTTTTCAACCTGATACAAGTCACGAACGGAAAACCACAATTAATATTATACACAATGGTGACAGACTGAATGCTTCTCTCATAAGATCAGAAGCAAGACAAGAATGTCTAAACTCAAAACTTCTATCCAAGAAATAAAACTATCTTTAGTCACAGATAACATAGTCTTTTACATAAAAAAATCCTAAGGAATTTATACACATTCAGACACAAAAAACTATTAGAACTACTAAATATGTCCAACAAAATTGCAGCATGTAAGATTAACATACAAAAATCAATTGTACTTTTATATACAAGCAATGAACAACCCAAAATTATAATTAAGAAATAATTCTACTTGTAATAGGATCAAAGTGAATAAAATATGTAGGAGTAAATTTAACAGAAGAAATACAAGTCTTGTGTGTAGAAAACTGAAAACATCATTCAAACAAATTACTGAAGATTTAAACATATACAAAGATATCCCATATTCATAAATTGAAAAACTTAATGCTGTTAAGATGACAAAAATACCCAGTTTGATGTACAGAGTTAATGCAATCACTGTCAAAATCCAAACTTTTATGAGGAAATTAACAAGATGATCTTTAAATTCATTTAGAAATGCCATCAACCAAGAACAGCCAAAACAATCTTGAAAAAGAAAAACAAAGATGGAGAACTCAAAATTCCTTACCTCAAAACTTACCACAAAGCTACAATTATCAAAATGGTATGGTACTGTCATAAAGATAGGCATATAGATAAGTGAAGTACAATTGAAAGATATAAAGCCTTATGTTTATGGTCAATTAATTTTCAACAAGTATGTCCAAGACAATTAAATGGGAAAAAATAGTCTTCAACAAATGATTCTGGGACAACTGATCTTCACATGCAAAGAATGAATTTGGACACTCTACCTCATATCATGTACAAAAATTAACTAAAAATGTATGCAAGACCTAAATATAAGAAAGCAAAAATATAAAACTCTTAAAGAAAACTTAAGTATAAATCTGTGATATGGTGTAGGCAATAGCTTTTTTTACATGTGACATCAAAAGCCAAGCAACAAAAGAAAAGAGTGATAAAATTCTCGACATCACTAATCATCAGTGAAATGCAAATCAAAGCCACAATGAGATATCATCTCACCACATTTCTTTGTAGCAATAGAATGGCTATTATCAAAAGGACAAAAACAACAGATGCTGGTGAGGATGTGGAGGAGAGGGAACACATACACTGTTGGTGGAAATGTAAATTAGTACAACCACTATGGAAAACATTATGGAGATTTCTCACAAAGCTAAAAATAGGAAGAACTACCATACAACCCAGCAAACCCACTACTAGATATCTATCCAAAGGAAAAGAGTATTCAAAGGGACATTTGCACTTGCATATTTATCACAGCACTGTACACAATAGCAAAGACATCGAATCAGCCCAAGTGTCCATCAGGGAATGAATGGACAGAGAAAATGTAGTACAAACACAATGAAATACTAATCGTCTATAAAAAAAATGAAATCATATTGTTTGCAGCAATATGGATGGAACTGAAGGTCATTATTTTATGTGAAATAAGCCAGGCACAGAAAGAAAAATACTGCATGTACTCACTCATATTTGGAAGCTAAAAAACTTAATCTTGTGTACATAGAGAACAGAACAGTAGATACCAGAGCCTGGGAAGGGAGAATGGGGGAAGAGGATGAAGAGAGGTTGGGTATGGGTGCAAACATACAGTTAAATTGAAGAAATTAAGTTTTAATGTTTGATAGTGACTAGTATGACTATACTTAGTAACAATATATTGTATATTTCAAAATCATAAAAGGAGAAGACTTGAAATGTTACCAACATGTAAAGATGATAAACCCTGAAGGTGATGGATACCCCATTTACCCTGACTTGATCATTATACATTCTATGCATGTAACAAACACACACATGTACCCCATAAACATGTAAATTATTATATGTCAATAAAAGAGGGGAAAAGTCACCATCAAAAAGTGAAATTGCAATGTACAGGATGGGGATAAATGTTTGCAAAACATTTGTCTGTTGAGAGACCACCATCCAGACTGTATTTTCCTAGAAACAATTGCAATTCAGCAATAAAAATGAAATAGCCCACTTTAAAAATGGGCAAAGTAGTTGAGTAAACATTTCTCCAAAGAATATATAAAAATGGTCAATAAGCACCTTAAAAGATGTTTAAAGTAAGTAATTTTTAGTGAAATGCAAATTAAAATCGAGATAAAATATCACTTCATACCCACCAGGAGGACTATTAAAAAGTTAGACAGTAGAAATTGTTGGCAAGGATGTGATAAAAATGGGACCTTAATACACCATTGGTAAAAACGTAAAATGGTGCAACTGCTTTGGAAAACAGTGTGACAGTTATGCAAAAAGGTTAGATTTACTCTATGATTTAGCAATTTCACTCTTCATATACACCTAAGAGAATAAAAAAACAAAAGTTTATACAAAAACTTTTATATAAATGTTCATAGTAGCTAATTGTAATACCCAAAGGTGAAAATACCACAAACGTTTATCAACTGATGAATGGATAAGTAAAATGTGATAAATCAATACAATGAAACATTATCTAATCATAAATATGAAGTACTGATACGTGCTACAACATTTATGAACCTTAAAACATTATGGTAAGTGTTAGAAGCCAAACAAAAAAAGTAGCATGTAATTCAATTTATTTAATATATAAAATGTCTATAACAGGTAAATCCATAGAGATAGAAAATATATGTGTTTACTCCAGGCTGAGTTAAGAGGCAAATAGGGAGTGACCATTAGTGGATACAGGGTTTATTTTGCATGTAATGAAAGTGTTTTCAAATTTGGCTGTGGTGATATTTACACAGTTTTGTGAATATTTTAAGCCCTCTTAATTGTACGATTAAAATGTTAAATTTTATGGTATGTGAATTATATCTCAACAAATAATTTTTTAAATTTTTTTTGACCCCTCCTCCCTTTTAAGAACATAGTCTCATTCCCAAACTTTTTTATTTTACTATTTCAGCCACAGATTGCTCTTGCCAGTCCACGCTTAAATTTCTGAGTTGATATCAAAATTATATAGTACTAGAAGGAAAGAGCAAGAGAGAGTGGAAGAGATAGGTAAAGTTATTGGATTTAAATGATTTTAATTCACATGATTTTTAGCTTCATAAAATTCATATGCATAATTTTCCTGCCTATCTGGCCAGAAATATAAAAATACATTCAATAAGATTATTCAAATATAATTGCTTCTTCGCACTATTACTAGTAAGTGTCCCTTCATTTCTATCAAGGGCTTTTTAATTGATTTTTGGAACTACACTGACCAGAATGGTCACGAACTGCCATGCATAGTTCTTGACTGCTTGAAATGTAGCATATGTGTAAATATATACACTGGCTTTTAAAGATAGTATGAAATAAAGAAAAATGTAAAATTTTTAATTTAATATATTGGAATGATAATATGTTATACAGTGTGTTAAATAAACATTATTAATTTATCTTTTCTTAATGTGGCTACTAGAAAATAAAAAATTATTAATACCTGTGTGACTCTCATTATACAGTCATGCACAACATAACAATATTTCCATAAACAACTGACTGTATATATGATGGCGATCCCATAAGTTATAGTACCATATTTTTACTGTATATTTTCTGTTTAGATACACAAATACTTGCCATTGTGTTACAATTGCCTACAGTATTCAGTTAAGTAACATGCTGTCCAGGTTTGTAGGGGAAATAGGCTATACCATACAGCCTAGATGTGTAGTAGGCTATACCATCTAGGTTTGTGTAAGTACACTCCACTATGTTCACACAATAACGAAATTGCCTGATGGCTCATTTCTCAGAACATATCCCCACTGTTAAGCAACGTGTGACTTTATTTGTATCGATCAGTGCTGGTTAGAAGACTATATTCTCACAGTGACAACCATTCTTGCTACCTGAGATGTCTGGATGTCATTCTTAATTAAATAAATTTTAAAATGTATCTGTGACACTTACCACTCCCATCACCGTTTGGAGTGAATGAATGCATTTATCTATAAGACAAAGAATGTCTCACATATTAAAATGGAGTTACCTACAGGTATACATATTTTAAACTTATCATTTATCCATCATCTCCTCTATTCATATATTTCATTATAAAGTCTGGATGAATAATATCTCTACCCTGTTGACTTTGGTAATTTAGGATTAATATATAGAGATTTACTACATTTTTAGTAAACTTCTAATTTACTCAAAAGTAAAGTCATTAATATTTTTGAAAACTGTGTCGGATTGTCTTTATTTTCCCTATCACTGTACACTTCTCCACTCTGCTATCACCTTGGGAGTCTGATTTCCACCAGGCTGCCTCCTCAGGATCCCTTACCCTTTGGTTTTCAGTTTGGTTTGGCAAAAAAGAGACGCTGATAGGAGATTAGGGAAGAAGGAGAGAGATGCTGGGCATTTGTTTTCCTATTTCTCTCACTGCCAACCTCAGTTTGACCTTGGCTGTGCTTTTCTGCCTAGGACCAAATCCGCCAAAAAGCAACCCCTATTTTATACCCGTGATTCTCTCTGTGGGGCCTGGAAAAGACTCCGGCTGGCAAAGGCTTCCCATCTGTGTTAGCACTTCATCATTTCTTGCTCCTTTAACCTTGGCTACACCTTTGAAAAGAGCCCCTTCATTAAATTCTCTTCAGTTACCTGTTTGAATACACCATCTGTTTCCTGACAGAACCTTGATTGACAAAGAGAGTATCCTATGTATGCTCTATCCATTATTTCTGTAGTAGACTCTCCTAAGGGCTCAGTGTATTGTAGGATAACCCTGAGAGGATTAATCTTCTGAAGTGGAAGAGTTTGTACTTTTGCTCTGAGCAATTTTTAAAACATTCCTGAGAAGTTTTATGTCCACTTTTTCTCTAGGTCTGTAGTATAATTTTGTAACTCCTCCTGAATATCTAGATAAGAGGCAATCAAAGATTTTGTTTTCTTTATTTTCCCAAAAAAGCTATATCTGGATAAGGTAGAAATTTTCTGTGCTGTTTCTCATGTGACATAGAACATCATGATCTTTTAGATAAGTGGTAATCAAATATTTTTGATCATGTACTTCTAAACTAATTTTCAAAAGCAATGTACTTCACGCCGTATTTTTAGCTTGACATCTAAAATATTTTATCCAGTGTTTAAATATGGATGGAAGGGATGTTATCTCTACATACTGTAAACATATATATTGTAAAGTATCACTCTCACATCATTCAATCAGGTGTGCCCAATAATAGGAAAATACCATAGGAATTTGATATTATCATCATCCAATTTAAAAATTGATGGAAAAACTCTTCATTAACAAATGAGGATTTTACATAAATTTTCTCTTCTCTTTGTACTCACATTACTTTCCACACAGAATTATACCTTCATATAGTATATTTTTATTCTTTATAGTCTTTCATATGATCCCCTTTCATACTACACTGAAGGAAAATATATGTATATGTATATACACACAGACACACATACAAATTCACACTAATATTTTTCTCAGAGCATAATATCTACATGTTAAATTTTTTCTCCTTTGTATTTCAAATTGATTACAAATCAACAAAAATATATTAAAACTTTTAACAAATAATTATTAAGTATGAAAAGTAAAATGTTTAATTAATTCACACATTTTTAATGAAATGAATGTGTTTTCTTTGTCTCAATTATTTTTTATATCTATAAATGGCTATAGTTGCTAGAAAGAAAAATAATTTAGGCTCAACTCTATGTTTTTTATAGATTAGAAGTTTGAGAAAATGTGTTCACGTGAACTATTAATAAGAACTTTGTTACATCAATGTCACTCGAGTTTTTTAACTCTTAAGTAACTTGTCAGCTAAGCTGAGAGAAAGAGAACTGAGCAGTCAGGTGTTGGGTAGCCATTACAGCAACAAGCCAAAGAGAAAAGGGTTAAGCCTTTCATCACTTACTGTGATAGTGTTAGGAAGAGTCTCAAACCAGGGAAAGCACGGGCTCTATTTTCTCCCATGGAACAGCCTATCAGGAGAAGGCCCGGTGGACCAATACAGATGTGGGGATTGTCTCACTCTTGAGGGAGCCCCAGACAGAAGACTCTGGCAGTTTTATGAACTCTGGGGATAGAGGCAGGGAGGGCTACAAGGGAAGACTAGGAGTGGAAAAGTACCTGGTACTGAGTCAGAGTGGGAAAAAGTGTTTTTAAGGTTTTTCTCTCTTCCCTCCACAGAGAGGCCTCAGCAGAAGTATCTGAAGAGGACCTCTACACAAGACCTCAGAAGCAAATGCAAATATGCAAAGAGCATGACCACCCTGGCAGGCCTGAGTGCCTGACTGTGGCTCCCTTAAGACACTGCAGTGCAAATGCACCAGCTGTGTCACAAGTCTGGTGTGGGGAAGGGCAGTTTTCTCATATGAACTCTGCCAGATAAAGCCTTTGTCATGGCATATGGTCAGGCATGAAAAATGACATAGATTTTTAACTAGGAACCAGAATCCTTACTATATTGTATGCTAAATACCCAGAGATTGAACTGACATCAAAAGTTATTCCTAATAATCTTTCAAGTGACAACCAGATCAAGTCATCTTTCAATTATGTTGAAAGCAAATTTTTAAATTTACATATGCAAAATGTTTAGCACCTGTTTTGCAAAAATTTTTGCTACTCAGTTATTAGAATCGCCTTTGAACAACATTGTGAATTATCCATTTGTTAGTTGCCCGAAGGCTTTTATAGTAGTCAATTATACTATCCTTAGTAGATTTAGGATGAGTGGAAGGCATGCACTTCTTTGGTGACTGTGTGTGTGTGTGTGTGTGCGTGTGTATGTATAGTTTGAGAATATTAAAATCAATTCCTTTGAACTATTTATGCCCTCTTACCCATTCTAAGGTCTCTATGTACTCCCAAGGGGTAGATGTACCCAGTTTGAAGATTAGCATGATGATCACATAGGTAGTAAGTGGTGGAGCCAGGATGCAAATCTTGGCAATCTTCCTTGAGATCAAAGTTCTCAATACTGTACTTAGTTTCTGAGGTAAAGGTTTCAAGATCTGCCTTTGGCCATATACAGATTAAAACATTTTACATCCCACATTTATTTTCTTAGGAAGTTACTGAACTCTATCTAGAAAAATGTGGATTGGCCAGGCATGGTGGCTCCAGCCTATTAATCCTGGCACTCTGGGAGGCTGAGACAGGAGGATTGCTCAAGGTCAGGAGTTCAAGACCA
>VBSM01003176.1:55161917-55209859 GCA_008086735.1 Cheirogaleus medius
GAAAAATGTGGATTGACTCGGAGGAATAAAAAGGAAAGTTCACAATGAAAGCTGTGCTGCCAATCAAGAGAGCCACAAAACCAGATGGGACCAGGAGGGGAGAAGCAACAATAAAGTTCACCAGGAAAACTGTCAACAAATGGTGCTGGCAGAATTAACTCATTATTCTCCTAAAAGCAAATAAACTGGCATCCTTATTTCATTCATTAACAAAAATCTGTATTAGTGGATTCAATGTGAAATGACAAATTGTATAATTTTTAAAATAAAATAGATTAAAAACTTTATAATGTCAAAGTGGGAGATTTCTTAAACAAAAAACAAAAAAGCATAAACTCTTAATGAAAACGGCATTAAATGTTAAAAACTATATTTAAAAAAACTTCTGTCAGTCAAAAGTCTGCTTTAGGTAAGTGCAAATAAAAGTCATATACTTAGAATGTTTAAAAATAAAATATATAATTATTCTTTATATATTTTGCTTAACAAATCAACAAAAATTACTTAATTCACTAGAAAACTGACGACATACAAAGAAGATACTTGTGGAAAAAGAAATTCAAGTAATACTGGAAATCAAGGATATGCAAATTGAGCAACAAAAAATATTTAAAATTCAGTAGTTTCAAAGATTTTATATGTCTAGCAGTTTCAATTGCTGGCGAAAATTTGGAGCAATGATAAGTTGGTTTGTGGGCATATAAATTGTTGAAATCAATTTGATAAGTAATTTGGCAGTGTCTAGTAAAATTGAAGATATACCCATATGCCTATGATCCAACAATTATTCTCATATACATTAGAGAATAATAATAATGTGTATATAGAATCCTTCTTGAGACTCACAAATATACCTACATAAAAGTTTCCATTGCAGCATTATTTATAAGAGATAAAAAGAGACAGAGAAACGGATTTCAGAACGGATAAATAATGTGGTAAATTCATAGAGTAAAATACTACTGTACAGCTGTACAAATGAATGATCTGAAACTAGATATAGCACACATGGATGCTCTTAAAACATAATAATGAATATAAAACGATATGATGAATGATACGCATAGTAAAACATTTATCTACAATTTCATTATCTAAAAACATGTTATATGGTGTTTAGTAATGTATGCATATGTAGTGATATATATATACATATGTGTGAATATATATACTTAAGTATAATTTGTCTATATGCATTATATAGTTAAGAAATGCAGGGAAAAAGTTACCCATGAATTCAGAATAATAATTAACTCAGAGTTATAGCCAAAGGGAGTACAAAGGTTGGGAACAAATAAGTATAATTAAAAAAATACACAACTCTGTTTATACCCTTTATGTCTTAAGCCAGCTGGTGGAAACTTGTTATTCTCTATATCATTGTTCTTACAATTTTAAATAATGCTTCCAGAGAGTCATCCTTTGGGAAAGAAGTAGATTGCAGAGGCTATCTAGTATTGTCGGGAGTGTAGAAAAAGATGATGACATGATGAGAAAACAGAGTGAAGAGTGAAACTGCACCAGAAAAGTCATTATCAAAAAAAAAAAAATACATCCACCACCAAGAAAAGGCCACATTTGAATAGGGAGTAAAGGACTTCAAAAAAATTGGAATGGCTTCCTAGCAATTGTTGAATTTCATTTTCTCACTCAATTACAGTCTGTGCAAACTTTCAAACATATGAATTTTCCCCTTTGTAATAAATAGCTCACCAAGCTATTTGCAAATGCCAGCTGGAGAACATGTTATAGAGAACTAGTCAGTCAGACAAATTCCCTTTTCTTGTTTAGCCAAAATAAATGAAAAAAAATGTAATTATAGGTAATTTTCCAATCATTCTCGTGATATGAGATACTGTGGCACATAGAAATTACTAGATAATGGTTGTCTATTGCTATCATTTAATTGTATATATAGTATTTAATGCAGATATTATCAATCTTAATAAAAGTAAGGCCTACACATATCAGGACAGAATGCAAGGAAAAACAGGTGAACAGAAGAGTCGGGTCATTAATGCCTAATCATAATGAGTAAAGAATCAAGATATATTTTATAGTGAATGATATTTTAAAATGAGGATTTAAAGTATGTTGTTTGTATTGGAACAGCGACCTGTCAAGGAACTTGGACTAGGGCTATAACCAAGGATAATATTTAAGTAATATGCCAACTCTAGTTAGACCAATCAGCTAGTTAGACCAATCAGCATGCACCTACACACCAGGACTTGTGCTACAGTGCAGGGCTGAAAGCCCCTCTGTTCCAGCAGAGGTGGGGGCAGTGTCAGCAGGAGCCCCTAATGGGACCTGGGAAACAGCTACTGGACTTTCAGACATATTTCAATATTCAACCATTTTAAGGTTTACTGGGGTGTACTAGTGAAACGAAACCCTAGACAAAACTGTTTTTGGAGATTGGAGAGAAAATAATATAAGAAATATTTACTGTAACTAAGAACAACAACAACAAAAAATCTTCTACCATCACAGCAGCAAGCCAAGCAGCCCTTTCTAAAATCAATCAAATAGGCTGGGCGTGGTGGCTCACGTCTGTAATCCTAGCACTCTGGGAGGCTGAGACAGGAGGATCGCTCAAGGTCAGGAGTTTGAAACCAGCCTGAGCAAGAGCGAGACCCCATCTCTACTAAAAATAGAAAGAAATTAATTGGCCAACTAAAATATAGAAAAAATTAGCCAGGCATGGTGGTGCATGCCTGTAGTCCCAGCTACTCGGGAGGCTGAGGCAGAAGGATTGCTTGAGCCAAGGAGTTTGACTTTGCTGTGAGCTAGGCTAACGCCACGGCACTCTACCCCAGGCAAAGAGTGAGACTCCATCTCAAAAATAAATAAATAAATAAATAAAATGAATATCGGTTAAAACACACTATTAGACATATTTAATTATATGACTGAGAACTAAAATTGAGGATGCTCAATATTGCTATCATTTATCAAACTTTTAATCATCTCCCCATGTTAATTGAGGACTTAGATCCAATGGTTCTACCATATTTCCTCTTACTATTCCCAGAAATACATCTATACCTGTTTCTTTACCCGTATCTCTTGGGACCTCTCCTCTCCTTCACAGTTATACACTCCCAAGCTTACCAATTCCAAAATATCTAATACCAAGATTTCAATTCCCAGTCACCTGTGCTAATCTTTTCCACTTCCAGCTCACTTTTTAAAGTAGATCTCCATCATCATCTCCACTTAATTAAACCCATTCTTTCATTATCAATATCCTCTGTCTTCTTTTATGTTATGTTCAGCTTAGATTTCATGATCCACCAAAATAAATGTTCCTTTTCAAAAATATTTAATTTCCATTTCACTCATCTTCTGTACTGCTCAGCTGGAAGAACCTCAATATTATAAGGACTTAACAAAGTCTATGCCAAAGCAAGAATGGATAAGAGAAAATGAAACACAACCAGTTAGGTTGACTTAAAGTGAAGTTTTAAGTTAAATTTATGATATCAAATTTCAAGAGGTGCCAACATTCTATGGCAATTCAAAAACATGTCCATGGAAAGCTTATATTTCTATCCTTAAACAATAATTTCATATATTAGCTTTTCTATTCAAACACCTTAGAATTTTTCAATCATTCAATCTGATTAATCACTTTCAGATGATAAACTTGCTTCCAATTCATTGAGAATACAGAAATTATCCATTTACTCCTTCCTCCCATTTCTTCAACCATAATTCTTTTCCTCTCTAGTGAAATATTCATAACAGCATAAAACTTGTCTTGATACACTGTTGGTGGGACTGCAAATTAGTACAACCTCTATGGAAAATAATATGGAAATTCCTCAAAAGAACTGAAAGCAGACCTACTTTGATCGAGCAATCCCACTACCGGGTATTTACTCAAAGGGAAAAAAAGACTTTATCAAAGAGACATTTGCACTCAAATGTTTATTGCAGCACAATTCACCATCACAAAGATGTGGAATCAGCCCAAGTGCTCATCAATTCATGAGTGGATTAATAAAATGTGGTATTTGTATATCATGGAGTACTACTCGGTCTTAAAAATGATGAATTAATACCTTTTTTAACAACCGCATGGAACTGGCGACCATTCTCCTAAGTGTGATATCACAATAATGGAAAAACAAACACCACATGTACTCACTATTACATTGGACCTAATCTATCAGCACTCATGTGCACACATGGAAGTAAAATTCAATGGAAATCATGAGATGAGGAGGAGAGGATGCATGAAGTCATACCTAATGGGTACAATGCACACTCTCTGCATGATGGGAACACTTACAACTTTGACTTAAACTGTACAAAAGCAATTTATGTAACCAAAACATTTGTATCCCCATAATATTCTGAAATTTAAAAAAATAATAATACTCATCTTGTCTTCCTCTCCAGTGCTACTGTTATAATTCAGGCCACATCTTGGCTGAACTATTACCATAATCTCGTATTGGTGTCCTGATTTCTAATCTTGTCCTCCATACTTTCAACTGCCAGTAATCTTTAAAACATAAAGTAGTTCTGGTCATCTCCATTGTTTTTTTTTTTATTGTTTTTTTAAAGGCATAAATCAGACCCTGTCATACCTCTTGAAACGTTTCCATTAACTTATCATATCTAAGTCCTGCACATGCTCTTCAAACCCTGGCACCATGTACATTTTCAACCACATTTTAAACAACTCCAATTCTGATTTTCTAATTTCTAATCACACTGGTTTCTGTGCATCGTTTAAATATACCAAGTCCTTTCCCATCCCAGCCCAAACCATTTGCACTGCCTAGAAGTCATTATTTGGATTTATTACACAGTTGTCTCATCTTAAACTACATATCTCCTCTTAAATGGTATATATTTTCCTCCCCAGCTAATCATCAGCCTCCCTATCTACTTCTCTCTATCACTGAACTCTTCCTGATTTCTCCAGAGAATACATTTATAATTCTAAAGTTATTGTTTGCTCTTATGTTCTATCTTCCTCATTATACAGTACATTCCTTGATATCAGGAATTATTTCTTTTCTCAGAATCAAGTATGTACTAGAATTTATTTATTGTGTAGATGAATAAATGATAGCCTAAAATAGGTCTGAAATAACTATATAAACAACTTCATTGTAAGTGTCTAGAGTCAGAGATATGCTTTTCAGTATTTCTTTAAGGCATCTAGCTGTGTTATACATATTATAGCTAAATCTTTATTGACTTTTAAATTCACATTCATACATAGAGACAACAATCCACATTATTTTATATCCATTTTTCTCATTTATTTCTCTTTATCAAGTATTTTCTGCCATGGAGTCAGCATTCATGTTCAGTGACTGGGCTAAAATGAACAATGTATAACTAACTAATAAATATAACAAGCTGATTAACTTAATTCCCCTCCTTCACTGTCAATTTGGAAGCAAAATGTAAATTCTAATTTCATTGACTTTTTATAGGAAAAATAAACCAGTAGCATTGTCTTCAAGCAAAATAAAGAAACCCACATGGTTTCTATTTTTATATTGCCTTTCATCATAATTTTAAACCACCCATAACAATTCAGTCAAACAATCTGTGTGCTTTTTCCTCTGGGGAACTTGCTAAATTTGCAATTGAGATAAGCAATCAATGCTCACCTCTGCTAAACTGTACATAAATATTATTTCAAAAGGAAATTCCTTGGAGGAACCCCTTTATGGAATGTAACTTCATTAGTAAGTAATGGATTGCTCTATTGTAAGTTTTCTCCCATCAAGCTAATTTGGAAACTGTTAATTGTCTTACATTTCTTTTATATGGCAAAATAAATGATACCCCTGTGTGAGAATCGACCTGATTATAATCATGTTTTCCATGAGTTAATAGTATTGGCTTCATTTGATTTTCATGTTCACATCAATTTATTTATTATAGAATATTTTCAGAATCGAATTGGAATAGAATCCATCCTCATCTCTACTTTGTTCCTTGGGCTTTTATAGGCCTAGCAACAGAGGAAAAAAAGAAATCCAGTATTAAAGAAAAAGATCTAAGTACTCTTTTAACTTTCTTCAATGATCAAACAAATCCTTTTCACTGTTCCTATTATAGTCCATTACTACATTTATATAAAGCTTGTTTTTCTGTCTTTTTAAAAGGGAATTACAAGATCTAGCCCTTGATTCCCATTAGAAAATTTGGTTATTCCATTAGGGAAAAATTTTTCACTACTGATTTTTTATTTATTTGCTTCATTAATAGAGATCAAACCTTGAATTTCTTCTAAAAATATATTAATAGCACTTATATAAAGGTACCAAAATATTACAGGACTTTGGATATAAAAGAGACTTTTGAGAAATATAATCTAACAATAAATTGTGTAATAATGAAACTCAGGCATGAAAAACTTAAGTAACTTGGTTTAGTCCACATCACTGAGATCACAGAATTACAATCCTGGAAGACTGCAGGGAGGAAGATCTTGTCTCTTAAAGAATTTGAGAAGCATCTTGGGTAGATGACAATGTTATTATTTGCTAAATAATCTCTTTTGTATTTTCTTTCCTTGCTCCTGATAATTTTTTCTGTTCCATTATTCAGTTAACTAATTTTCCCTTTAGCTGTTTCTGATAGTCTTTCAGTTATAATGAGTTTCACTCTGAAAATGTTGATGGTTCTGTTTTAAATGTTCTCTGATTCTTCTTATAGTTTTATCTTACTTGTAGGTATCCTCAAGTTTGTTGTTTTTTAAACATTTCTTTATAGATAGTGAATTTATAATCCATAGAGAATAATAGCAGAAGCCTTTAATGATCTGTTTTTGTTTACTGTTTATTTCTTCTGCAGTTCTCATTCATGGTGTATTACTACCTTTTCTTTTGTGTTTGATTATCATTAACTATGTGACTAACATGGAACATAATATATTATCTATAGCAATAATTTAAGATCTAGGCTGAAGTTTCATTTTTTATTCCTTCAGAATGTACAGGCACTTGTTTCTGTCAAGAATCTTAAAACAATACCAACCTAGGAACAGCTTAAACCAATTTCATAGTATAAAGTTTCTTAGATTGTCAAAGCAAAATTCTGTGAGAGAGGGCTGCTCTAATTCTCAGTATTGTCCTGAGGGCATTATTCTTTAAGGTTCCAGCACATTGTGGCAAAAGTTTGTTTTGTTTTGTTTTTTGATTCACTGCTTTTGGTTGTCCTATGCTTTGAATTTGGTCACCTTTACCGGTGGAAAATTTAAATTTCCTGAAACCTGCGTATGCCCTCCAAACCAAAGTAGATTTGGAATTCATTTATTTCTCTGAGTTTTCTTTTTCTTGTGATACTTCATTTTCTTGTTAATTCTTGATACTATTAAAAAATTAATAATATATTTCATCCCGATGTTATTACTTTCTTCAGGGGGAGATATAGTCCTAATATTCTAACCTGCTGGTACCAGAAACAGAAAGTCAGAAATGTACACACATTTGTTCGTACAACAGACTGACAAAGTCAAAAAGTTTCAAAATATTCTTGTGTTCAGAAATATTATTTTATTCTTAAACATAAACTACATAATAAGAATATGATTATTCTGAAATAATGGTTATTTTTAAAATAATTACAAGAACATTTAACTAATAAACATTTCAGAAAAAAAGCTTTTTCCCCTCTTTATTAATTCCTTAAATTAAATTTGAAACTGAAAAGTATACTGCTAAGTGTCCCATCTATGAAAAAAGATGTTTAAATAAAAAGATTTTTTTTCTAAAAAAAAAATCACAAAAAGGGAAATATACTTAGTTACCTCTTGCACTAATAAAATCAAAGCAGTTGCCTGGATTCTTGACAAATTAGGCAGTCTTATGGAAGAGAGACAAAACCTTCCAGCTGTACTTTTACAAGAATATATAATAGCTCTTGTGTTCTTTTATAATCAAGATTAAAATGGCCCTGTGATAAATTAAACACTTCTGTATTTTACTTTTACTAAGAATATTTGACAGTTAGATATTATGATTTTTAGAGAGTGCATACAAGTTCCATAAGCAAGAATGACTTTATCCTACAGGTAACAGAACCTGTCAAGAAGAAGTCAGTATACCATATACTTTTCACATGACAGATCGTAGATGAAAAGCCTTGCTTTGCTGATTTCTTTAAGCACTCTATAAGTTATTTTGCTCTTTTATTCATTTTTTATAAAATAGTCAAGTCAGACAGATTTAAAGATTTAAGTTGGTATATGATCACTTGACAGTTGAATTTTTTTTGTTTTCTTCAATTATGAAGCAACTATTTTAGCCCCAAAATATATACTGTGTATGTTACTCATTTAAAAGAGTTCTATTCCTTTGGACAGACTGAATTTTATCAACAAATGCCTTTTTTGACTGATGACAAATTATATATTAAGCTTTTTGGAAAAGAAAATAATTCTAAAATGGAGAGGAATAGACTTACGTGTTTTCAAATATAACCAATTTTTAAAGCTTGGAGTAGTGTATATTATAAAACAATTTAGGGACAATTCATTTTATTTGCATGTTTTAATTTTGGAAATTAAGGCTATGAATATTTATATAATATCATTTAACAAGTATGGTAGATTCTAAGATTTATATCTCTAGGGTACAGACCTTCCATAATCTTTTCCCTTTGAGTACTGCAATAGCTATGAATGTAGTGAGATGAATTAAGCACTTAATAAAGTCAAGAGGCAGTAGCAGAGATCTTCTACTAGTTTTAAAGGAGCACACTGAAGATAGTGGAGAGGGCCATCTGGCAAGGAATGTTGGGTGGCCTCTAGTTGCTGAGAACTCGAGGAGCTGCCTGATGAAAAGTAGGAATCAACAACCTCAGCCCTACAATCACAGGAAAGTGAATTCTGCTAACAAACCAATTGCAAAGATGTGGAAACCATTCGAGTGCCCATCAATACATGAGTGGATTAATAAAATGTGGTACATGTATACCATGGAGTTCTACTCAGCCACAAAAAACAATGGTGATCTAGCACCTCTTGTATTATCCTGGATAGAGCTGGAGCCCATTCTACTAAGTGAAGTATCACACGAATGGAAAAACAAGCACCACAGGTGCTCACTATCAAATTGGTATTAACTGATCAACACTTAAGTAAACATATAGTAGTAACATTCATCAGGTCACAGGCAGGTGGGGAGGGCTGGGTATACACACACCTAAGGAGTGTGGTGCACACCATCTGGGGTATGGACATGCTTGAAGATCTAACTTGGGGGTGGGTCAAAGGCAATATATGTAACCTAAACATTTGTACCCGTAATATGCTGAAATTAAAAATAAATAAAATAAATAAAAATAAAAAAGCAATGACTTGGAAGAGGGCCATGAGCCACAAGTGAGATCACAGCGTCTACTTATGTTTTGGTTTTAGCCACATGAAACAATGAGCAGAAGACTCGGCAAAACCATACCAGATTTATAACTCAAAAAATGGCGAGATAATAAATATGTGTTGATTTAAGCTACTAAGTGTTTTGGGAAATTTGTTAAACAGAAATAAAAAACTAATACAGCAAGTCAAAAGAACAGTTAGAGATATAATTTCATCACTTCTAATGCTCATTATTCATCTGTGGTAAACCCTATTATGATGGATAAATTGGTCTTACAAAAATTTTCAATATTAGCTTAAGTGAAAATATTAATTTTAAATTATAACAATATCAAATTTTCGTTTAAAAATTTTGGTCACATTTTCTATGATTATTTTCCTAATAATAGCATTATCATTTATCCAAGGGAAAATTAAGTACTGCAATACACAAGAACAATGAACAATGTTTGGTCTGTTTGCACACCTGCCACTCCCATCTTTTCTTCTATTTCCAGATATTAGGGACCCACACATGAATTAGGTAGAGAAAAATTAATTTAATCTATTTATATCCTAACATAAGATTGATCTGTCTTGCAGAGGACAAGCATCTGGTGGAGATGGCATTCATAGTAAGAAGAAAAACTTCCAAAGCATGGGACCATACATATATTCAAAACTCTTATTGATCATCTACAATATATTAGGCAATATAACAAGTTCTAGAATTATAAGGAAATGAAAGATGGCTTCACTCCTTAAGAATTTAAATTTATCTGTAAAGACTTATATTTTTAGTACTCAGTGATAAGTAAAATTATGGAAAACGTACAGAATGTGGGGATGCAGAGAGCAGAAGTGAACAATTAAAATTGGGTGGCAACCAAGTCCTCAAAGAGGTATAAAAGTTCAAAGTGGGTTTTGATAAAATAATTAACTAAGGAAATGCCAAGAAAAGATATTCCCAGGAAAATGTAAAAGCACATGCTTTTCTGGAAAGTAAAACAATTTAATATGTTTTTACTATATGTTGTAGGTATGATGGAAAAGAGAAAGGGGAAAAGGACAGAACATGCAATAGAATCAAAAAGAATATGGCAAAGCTTGAAAAATTTACATGAAAAGAAATTTGACATTTATTCCATAGGAAATGGGGAAACCATTAGTGACAAGAGATTCATGATCAAATTCCAATTTCAGTAAGATTGTTTCCAGAAGCACAGTACATGAAGATTAGTAGAAGACAAAGTAGAATTAGGGAGACCAGTAAGGGGATTAGTGCTATAGAGATTTATAAACGGGAGAAATGAAAAACCTGAAATAAAGCAGTAACAAAGAGGGATAAAAAGGAAGAGTATATCTGAAATGTGTTAAGAGGAAGTATAATACAATACCTTGAGCTAGAAAAATTAAAGAAAATTCGTGGGATTCAGTTAGAGACTTTTCCTAGGCTGTGTGATCACTTATTAAAAAAAAAAATCAAGAAAGGAAATGTGAGGAAAGATAGAGAATTTATATTTTTTATATTAATTTTAGGTGTTTCATGAAGGATTCTTGAAGTGCTACCCAGTAATTCAGTAATTCTGAGTCTAGAAATTTAGGTTTAGAAGCTATAATCACATAGTAGCAAAAGGCATGATTGAATTGGAGTAGTCCAAGAGGACATGTGGATGAGAAAATAAATAAAGACCTAGCATAGGATCCTGAGAAATAGCCTGAAATAAACATACTTGGTGAGTGGATGAAGGATAAAGAGACAGCTCAGTTCATTAGGTTACAAATGTCAAGATTTCAGGGACTATAATATCACTTCCTCCATAACTTCTAAAATTAGATTATTTATAAACGTAAGAACAACCTAGCAGATTTGAAAAATAATCAAAATATACTTCCAGAAGTGGAATAAAAATTAACTGATATAAAAACTCAATTGATTTATTTGACTACAGATTAGACACTACTGAGTAAAGAATTAATGAAATGGGAAGTATGTCAGAAGCAACTACTCAGAATACAACACAGAAAAACAATTAGATAGAAAACATAAGTGTTTAAAATTATGAAAGAGAAAAAAATAAATAGAATTATGAAACATTAAGTGAGAAGATCTTACAAAATATATATATCTAGTAGGAGAGGAAACAGACAAGGGACAGAAGCAATTTAAAATGAGATTGAATGAAAATGCTCTAGAACTTCAACAAAACACCACATTCAGTAAAGCGTATATTTAATATCAAACCATGTGTCCAAAAACGCCTAAGAAATCTCAAGCAGAATAGGTAAAATAAACTCATATAAATATAAATCTCCAGAACAGAAAAGAAATAGATCATAAAGACAACCAAAGATAAAAAGAGAGATTACTTCAAAGGAGAGGCATTAAGTGTCAGCTGTTCTCAACAGAAACCATGTAAAAAACTTAAATTTTTCTGAATGCACTGACATAGATACAGAAATGCACTACACTGAATGCACTGCAAAATACAGGAAACAAAATTTTACTTTGTTTGAGTATTTTGGTATTTAATATTACCTTAGTGATTATAGTAGACAAAGTATCTGTTTAGCTTACAAAAATTTTCTCCTCATTAAATATAAGTCTGAGTGGCTATTTTTGTATTATATAAATGTGTCTCTTATGTTCCACAGCTAATGTATCAAATTATTTGGTTTTCCCTAATGTTAATAATCAGTTTCTTTCTTTCAGAAACTAAATTTGTATAAAGATAAATGAAGATTGCAATTTGAAGATAAATCGTTGATTAAAGGTACTCTAGTGAGAAGGCTCTTCTTGGTTATTTTGTTTCCAACTATACAAATGCATCTAATAAAGCAACTTATTAAATCCTCTAAGCCTACACAAAATACATAGGTTTTTGTAAGTATTAACAGAGATGTTAAACTCACTAGTAATGTTATATCATACAACAGGTATTAAATGGTATATATTTATCTTATTATATTTGACCCTATGTATCCATGCCTTCAAATATAGAAATACATAGGAAAAGCCCTAGCTATCAATTCTGACTTTTTTAGTTCTTTGTGTATGTGTGAGATTGGGGATAGGGTGGTGAGTGCATGTTATAAGATGGAAAGAACCAGTGACATTCTTCCTTTTAATTGGGCTAGAATTCTATTTTCTGGCAGGCATAGTCCCTTTACTCAATACGAAAGGTGAGAAAGTAAGCAAGCACACAACAGTCTGAATCAAGTGTATAAGAGTGCTATTAAAAATTCTAACACTGGGAGTAGAAAAGGACTTTGAAGAGATAATCCTTCAAATCAGTCCTTAGGATTAGGTAACATTTGCAAAATCAAGAACAATATCAGGGTTAATGCAAGAGTTGGTGTTGGCAGGATGAATGGGGTAGAAGACTGAGATATTATAATTGAACAGGTAATGGTGGTGCTGAAATGATGAATTGTTCAGGCTGGGAAGAAAAGGATGTGAAATTAGGTGGAGTTTGTACATGAAGGCATGCTTCTCAATTATGATGGTCAAGGATATAATAATCACTTGAGAATTGTCTTTGAATTATACCTCCTTGTTGCTGAAATATGCCCCAAACATTGCATCATATATTTATTATACATGTTTATTAAAAATCTATAAGGAAAACATTTTTTAAAAGCAGCATACTCCATACAGAGATGTCAGTGAGAGAACAGAGAGTGAAAGAGAGCTAGGACGAGAGAGTGAATTATAGTAAATATTTTAAATGAATATGAATATTATCCAACTAGGTCACCCAGTCATAATGTGTGTTAAAAAATATGTACTATAAAAATAATGAGATTCAGACATTTGGTTAAAACTTCATAAATATTCTCAAAAATAAGCATAATTTAAATCTTATATTAGTATTTAAATCTGAAACTTCCATTACAAATGGTTTAATTTTTGAAGGCTGATGAAAAATATGATTAATTATAAACCAATAAAAACTGAATTTTTTTCAAAATAAAACAGTATTAAGTATTGTGGTTTCTGTATGAGAATAATTGAATTATAATTGAAATAACATAATTTCTGCAGCTAAGGATTAATCAACATTTGCCAATGAGAAACTGTAATTCACATTCTGAAAACCCTTTGCAGTGCCTCTGTGGTTAAAGGAGAGGTCATACAAGTAATACTGAGGGTTTTCTGGGAACAAAAGGTGTTTATCACAGATACTTTGTGAATCAATGCTGTATGACTTGGAACCCATTCAATCACAATTTTTAAGAATTCTTTAAAAATTAAAGTTTTAACTTTTTGATGTTTCATGAAAAGAGCATTTGCTAATCAAATCAATCATTTAAGCAAGATTATTAGGGGGGATTAAAATCATTTAAGAAAACAATGTGTGTTCAAACTGTAAAGCAACTTTTCATACTGTTAGAAATAAATACCTTCCTATTCCTGGTATGTGTGAAAAGGAAGTTTTCCCAGCAGTATTTTTGGCTTCTCTTTCTCCTTTCACTCATATTATTGCTAAGGAGGTAAATCAATGTACTGATTGAAAAATTTGGAAAGAGTAAGGCCTCATTGCAAGCCAGGCCCAAGGATGACCCCAGCTACTGCTGCCTTTGGGCCTCAGTTTAGCAGAGAGGTCTGCCTCCCTCCTGCACCCCCCAAACTGGACAATCCTGGCATTTAGGGAGCAGCCCCACATGCCATCACATTGTGCTATAACCTCAACCTAGCCATTTTAAGTCATAACGATGTTTTTCTTTTTTGGCCTACTTTATTGTTTTATATTATTTCTCAAATATTTTTCAGGCAATAAAGAAAAATGCTATTTTAATGGCACTGACTAGGACAAACCAACTCATAGAGATAAGATGCTAATCACTCAGAATTTTACTGTTCATTGAAAGAGGTGCTGGAAAATATTTCAATATTTGGTTAGTTATTAGTTTACATTACTACTGTATGTAGCTAACAATACAAAAATAATTTTTTCCTAATATCTTGGATCTAAATTATTGTGCTTCTTGGAACTGGAGCCAGTTACGAGGAGTTTGGCAGTTTGGTAGTTTCTATGTATTTCCACGATATGCGCAATTAAAAAAATGATGCTGTTGCAGGTGCCATCTTTCTGAACTGTGGGTGCAATTTTAGAATATATGGATAAAGTTGAATGTTTGAACAAAGGTTGAATTTCAAAGTGAATAATGGATTAAAAGCAGGTTTGAAACCAAATAACAGATTAAAGACAAGGTTTGTTTTCAAAAAAGTGATATGAATCACACTACAGAGTGTGCAGCCAGA
The DNA here is from genome assembly GCA_008086735.1 of Cheirogaleus medius. Lineage (NCBI taxonomy): Eukaryota > Metazoa > Chordata > Mammalia > Primates > Cheirogaleidae > Cheirogaleus > Cheirogaleus medius. The sequence continues at coordinate 55,176,521 of VBSM01003176.1, forward strand.
TTTTTTTTCTAAGGTGTCAGAGGAACAGTTGTCTTTTTTATTCCCCCAGACCTGTGATTAGCCAATTCAATCCCTTTTTTCCCAGCAACTATATATAAATATATATAAAGATGTAAAGATATTCTTATAAAGATATGTGTGTAACTACAATTTAAAAAATTCAAAATAAACCTTAAATAAAGTATATAGAGCATAATTAAGAAGGATCATTGGTGTGGAAACTGGGAACTGAGAGCCCTAGAACTATATATTTCAGGTGTATCTGTGTGAACCTTTATTATATACATGTGTGTATGTATATATGTGTGGATATATATATATATATATTAATACATTGATCACAATGCAAAGAGAAAGAAAATAGAGAAATTCTTAATGTATTTTTAAGTAGTTTGTACTAGATATGAACAATAAATCTATTGAGAATCATGTTTGTTCCCAGACCAAAAAATAATCAGACTTTTGTCCTTTCTGCCTTGTAATCTATAATCTTATATAAGACAAGAACCAGGCATTATGGGGAGTCAAAGAAAAGGCAAGAGAAAAATATGAGTGTGAATAATACTATAGTTAGAGGGACATAAAAGAAATCCTATGTCAGACTATATTCAGTGTTTTATAAATTTTCAGCAAAATATACTTGTAGGAGCAAAAATAATGAGAATTCAAATCCATAAACTCAATGCAGAGTCTCTGCTCTTATTGTGCCATGTACCAGATGCAGAACCAGGAAGATATGGCCAATTTCTTTCTTGTAATCATGCCAATCAGGAAAAAAAGACACATTACCAGAATTAACGTGCTGCATGACTTTGTGAATGCCCCTTCAAGCTGTCAGTCTTCTTGCCAGTACTACGACAGTAGCATTAACCAACAGGAGTATGGACTTATTTCAAGCCCAGGTGTCGAGCAATTTGAAATGCATGAGTTCCTTGTTGTGAAACAATCGTTCCCTCTGAGGCTCATATTGTCCTCATCATTTCATGAACTATGCACGTGGTGAATGTGCATCTATTTGCTTTCCTACGTGCAAATTTCTAAGGAGACTAGAATATTACTGTATCTAGCTCTCTTTACAAGTTCTTGCAGCAGGGATTAGGAAAGTGAGCAGCAAGAGAGGAGGAAGGCACTGGATTTGAAGCCTGTCCTAAAAGATTCTACAATTCTGGCATAACCAGCAAGCAACATCAATCTAATGGAAGGCCTCTGACTTGAAACAGATAAGTGTATAATTTAGTATTCTTTAAGAAATTCCACACAACAGCAATAAACTAAAAAATTTCTAGCTGTAAACATAATCTAGACAATCTAAACAATCTAGATTTCCTAGATTGTTATTTCTAGGATTTTTTACACTTTTTTTAGAATTGGGATTTTCAGCTCTGCCATGGAACAACCAAAGGTAATTCTGAACAAAGCATTTAATCTGTTTAACTTGGTTTTATTTGGAAACATGACTTGTAAAATGACTTCAACTTTTCTCTCTGTTGGTAGATACCAATCCCCTCTCCCTAGGACAAATTAAAATGATAATAATTGAACATATATGAGTCCCCCACATGATGGATTCATAATCATTTTCTGATATTGTGCCAGTTCCAAAAACAAAAGCAGTAGAATACTAAATTTAATTATTTAAGGTCATTTTAGCATTGTAAATAACAGTGGTAAATATGTGTGAAAAATATGAATTAGCTATGCACAGTGTATTAGAAGATCATAAAGAGGAAAATTCTACATATGAAAATCATGTTTTATTTTTCATGAATAGCAATTTATGGTGGAAAGTAAAACAATCAATCTATTAGACCAATCAGAATTAGTAATGAGACTAGATTTTTCTATAAAAATATAGGTTCTGGATTCAAATAGTCTAGGATCCACTACTGGTTTTACAACTCACTAGCTCTATGGCCTTGGAAAAGTAAATAAATCTCCATGTTTTACTTTTCTCATATTTGTAAAATGAAAATAGTAATAGCCATTACTTTATAGGGTTATTATGATAGTTATACTTGTTAACACTGTTAAAATAACAAGAATAATGCCTGGAGTATTGTAAATGATCAACAAAATTTGAATATTATTATAAATAGTCTTTCATTCCATTCAATAACATATTTCTCCACTGTATCTAGGAAAATACAAAAATGTTTGAGTGTGCATAAGATGTCCCTCCAAAATTTTCTTATGGTGATTTATAATTTTATTTAGAAAGTCCAGGGGGGAGTAAAAATGGCGGAGTAGGGCTGACCTCTTGGCTCTCGGATCTCAGGGTGAGAAGTGAAGAGGGCAGACAACCACACGCAAGAGATCTGTCGTGCGGGCCACCTGGGGATTGGACTCGCCTGAAGCTCTGGCATGTGGTGGGGGGAGTGGTAGGGGCAATGTATGTAACCCTAACAATATTTGTACCCCCATTATATGATGAAATAAATAAATTTTAAAAAATAAATAAATAAAAAAGAAAGTCCATACGTACAATATAAGAATATTTTAAAATTTAAAAAATACAAGCTTTTTATAATAATCCACCAACAACATACATTTATAAGGTCTCTGATATTGTTCATTTAAGTATTTGTCTGAAAAAAGCAATTTAAAAAATGCCTTATGACTCCCAGAAACAAGACACTTTAAAAAATATGTTCAACACATTTCTCCTATACATGGATATATAAATAATATATGCCCCACAGCATTTTTGGATAGCTGTAAGCTAAAAATTTGCCCATGAGATGAGACGGGAATGAATATTTTTATGATTAAGGTATAAGCACTGTACCTTAATTATGGCAGCAGGACTAGGAGTGCTGTTCTCATGAATTTAGTAAACACTTTCCCAGGAACGCATTCACCAATACGAAAAAAATAGATCCATGTTAAAAGACACATACTCTTATAAGAATATGATGCTAACAGAATTTTTAGTGCAAAATAAGGTTGCTTCTAAAACAAGGAACAATGAGCAACATATTTGCAAGCATAAAAAGAATTCTGAATTCCATCTGCAGCTTTGTTTGCAATTACAATACAAGAGTCATTCATCCCATTATAAACGAGCTTGTGAGCTTTGTTAGCTCCTTATTGGTGTTATGAGACAAACAAAAAAAATTGCTTATTGTATGTTAAGCCTGTTCATAAAATTCTGAATTCCCTCCCAAGTCAAGCTGGGCGCTGAATGTTCCAAACAGTAGAAGGAAACTGTTTTTATTCTCAAGTACACCATGGGTATTTCTATGAATTTTGCTTTTAGACAATTTGGAATTATAACAAAAAGGGAAATGCTGATTCTTCACCACAGATAATTCTCTGACTTTTTTTTTAATAAGTCTCACTATGTTGCCCGGGCTGGACTCACACTCTTGGGCTCAAGCGATCCCCCTCCTAAGCCAAGTAGCAGGGACTACAGGCACAAGAGACCACACCTACCTCTTTTTGATTTTATTTTTTTAAATAAGAGAGTTTCTTCTAAATCACACTTTAAAAGAGACTAAAGTCTGAGTTTTATAAGGGTAGGGTATTTAGGAGTCTGGAAGTTTTTATTTTTAATTAATAGTTCAATATTATCCATTCTTTTCTAAAACAAACTGCCAGATAAATTTGAATTTTTATTGACATTTATTTAGTGAGAGAGATAAATGTGTAAAATAATCAGTGAGGTTGCTGGCTGTCATTTTCTACTAACTTATAGCCTTTTTAGTCAAATATATTCCTAAGTTTTTATGGATCACAATTTCTGTCAGGGGCCTTCATCTAAGTTGTGTGAAGAAGATAGACCTTAATGGAAAGTCAACACTTAGCAGTTATGATAATTATGAATAATAAATTGCAAAGGTCACAGAGTGGGGGGCTGTAGAGGCAAGGAATGTTCCTGTACTCCTGGACCCCAAGATCACTGCTGAGTTTGCTTCCCTCCTTTCAAAACTCACTTTATTCAGTTAGCACTTGTGCCTCCGTTTTTTTGATTCGAGAGGGCATCTGCAATGTACTGTCTCATCTAGATTTGGTGAGAAGAGAGGCTAAGATAAGCCCTACAATTCTTTACCCTATTTGCCATCATCCTTTCCTTACCCCCAAGTCAGTTTCCATTAAGAAGAAAGCAATCACTTCCTAAGTAGCAGCAAGAGAAATTCTCAAAAATAGCCATCTATTATGCAAGGGTACCTTAGAAAGAAATATCACTGACCTACAGTCATCATTGCCCAATCAATTAATTTTAGAATATCTAACAATAAACAAAAGAGTTTGATATAATAATCTAAAAATAAACGTTTTAAAGCTTTGCCTATATAATAGCCCTATGGTGTACCTATGGGGTCATCATACTTCCTTCTCAGATTACCATAATGGGGAAAACTGTAGAGGCATATCTTGGAAATATTGCAGGTTAAATTCCAGATCACAGCAATAAAGTGAATATCCCACTAAAAGAGTCATACAATTTGTTTGGTTTCCTGGCATATATACAAGTCATGATTACACTACACTGTAGTCTATTAAGTGTACAATAACATTATGTATCAAAACAAGGTACATACCTTAAGTAAAAAATGCTTTATGGATTAAAAATGCTAACAATCATCTGAGCCTTCAGAAAATAGTAATCTTTTTGTTAGTGGAGGGTCTTGCCTCAATGTTGATGGCTGCTGACTGATCAGGGTGGTGATAACTAAAAGTTGGGGTGGCTGTGGCAATTTCTTAAAATAAAACAACAATGAAGTTTGCCACATTAATTGACTCTTTCTTTCATGAAAGATTTCTCTGTAGCATATGATGCTGTTTGATAGCATCTGACCCACAAGGGAACTTCTTTCAAAATTGGAGTTAATCACTTAAACCTTGCTGCTGCTCTATCAACTAAGGTTATGGAATGTTTTTAAACATTTGTTGCTATTTCAACAATGTTCACAGTATCTTCACCTGGAGTAGATTCCATCTCAAGGAATCACTTTCTAAAGTGATAACTCATTGTGGTTTTAATTTGCATTTCCCTGATGATTAGTGACATTCAGCATTTTTTCATGTGTTTATTGGCCATTTGTCTATCTTTTGAAAAGATTTTGTTCATGTATTTGCCCACGTTTTTAATGGGGTTATTTGTATTTTTTTTTTTTTTTTTTTTTTTTTTGCTGATTTGTTTTATTTCTTTGTAGATTCTGGACATTAGTGCTTTATTGGATATACAGTTTGTGAATATTTTCTCCCATTCTTTAGGTTGTCTATTTGCTCTGTTGATTATTTCCTTAGCTGTGCAGAAGCCTTTTAATTTAATTGAGTCCTACTTATTTATTTTTGTTGTTGCTATAATTGCCATCGGGGTCTTAGTCATAAATTCTTCACCTAGGCCAATGTATAGAAGAGTTTTCCCTACATTATCTTCCAGAATTCTTATGGTTTCATGCCTTACATTTAAGTCTCTAATCCATCTTGAATTTAATTTTTGTGACTGGCGAGAGATATGGATCCTGTTTCTTTCTTCTGCATATGGTTAATTCTCTCAGAACCATTTATTGAATGAGGCTTCTTTTTCTCAGTGTGTATTATTGTCTGCTTTGTCAAAGATCAGTTGGCTGTACGTGAATGGTTTTATATCAGTCTTCTCCATTCTGTTCCACTGGTCTGTGTCTCTATTTCTATGCCAATCAAATGCTATTTTGGTTATTATAGCCTTGTAGTATAGTTTGAAGTCTGGTAATGTGATACCTCCAGATTAGTTCTTTTTGCTTAAGATTGCTTTGGCTATTTGGGCTCTTTTCTCTTTCCAAATAAAGCATAGAATTATTTTTTGTAGATCTGTGAAATATGACATTGGTATTTTGATGGGGATTTCATTGAATTTGTAAATCACTTTGGGTGGTATGGGCATTTAAACAATGTTGATTCTATTGATCCATGAGCATGATATGTTTTTTCATTTGTTTGAGTCATTTGCAATTTCTTTACTCAGTGTTTCATAACTCTCTTTATAGAAATCTTTTCACCTTCTTTGTTAAGTATATCCCTAGGTATTTTCTTTGTATTGTGAATGGTATTAAGTCTTTGATTTGACTCTTAGTTTGATGTGGATGCAGAGAGAAAGGAATGCTTATACACTATTGGTGGGACAGAAAATTAGGACAACCTCTATGGAAAACAGTATAGAGATTTCTCAAAGAACTAAACATAGACCTACCATTGGATCCAGCAATTTCATTACTGGGTATCTAGCCAATGGAAAAGATGTCATTTTATCAAAAAAGACACCTGCATGTGAATGTTTATTGTAGCACAATTCACAATTGCAAAGATGTGGAATCAACCCAATTGCCCATCAATTCATGAGTGAATCAACAAAATGTTGTATATGTATAACAGGGAGTACTACTCTGCCATAAAAAGGATGAATTAATGCATTTTGCAACAATTTGAAAGGAACTGTAGACCATTATCCTAAGTGAAGAATCCCAAGAATGAAAAAACAAACACCACATGTACTATTAATTTGGAACTAACAAATGTGTATACATGTGCACAGAGGGAAGTAAAACTCAGTGGAAGTCAAGCAGGAGGGCTGTGGAGGAGAGGATGGGCAAAAACCTACCTAATGGGTACAATGAACACAATATAGGTGATGGACATGGTTTTTTGGTGACTCAAGCTTTACGAAAGCAATCCATGTAACCAAAAACATTTGCACCCCCTTAATATTTTGAAATAAAAAAATAAGAAAAAAAAAACTTAAAAATTGTGAATGAATGTTTTCATGTATTTTAGTGCTATATTTTGATTATATTATTCCTAAAGGGATTTTAAGATAAAAGAAGAGAAATATGAATGTAGGGACCAAATGCTATCAAGAAAACCACTTCATGCTTTATACTTTTCCACAGTGAGAACATTTTGTGTAGCTTAGCCAACAGATCATTTTTGATAACCATGCTTATGATATAATTCCACCATGATTAAAAGTTTGAAACATACCTTTTGTTCAATAATATCTAATAAATTGTATTTTATAATGGAAAAAACATAATTGGATAAAATTATCACAAGATATTTAATTTCTCTAAATAGTATTAAAAACATTCTTACATATAACCACTATGGAAGTTACTAGATGAAAGTGGAGATGAAGTATAAGTGCTAGATACTGTGAAATGTGAGCAGGGAACAGTTTAAACTTTTCTGAAGCTACCAGGTACAGAAAACTTAGAAGGAAAATGTTACTTAGTATAAAAGAAAGATGGAGCAGGGCTCTTCTTTCTATTAAAACATTTATATGTTCACAATATTCTACTGTGAGTAAAAAAATTAAAAGGCAAGAAAATAAATATTTTAAAATACTTTTCATAGGAATGAAATTTTAAATCCACAATAAAGATTCCATTTCTGCTCATAAAGTGAGCCAAGCTAAAATGTGACTGAAATATAAAAAAGTAATTGAAAATTCTATCTCTATATTTATACCAGTAAACTAAATTAATTACATATATATATTTATAATTCCAAACATTGATGATGAATTGTTAAGACCTTGCTGTGACTATAACTTAATCTCCTGAGCCAAGAACCAAATTGCTAATCAGGACAAAACAAAAAAGTATTCTTGATTGACAAATGAATGAAAATATAAATACATGACAATAAAATATTAACTAAGACATAGTTTAATGGTTGTTTTTTAATTATTCTGGAATCATGAGACTAGATTCCATCATAACCTCTAACCTGAAATAAATAAAAATGTGAAATCTTCAAGCTTCCCCAAAATTTTATTCCTCTAAGGATACATTTATGTACGGGAGCTGACAAGGAAAGCAAATGTTGAGAAAGCAATTATTTTTCCATTGGCTCTCAAAACACTATAATTTATTTTTCTCATCTTACAGCTAAGGCCTCTTTTTGTAAAGCCACTTCACTGATTTCTCTTTCTCCTACATGAGGACTCTTTTAATTCCAAGTTACAGAAACTCAGTTTAAGCTGAGTTTAAACTGGCTTAAGTAAAAAAGGAAATTTATAGGATCATGCAAATACGATCAAAACTCAACCAAATGTCATTAAAATATCTCTCTCAAGTTTTTTCCGTATGATAGAGAAAGAATATGAAATGAATTCAGACATAAACAAAGGAATAAATTGTCTAGTTTAAACCAATCTCATATATAAAATAAACTTGTCAAGGGTTAAGGAATTTTATCCACAATGATATTTCAATAAAGTTGAAGGCAGTTACTAAATAACTAGTTAAATGTTTAGCTTATAACTCTGTTTTTTTAAGATTTGGATTTAGTCACCTTTTTATGGGCTAGTGTATTGTAATTAGATCATGAGAAAAATTTATTTGGCTGTCTTTCGCATCAGATCTCAAGCCCCAGTTAAAATTTTAACCAGTATTTAATCTCAGTCATCTGAATGGGTAAACCAAATTTAATTGAGATAGTAATTCCAATTTTGTTGGTATAATTTTTGTCTTAGTGCTGACAGGTCTTTAGTCACAGGGAAATTATTAATTTTTCTATCGTAATTAAAACAATTAACACGGGATCTAGTCTCCTAACAAATTTTTAAGTGTACAGTACGGTACTATTAACTAAAGGCCCAATATTGTATTACAGATCTCTACAACCTACTCATCTTAGGTAACTAAAATTTTATATCTCTTAAACAGCAATTTCCTATTTTCCCTCATCTTCATACCCTGGCAACCACCATTCTACCCTTTAATTTTCGGTGCTTGACTCTTTTGTATACCTCACACATGTAAAATCATGCAGTATTTGTCATTCTGTGACTGGCTTATTTCACTTAGCATAATGTCTTCAATGTTCTTCCATACTGTTGCAGAAGGCAAGATTTCTATTTTTTAAATATTGAATAGCATTTCATTGTCTATATATGCAACATTTCCTTTATCGTATCATCTGTTGATAGACATTTAGGTTGTTTCAACCTCTCAGCTACTATGAATAGTGCTGCAATGAAAATGGAAGAGCAAAAGTTTTTAGAGATCCTGATATCTGATTTGACTATAGTCATCTCTGTTTTCTGTTCATTACCATTTGCATGGAATATCTTTTTCTATCCCTTCTGTTTCAGCCTATGTGTACCCTTAAATCCAAAGTGAATCTCTTGTATACAGCTTAGGGTTGGATCTTATTTTTCCAATCCATTCAGGTTTTCTACGTCTTTTGATTGGGGAGTTTAATTCATTTACATTTAATGAAATTATTGACACTAAAGGCCTTGAGAGGGTGCCTCGAACTATTGATTTTGATGTGGCTGGTTTCACGCTTACTCAAGATGCAGAAGCCTATCAACTAAGTTTCTCAGTTTCTCATAAAGGGGATTGGTCTATATTTTATTGTTGAAAATGTTTGCTTGTGGGGGAAAAGGAGGGTCCAGGGCTTCCTATTCTGCCATCTAGTTGATGTCATCTAGTCCTGGGGAAAGTTAAATTTAAGTTCAGTGTGAAAAAAAATCAAAGCAAACCAATGGTGGTAATATTTTTGTATTAAATATAGAAAAAGTCTGTATATTTGGTGTTATAAAAGGAAATATTTAGAAAATATTTCCTTCTACCTACAGTTAGGAAAATACAGAGGAAGGGCATAGCTTCTCCTATCTCTTGAACTGAGGTGTTTAGGGTGATATGGCTTTATGTTTGGTACAATTTTAATCATGGACCCACCATGTGACTAGCCTGGACACCAGGAATTAGAGTTGAACAAGACCACATGGGAAAAGGATTCCTTCACTAAAAGGATTTTTGGTGTATGCCTGTGTATCTCCAGCTCCAATCTTTATATTAAGCATTTGAACTTTTTTTACCTTTTTCCAGCTGCCATTTCCTGAATGCCCTATTATGAGCTCAAATATTAGAAGACCATACTGCAAACTAATATGCACACACATAAACACACACTTAGCATAACTGTTTCTAAAGTAATTTTTCTCTCAATTTACTAGACTTTATTTAATCCCAGGATAATCTTTGACTCCTTTTAGTAGTAATACTAGTAACTACAATAATGATGATGATGATGCAGTGCTTATGAAGGTTATAAATTTTCTCTACAATATTTGTTGCAAGATTTTTGATATTAAAATTTCTTTATTTTTAAAAATCACATAAACTTCCATTTTTTACACCCCTCAAACATGGCAGAAGGAAATTCTATACCAATTCAATTTAGAGGACACTCCTTTATTCCAAAGGACTAAACTAACATAAGTAGCCATAATGAATTCTTGCAAAACTGGTTTTCAAACCATTATGAGCATCACTCACATTGCACAGTATCAGGTCTCTATGATTAGTCTTATTCCACTTTGATTTCTGTTGGCACGAACCAAACTATGTCAACAGGCAGTAGTGGAGATTGGTGAGCTTTTGTTATAAAGATCACATTGCATAAAAAAGAAGCAAAATAAATTAATTTGATATAATTATTAATGAAATTGAGCTTTATGTAGTTTTCCTAAACCCAAAATTCTAGGATCACAATTGCATTGGTCTTACATTCTTCCAAGTGTTACCATTGTATGTTGGATATATCTTTCGATTTAAATGGTAGCTTAAAATTATTTTATGTGCTAATCATTTTTGGAAACATCTACATTTAATTTCAGTATTGGATTATTCAATTCTTAATATTAGCCATTAGCCATGTTGCCTCTGATAATGAAGGTAGTAAAAAATAAGAATTAGTATTTTATATATTTTAAATGTATGTAAACCTATATAAATATATTTATTAATTTAAATCTATTTTAAATATATATACATTTCCTTTTAAAGGAGAATTTTTTAGACTTTGAAAACTTAAAATATTTTTGCATAATTTCTATATTTTCTCCCAAATCTTTATTTGTGTATATTCATTATCTCCCAGATTATAGATAACAATATACTGCTTCTAATGCACATACCATGTAGCAAGTAATTTAGAAATCTTAAACCAAAGAAAACATTAAAGCAATGTTGGGGTTCTATTTGAATTACCAGCTTTAAGAGGTATATTGGAATGATCAGACTTCAGTAATACAATAGCCAAATAGAATGTGTGGAATTTATTTGGAACCTAATACAAATAAACCTACTTTTAAAAAAGGTATTTGTGGGAAAATCAGGGAAATTCTATTATATACTCTGTATTACATAATGTTAAAGATTTATGTTTGTTAAGTATGATAATGACATTATTTTCACATTAAAAGAAGTTTTCTTTGTCACAACCAATCCCACATCCATTACATGGTTTTTAGCCCCCACTACTGTTTCTCTGGTTCACACTTCATTGAATTACTTCATCCTTCCTCAGTATGTTCGGTGCAATTAAGTGGCTTTGAATGTTTCAGGAAAGGGACAAGGAAGAAAAGTATGAGAAAAGGGATTAAAAGGAGAAACAAAACTGCACCATGGGTATATTGACAGTTGGGTTATTATTTTCAACCTAGGGTAGATGAGTTACTAGTGCGCACTGATACATAGAAAATAAAATGTAGGCCTACTTCACACACACATCAGACTGTAAATCCACATGAAAATCAGCACAAATACAGTAGAATGCTTCCATAGATATCCCACATATATCCTATCCACCTTTCTCAGCCAGTTATCTCTAAAATTCTCTTTTGATTTTTAGTCTTTCCTTGTTCTGTGTGTTAACTCTATTTCTATAGTAGAGGGGCCTCAGTGAGATACACTCTAAATCCTGACATAAATCTGAGTGCTTTTCTCCCCCTAGATAGTGATGTTTCTGAATGGAAAATTCATTAGAAATATTCTTCTCTTTATTTCTTAGAGTGATAGCTAGCAACATGCCCTTCCATATGCACAGGAAAGTCTTTCAGTATCTCCTGCTCCAGGGAAGCCTCTGTCTGCCAGGAGCAACTCTGAGACTGGACTCAGCTGGCAAGAGTAACTCTTTGGCCGCACATAGAAGCAGGCCCACTGGCCTCCTATGTAAGTATTTTTGTGTGCATCATCAACCAAAGCATTTATGAGTTGCCAATTTGCTCAGGCAGGGCAACACTGAGAAACAAGCCAGCTTGATCTTTGGCATAGCTCTCTCATCACAAACTCAATTCCATCCTTTAGCCAGACAACCACATAATTATTTCAAAAGATAAGCCTCATGTTAAAAAGCTTAAAGTGATTTTGTTTTAATTTAATAGATACCTACAACATTTAAACCAAATGTTAACATTAATGTATATGATCTAAATTTGCCATACAAAAATTTATTCCTCAATTATAGGAATCATTATGAAATTTATCCTTTTTTTTTCAAAATATAATCAAAATAAAAGTTCAGGATTTGAAGGAAATGAGACAAAAAAGATCAGGAGAAAGGAATTAGAAAGGAAAATGGAGGCGAGAGAATAAGAAAGATTAAATAATGTGTAAGGAAAGAGGTAAGAGAAAAAGTAGAGTGAGGAGAGAAGAAATAATGATAAAATAGAGACTAGAGAAAGAAGAAATATCAAAGAAATGAGTGGAGTTTTAGAAGAAAGAAGAGAAAAGATGTTCTGTGATTGAAGGTTTCTCACATTTTTACCTTGCCCCTTTCCTCAAGTTCCCATTTTAGTTTTGTGAAAAATATACATATTTAAATTGAAATTTTCATGTTGTTGTCTCAAAACTTTACTTATTAATATATTTACTTATAATAAGAACTGAGTATGCATCTCAATCACTAATGATTAGTCTATTTGTATTGTATCAGAAATATTGCCTGTGAGCTATTATTTAGCAGAGATTCAGCTTCAAAGGATGCTTGTGTGGTACCCTTGCTTCAACTGAGAATGAGCTCAAGTAGACCATTTTTAACTCTGTAGTAAGGGAAGACACATTACTGTGACTCACTTATTTTCTCTGAAATGGTTTCAGTCTGTCCCTAAGCCTACATAAATAGTCATTTTTATAAGACTTTAAACTAGGGTTTTTGTTCATGCCAAACAACTGACCACTCGAATGACATCATTTTTTTCATAAAAAAGGCAACAATTGTTTTATGATTTTTGTATTGTTACCCAGTGACTATTTTTCTGTCTCATGTGGATTTACTTTAAGAACAAATATAATGTTATGCTGGACAATTTAAACATTAAAAGCATTACTCACATAGTGACTTTCTCTTCTTAAAATTTTCTAAGTTGATATTGTGTTTAGATAGCCCCATGGTGTTATGTATAATAAGGTTTTTTAATCATAGAAAAATATGGTTATTCAAGTTTCAAATGTACTGCTTATCACACATTTCTTCTATGTAAACAAATATTCTTTGGTTTAAAAGATTTCACAAATTTAAATTTTTTTACCAAATATTAATTTGCTTAGGTCACAAATCACCGAATAACAATATCTTGTTCAGTGTTCCCCAAACTTATTTAAACATGTTAACATTCTTTTCTTGAGATAGCTGTTAATATAAAAGCTGATCTTTATTATATAATTTGACCAGTAGTAAAACAGAAAACAAGAGTAATGAAAATAACTCAGAAATATGGAGTTAACCCATGTGTAGGGTTTTACAGATGAAAACAGGTGAATTACAGGTGTATGTCTGGTAAATGGTAGATCTCAGTGTTCTTAGTTCCCAGATCTAGTGTTTTGTTTTTTGATTTTGTTTTTTTTTTAGTGTCACTATCCCAACTGCTTAATAACTTTATCACACTATCTTATTTGTATAATTCCAGATGTGAATATGCAAAATCAACCAATCAGACCACATCCAGGCCTAATCTACCAGATAAATCATGCTAGCTGTTGGCTTCTGTGGATATGGCTGTCTGTAACTGAACATGTCTTGCAAGACAAACTAATGAAAAATGAAAATGAAAGAGAAGAGAGAGGACAAGAAATGATAGAAAAACAGAAGAAATAAAAAGAGAGGCTACATATGAAGAAATAAACTCCAATAATTTGCATTTACAGTATGGAATTAGGACATAATTTAGCAATAAATAGATCAACAGAAGCTAGAGGAAAGAATGAAGAATAATATCAACAAATTCAGGCTATAGTCATGGATTATTGGACATATTTTACTAAAATGTGCCTCGGTGAGTTTCCTGGTTTCAGAAGATAGCCTTCTTTGATCCATTTTATAGCAGTCACCCAATTTCCTTTTGACAACTGGGGTTGTCCACCTCTGTCAAATAGGTAGCTTCCTTCTTTATTTGCAGTGTAGTGGCATAAGAAGCCCCAGTGGCTAAAGATAGTCTTTGATTCCAACTTACTAAAACCATGAATATGCTCCTTGGTGAATGTACTTTTCTCTAAGACTCTCAAACCTGCCACACCTAAGGTTGTGGGGAGAGAAATATAAAATTCTATAAGTGTTATGTTATATTAATAAATATATACCTCCATCCCCTGCTTCCCAGATCTCTGCTCTCTGACTATGGAAAATACACCACCATATGCTGGTTGCAATTTAAAGGTTTTACTGACTCTTATAGGACAGCATCTTTCCAAAGTATTTTCTCCTAATTGGCACCATAATCAGTCATTTCCTAGCCGTTCCACCATTACATCAGGCCAGCCATTTTTGCATGATGGGGTATATCCTAAGACCAGTGTTATTTTTTTTTTTAATATGAGCTTATTGCTGTATTTCTTCCTCCATAAAGTAAGAGTTTTAGTTGGAGTCAAAGTTATATTTTAGCTGGTTTTTTAAAGTCCCTCTGAACTCTATTATGATGTAAGATAGTAAAATTGTACTTCCTAGAAGATGAAGGTGAACTGCTTTCAACTGCTTTTATTGATTGGAATTGGATTGGATTTTCTTAAATCCTTTGCTATAATAGAAGCAACAATCTGTATTTATTTGCCAGCAAACAGACTGTTTTAAGGAAAGTCCTCCCAAAGCAGAGCCTGAGACAGGGGTTCAAGAGCATGTAATTAATTAAGCCAGTACTCTTTGGAGAAAAGAAGTAAGGCAAACAGGATAAAATGGGGAAATGAGTTATGCAGGGATTGATCTCAGCTTGAATCTACCTTTAGGCTGATCCCTCTGGGAGTGCTGGATCATGATGTATGCCACAGAACTGATCTCCCTGTTGATCAAGGGAGCCAGGCTGTTGTAACCCAATGATATGGTACCTCTAGGATTAAAAGATGGGCAAATGTGACATGTTCAGCAGAGGATAATTCTCTTGAGGAGAAAGAAGCAGTTGTGAAGTCAGAATCTAATACTCACAGAAGCTTTGATGCACAAGCCTGGTACAGGGAATCTGTGTGGGGCACCAATAGTACCCACTACACATTTCCCACCTGAAAACAGCAACTTTAATTGTCATCATAGTCTAATTAGGTTTATGATAATTTTCAGCTATTTTCTAAGATCCATTTCATTTTTTCATCAACCAGAAAGGAAATTAAATAAGAATTTTCAATGATACATGTGTCAAGACTATAGTGGTGGCACTGATTTCTGTCATTCCCCCCAATGATATGTTTTTCTTTTGATTTACCACTTTGGTGGGGTTTTGAAATATGTCCAGGGGTTCTTAGGTTTTACTACGAAAGAGATACGTGTCAAGACTCCATTTAAGCTTCTGATGACCGCTATAAGCTTTCTTTCTGGCCAACCACAGTAGTGCTTTGTGTTCTCCAGGGATTAGTATCTACTCAGAGGCAATATATGATACCCTTGCAAAATCTAGGAATTTCCTTTTACTCAGTGTACAGTCATCTTGGAAAAATGACCAGATGTTCTTCTGGGGAATTAATGGTTGAATATGTATGATGTATAGCTGCTGAATTTGAGGGACCTTTCTTAAAGGGATTTAGCTTTCCTCTCAATCAAGGGAGTTTGGATCTGGGAGCTACCTCCATTTTAAGAATTAAGTAGTAGTCCTTGAATGCCCATTATTGCAGCTCTTCTCAGACCAAGAATTATTTTCATTATAGAAATCAAAAGGCACCTTAGTAAGTTGCCCAACTATTTCACTCCTAAGGACCTTGATATCAAGTAGTCATTCCCAAAGATCCCTGGATATCAAAACACTCTTTGCTACTTGATCCCTATGACTTATTGTAGCACCTTGTTTCTTATGATTAGGTACTACTAGCTGACCTTTCTCTCTCTCCTTTTCTCCCAGGGAGCTAATTATTGAAATCAAGAAGCACATTACCACGGAAACATATCCCACCACCATCTCCAACTTACAGAGTGAAGTCAAGGAAAAATTATGCAAAAGATAGTGGTACTTCTCTCAACAATGCCTTTCTTAGAGTGTCCTGGTGAAAGGAATATTCCTGGCATGCCGCAGTGGGTATGCACAGGCAAATAGCTAAGGTCATTGTTCTTAATAAAATCACAGTGGCATGCTCAGCACCCCCTCCCTGCCCAAAGTGTTTGGCCTTAAACTGTCATAGCCTGCCAAGGATACTCTTGAGTCTCAACCTTATTGACTCTAGAATACTCAAAAGTATAGCCTTCAAAGGATCAAAAAAGCAAATTATTAGCACCATTCTATGATCATCAAGCTAGCACAATAAATGTCTAATCCCTGGCAGGTGGAAGGTGGGGGAGGAGTGGACGGGTATATACATACATAATGAGTGAGATGTGCATCGTCTGGAGGATGGTCATACTTGAAGCTCAGATTTGTGGGGTGAGGGGGGACAAGGGCATCATTTGAAACCTTAAAATTTGTACCCTCATAATATGCTGAAATAAAAAAAAGATAAATTTACCAATTGAATGTTATGTTTAATCGTCTGCCATAGAATTTATTACTGAACATGATCTTTTAGTTCCTGCCGTAAAAGTTGGCAAAATCTTGCTTTTTATTTGCTGTATAGGCTAACTCTTTCTGGAAAAGACTTTGCAGTTCTCTCTGAGAAGTGCTAACATTTAACTTTCATTGTGGGTTTAGAAGTAATTAAGTGCTATGGTTGTGGGTTTTGTGAAGACACAGTCATTGAAAGAACTTTTTTCAAAGGAAGATTATTTCTCACAAAAAAAGTTGGGAGTGGGGAAGACAGTTTCTTCCCCCAGCAAGGAAATTTTAGGTATACATAGGTTTAGGCTTCCTTTGTATCTGTCTAAAGTCTCCAGTCTACGGCTTAGGATCTCTTTCATTCCCAACCAGTGTTTTCACATCGGCACAGAATACTTAGTGAGTTGTGCATTTAATTGGAGTTGCAACTTTTCAAAGCATAAAATTAAAACTTGGTCCTACTCCTTATTTCTATATGACTTATCACTACATAAAGATTATGTTTGATTTAACTACAGCGGATGCTATCAGGGTGCTGCCCTTGTTGCTCTCAGTACATCCCAGAGACTACCTCCAATTCCAGTGGAAGTTCTTTTATCTGCTAATGTTCCTTAACTCAAGTATTGATTACTCTCTACCCTAGAATGGACTTCCATGAGGGGTAAGCTGGAACTGAAAGAAACTTAACACCCCCAGAATGTTAAACCAATAAGTGATGAGAGCATGTAGAACAATTTTCCAGCTTTCTTTTTCTTCAGATGGATAATCCTATATGGATTATATGGAAAATGTTCTGTACAGTTTTCCACAGTATTCCCAATTATTTGAGCCTCGTTGTCCACAAGGTAACCTGCTCATAACACATTATATGCTTTCTTTTATTATTTGTGTTACTTCCACACTCTCTCATTGTACTTCCTGGTATTATGTATAAAAGAGGTAATCTACCATTACAAAACAATAAAGAGTTTATTATTGCCGAGCGCGGTGGCTCACGCCTGTAATCCTAGCACTCTGGGAGGTCGAGGCGGGAGGATCACTCAAGGTCCAGAGTTTGAGACCAGCCTGAGCAAGAGCGAGACCCCGTCTCTACTAAAAATAGAAAGACATTCATTGGCCAACTAAAAATATATAGAAAAAATTAACCGGGCATGGTCGCGCGCGTGCCTGTAGTTCCAGCTACTCGGGAGGCTGAGGCAGGAGGATCAGTTGAGCCCAGGAGTTGGAGGTTGCTGTGAGCTGGGCTGACGCCACGGCACTCTATCCCGGGCAACAGAGTGAGACTCTGTCTCAAAAAAAAAAAAAAAGTTTATTTAAACTCAAATTCTTGTCTGAGTCTTCTTTGGAGAAACCTAAAATAAAACACTGAACCAAGCACCATAAGAATAAATAAATAAGATTGGATTGTAATAATGGTTATACAACTCTATAAATCTACTAAAAATCATTGATATTTTTGCTCTTGAGACTAGTGAATTTCATGGCATGCAAATTAAGCCTCAATAAAGGGTTAAAAAATGAATCATGCAAAAAAAAAGAATTTTATGATTCTCAATTTATGCCATGAATTGAAATTTCAAGGCACTGACCTCATCTTTTCCTTTTTGTAATTTCAACACAGTCAAAAATGTCCTCCCATGTTATAATCATTGTACTCACCATGTTCGTAATAAGAATCAAAACCACAGGCTAGCTCTCCACCAGCACTACATTCCAGGTCATAACTTTCACATAAAATTTGGGTAATGCGAAGTCACTGTTTACCAAGAATGCCAGCATCCTACTACTCACCCACCAGCAAGGAGGTCACTTTTGAGTTCATTAGATATGTGAGGAGTCCAGTCCCAGAAACTCATTTCAGTAGTCTATTTCCTGGTGCCATGTGTTATATAAATAATAATCTCAATAGTAAAGATAATTTTATTCAAAGGTTTTAACTGAGACAAAAATGTTAATAACGGAATCATTTACAGGTACATGTCCCCAAATACAGAAACCAACAATACCTGCTAAGAAGCCCACTGACTAGCAGAAGCAAGAAGCTTGTTCACCTATAGGCTTGATATTGTACTTAGAGCCTGAGAGCTGAAGCTGTTAACTGTCTAGTCCTAGGGTGATACAGCCACTGCCAAACTACTGAGCTAAAATAGCTAAGGAACAGAGAAAGAAGTAGCTGACTACCCTCTCATTCCTTCTGAGTTTTCACTTATGCCTCCTATTGGCTGCAACAAACTAGATGCCAAAGGCCAAGGAAGCCAAAGTAATAAAACTCTCAGTCCTCAACCAACCAGGACACACAGCAGGACAGAGAAATGACAGAATGGATTTGGTTGGGCAGATGGATAATAATTGGCATATATGGGTTAGCTATTTTTATTAATTTTACTATTAATCTGTCTTTAGTCTTATTTCTACTGCACCTGGGCTACTGGTGAAATTAATCATGGTCACTATTTCAAATAAAAGTAAAACTTATTCTATAGCATGGATGATGATAAAGAGCTTTCTTGACTAAAAACTGTCATTTGTCTTTAATTTCTTTGAAGTGTTTAAGGAGATGGATTTCAAGACTTTATTTTTATATGATAGTCTTTTATGCTTTGAAGTGTTAATAACAAAGTCAGTCATATATAGATAACTGCAGTTACCAGTTAATACTTTAGAAGAAATGATCTTACGTTCAGCCAGGGACAAAAACAGGTAAACAAAAGTATTTTACATACCTGGAAGAATAAGAGAAAGGGAAAGAAGAGAAAATATACATTAATATATATTTTGTGTGTGTGTGTGTGTGTGTATATAGGTATGCATGTGTATATATATAAACAGGGCAATGGAAGTTAATGGATAACTTTGATAAGGTCCACCCTCAATAAGAGAAGCAGCAAGGATTAAAACTCGTTAGAGTATTTTTTTTAATTTCTAAATTTTATGGGACATTTATTCTTAGAATTTTCTTGGATTTCCTAATTATTTAATAATTTTGGTTAATTACAAAATACTTAAAGGGGGCAGTTATAGCTTTTATTTAAGCAAGCAAATTTAAAAATCAGTACAATATGTGTGACTATCTATACAGTCCAACACTTAGTTTCTTCCACACTGAAGAAAAGAATTCAAATGGCCATGGATGGATAATTAAGATCGTAAAATGAACATTTTTTTCTTAAAAATTAACACTTTTAATAGTGTCTGCAAATGTATATGAACTTCTCTTCTCCATTTAGAAATGATTTTAGGAAAACATTTCGTTTTTCTGAGCCTGAATTCTCTATAATAAATCACAAGCAGATATTTATCACTTAGAAATAATGAGAAGGTACTTTCTGCAGCTTTCATTAGTGGTCAGCAGTGATTCTGAGAGGATTAGGTTGGGAGGTTACACAGAAGCATGTATCAGTGAACCCCACAAGGGGCTCTCGTCCTTGATACAGACAGTTGGTTTTTGAAGTAAATGATCTTTTATCTTGGGAAGATGACACTGTTACATATTCTTAAGTAAAACCTGAACCTTACAGTATTTTGATGCACACTAATCACTGTATCACTGTGAGGCTTATTAAAAATGAATGAAAATCAAGTGACTAGCTTTTCATCAAAATATTCATAAGAATATATTCTCTTCACATAGTGGAGAAGTGCTCTGCAGGCTCGGATCAGTGCGTTGAAGGCTCCCTCAGTATGCATTGACACAGTGGACCATGGCAGCTCTGAAAGAGCCATTATAGTCTATCATGTCAATGGTCTGTGCACGAGGGCTCCCTTAGTATGCATTGACACGCTACACCATGATGGCTTCAGACCATATGATTATGATTTCAATGGAAGAACCATAATGGTTGCATTAAGATTTCAGTGAAATTTCAGTGAAAGCACTCATATTTCTCATGAGATCATAATGACTCAGATGAGCTTGTTATGATCTCAGTAGAAGTTTAAGGGAGAGAGAGAAAGAAATAGAAAGTGTAGCAAGATCGGGTCCTTTCAAAGTCCTATTTTTATTTCTCTTCCGTTTAAAATGTTTTCTTATTTCCCACAAATAATAATTTACTGACAGAATTACAAAAGGAATGCATATAAAAATAATAGTAACAGCAGCAACAAGTATTTATTGAGCACTTACGCTTACTTGCTGTACCAGGCACTGCGCTACTTTCTTCACTGGTATCATACCATTTTATGCTCAAAACCACCCCTGAGGTTAATAATATATTTTTTTTCCAATGGGAAAATAGGAGCTTAGTAAAGGTTAGTAACTTGACCAAGGACCTATATGGTCAAATGTTCTAAGAAAACGAGCTTTCACAGCTTAACTAATTTTACTTTATCAATTGTATACGTTTGAATTTCTGCATTTTAGAATTTTTACGAATGATCACCATACAATCTGAGTTTATTAGTAAGCAATTATGTGCATATGATAGATACTTAAGGAGTCATGAGTAACCTTTTGCAAAGGCCTTTCAATATTTTCTCATTTGGTCCTTATAACCACATTCAGAGTAAGATATTAATCATACCTGTATGTCTCAGAGTACAAATACAGTGATCTCTCACATGGCTCCAGTTTATTCAAACTGCCTTAACAAAGATAAAGCAGGCCAGGCCAGGGATGAATGGAGCTGAAGTTACAAATTTTGTTGGTGTATTCACAAGCCCCTTTCTTCAAATAAAATCTTAAAAAAACAAGTAAAGGCCAAGCTATTCCTCCTAAGGGAGTTGGGGAGCAGTGTGTTTGCCCCCACATCTAATCCTCATGTCTGTTTCTAAAGGAACTCCTCAGAGTCAAACTATAAACATAATGCTTTAAATAAGTTTGATATTCAACAACCTGTGTTATTATTCAACATATAAGCTAAATCCCACATGTAGGATGAGTTTGTTAAAGTGATAAATAGAAAGAAGCAAGTTTGTGCACTCACATGCATTCTCATCAACTTATTGGAACTCTGGAAAAGAGACAAAGATTTTACACTGATCCCAGAAAAAAGTTCCAGGTGAGTGTTTCCTTTAGACACCAGGGTTTTATAAAGCTCAACAAAGTGACATTCTTCTCAGTGTGGGAGAGGTCATTGGCAATAAACTTTAACAAGTGTTAAATATCATGATAGTAAGTAGGTAAATGGAATTTTAGTCAATACTCCATTTATTTTGATATGGACACGGTTTAGGAACATTTCAGACCAGGAAGAATTATGTTTTATTTACTTTATATTGTTTTAGCAGAGACCTTGAACCAGCCAATGATCCATGTCATTTTACTGAACATGTCGCATTGTAACAGCAGATTAATTCACAGCCAACAATAAACACTCGGGGCAGCCGTAGAAGCCTTCACTATAATGTCCAAACAACCACATATGACATTATGCATTAATATTGCCAACCCTGGTAGTAACCCTTTTCATAATAAAAGAGTCTTTTTACACAGAAAACAAATCACATGGAAATGTCATAATGTTCCAGAAAAAACCTGTACATGATTATGGGTATATATCAACTGTGGCCAAACAAAAGAAAAATAATTTGTCATCTTGCTTGTCAACAGCTGACTCAGGTAGAAAGAAAGAGAAGGGTTTTTGAAAAATAAAATTCAGGCAGAAATATGGTGAATATTAATGGGTTTGGTTTTGGGAGGGGTTTTTTTTTTGTTGTTGTTTTTTTGGTTTTTTTTTTTGGTTAGGCTGTGAGCTGCTTAAATCTGACTGGGGGATTGTAGTGTGCAAATGAAATTCACATTGATCTATAAGCGTATCACTAGAAAAAATATGTACCTATTTTCACCATAAATGTCTCAACTCCCATACACCCTTAGAAGAAGAAAAGGACATTCAATTATACTGAGAAAGCAGTTGCAACCACAGTAGTGAGAACACCGTGCCCTAGGTCATAATTGTTACCTAAGTTCACTGTGTGATTTGAACCAGGCATTGCCATGTTTCGGTAATTCAGCCAAAGGCCTCAGATTCAGATCAGTGAGAATAATGGTATTTGATCCTTTTTTCTCTTACAGAAATATTGTGATGTTTTGAGATATGATGTCTGTTAAATGCTTGCTTAGAAAGCAAGTGATTTATAAACACTGATCTTACAGAGGAAAACGTAGGTTCTTGACAGTCACAAGAAAATGCAATGACAGATCTTGCTCTTTTCAAAATGCAACCAAATATATTTCCTTTTATCTTTTTTAAAATTGTTCACCCTACATGAACTTTGACTACATATTTCCTTTTAACCAGGAGATAAAAATATTCTTCTTTTTAAAGGAATGTACATTTAAAGAAGAAAAAATAATTAAGAATAAATTCTGAAATATCATAAGCACCCTATAACCATATTTAGCTGAACTAAAGAATTTATTTTAGAAGTATACATTATTACTGTGTAGCACAAATTATTTCCCAATTTGTATGCATTGATGCTTATACATACATACATTCACATGTAGACACACACAGGAATATATATGCATGTTGAGCATCCCTAATCTGAAAATATGAAATCTGAAATGGTCCAAAATCTGAACACTTTTAGGCACTGACATGACACCAGAAGTAGAAAATTCCACACGTAAGTACTTAACACAAACTTTGTTTCCTGCCCAAAGTATTAAGAATATTGTGTAAAATTACCTTTAGGCTATATGTATAACATGTATATGAAACAACTGAATTTTGTGTTTAGGTTTGAATCTCATTCCCAAGATATTTCATTATGTATATACAAATTTTTCAAAATCCAAAACACTTCTGGTACCAAGCATTAGGATAAGGGATGCTCAACCTGTGTATAATATAAATAGATATATAGATAGATAAGATATATCTATATACTGTGTTTCCCCGAAAATAAGACCTACCCATAAAATAATCCCTAGCAGGATTTCTAAGCATTTGTGCAATATAAGCCCTACCCCAAAAATAAGACCTAGTGATGGGCGTGGCTACGCAGCGTATCTGCACAACCCATGCATTTCGTTGTGGAGCAGTAAAGAAGACGAGCAGCCCTTCTCATCTGCCCCATGAGAACTCTATTGCTCGACATGAGAGATTGGGGCCAATGGTTCTAATGGAAATAGAGTCGCAAGAAATTCAGGATGGAATTCAGGGTTTGGAGAGTTATGATGATGTTCCAGAAGAAGATGACTTAACTATATTTGAATAAATGTAGATTGATGTACTGTACTTTAAAAAAATAACACATCCCCTGAAAATAAGCCCTAGGGTGTTTTCTTGAGGAAAAATAAATATAAGACCCTGTCTTATTTTTGGGGAAACACGGTATATACATATGTGTCTATTAAATATAATTCTTGAATATGGGTAGGTATGGAGGATAGAGTTATTTTTTACACTGATTTGATTTAGACAACTTCAGAATTCCATATTCTTCAATAGGTAGACAATTTAAAAATATATATATACTTCTGGCTAAGCATTCACATATCCCAGCAAATATTAATGCACAGTACACAATCCAATATTCCTACAAAATAATGCATATTAATTTTTCTTTAAAATTTATAAAGGAACTCATATTTAATTATTTTACTTAAGATTTCTCATAAAACAGCAGTCTTTCTCATAAATGGAAAACAAGACAATACTTTTGATCAAGGTTGGGGGAAGCTCCTTATGCATGCCAGCTTCTACAAGTTTAGACAGATAATCAAACATTCTAGACCCAGAGAGCTTTCCTTTTCCCTGATTGAGTTGCTTCAAAAGTCTGCACTTATTTTTATCCCCAGGAGCCCAATATCTCAAAGTCACATCATTGAGTTTGGCTCTAGAGTCATAATGTTGTCTAATGAAGAAAATAATTAATTTATATTAACATAGAAAACGATAATTCATATTTCTCAAAGGTCAGGATGCCATTCAGGAAAGATAGCAGTAATCCTGGTCTGTTCTGTTTTGTTTTCATTTGAACTTTACCCTTTCCAAAATTCATTTTTATAGCAAATAATGGAAGAGTCCAATTGTATCTTCAATTGAACGTTCTAATTATTGAAATACGTTAGAAAAAGATACAGAGCATGTTGATTTCCTCCACCCCTAAATAGATTGATTGTAAGCTCCATGAGTTTATTTACTGAAGTACTTGAAACAGTCCCAGGAAACATGGAAAAATCAAGGCATTGTCTAGTATCCCCATTTTAGCCTCAAAACTCAGATGCACAGTGATAGCTTTCCCAAACCTGACACAGCTTCCTTCTGTCATGAAGGGAAGGGAAGGGAAGGAGGATTCTTTGCCAACAGCTGAAAAGACAGATTTCCCCAAAGGCTGAAACAAGTAGAGAAATAGTTTTATCTCCTCTGTCCCTGGAGGGGCAGGATACTTCCAAGAGTAAAAGGGCAAGTAAAGCTGAGAAACCCTATCATTTACACAGAAGTTCTAAGAAGTTCAAAGCACTTAATACATCATCAAGTTAATGCTGGGAGGCAAACCAAACTGCCCACATTCCTGTTTTCAGTTAGGTTATAGAAGGAAGTTAGGTACCTTAGAAACTGCAATTAACTTTCTCAGAACACTGGGGTATCATTGAGCCCATTGCAGCAGCAATTTGCTAAATGGTACTCTAGCGATCAGAAAGAGTGAGTGCAGTACCCCATGTGCTAACTTATTCCCAGGAAGTCATTAGCACACTGGAAGAATCCAGCTGATTAGAGCCCATTTATTCCTCAATGTACTAGACATGGCAAAGCACATACAGTCAGTTTAATGGCTTAAAATCCAAGTTAAACAAACACAGCAGAGACATAGGAGTTGGAAACTAGATGCCAGAGACAGTAAAAAAAAAAAAAAGTATGGTTTAAAGATTTTTGTTCTTTCCAATGTATTAAGTATTAGATTGACTATAATGTGGAGTTATATACCTAAAGTTTCCTAATGCTTGAGAAATTTAACTAGAAGTCTATTGCACATAACTCAATGCAGAAAAAAGAACAAGCTTTACAACATTAGTCCTCCTTGCTCTGGATAATTATAGGAGTTCAATAGAGCTTTCAGAACTCTGAAATAATCCCATATAATGTATTTGTAAAACATTTAAAAGGGATTAAATATAGCCCCAGTGTTCAAAAAACCAGAGGTTGCATTTATAAATTTATTTCCCAGTTCTATTTGCTTGTTTTCCACATTTAAATTAATATTATATTATCCTATATATTTATTATTTTTGGCAAACGCATTATTTGTAAAAATATGTGATGCTAGCTATGAAATGTCTTCTTTTTTAACCTATCATAAGGGAACGGGATATGAGATAAGTAGTTCCATACTAGTTATAAAGAGTCCTTGAAGAAGATGTAATGCAAATATTATTCCATTTATTATGTTACATACAGTGCTCATATAAACTGGAAAATACTGATTTTCAATGGGAACATTATTTAAAACATTTATTTCATGCTTTCTCGTTCAGAATTAACTATAAGCTTGGAAAAAATGACATTTATTTAAATTGTACAACCTCTTATGGCAGAGGAAATGCTGCCGAGTGCACAGTTGTGATAGGAGGGTCGTTTAGTATAACTGCCCAAGAATTTTCCCTAAAAGCTGAAAAACAATTCACATCGTCCTAACAAAAAAAAAAAAAAAATTCTCTTCTGGACAGTGCAAAACATTTACTCTTGAAAAGAATTTATGTATGAACTGCCCTGGTGAATGGCACCAACATTGAAATGAGGTCTAGAGTCCTGTTTCATTCTTCCTTGTTATATTGAGTAAAAGAAAATGAAGAATTTTAATATCAAGCAGAAGTTAGTAATTCTGCTATCAGTCGAGGTGGAAACATTTTTTTCTCTTTCAGTTTGTGATGCACCATCATTGTTACTGCAGTTGAATGTCAAGTGAACTGTAAAACGTACTTAAACAAATAAAATGCTTTGTATACTATAGCCAAAGTGAGGGAAATATGAAAACAGAGAAGGAAAACAGGGAGATAAATGAGTTAAATAATGGTTGTAGCTAGCAAAATAGCCTTAAGACAATAGGTGAGACATCTAATTATTTTAGTGTGCTTTTTTTCTGCATGTTTTGAGTGTCAGGACCAATCTTTGGGCAAAGGGGCCTATCCTATTTTCTGAGATTTGCCAATAGACAAGCAGTACTTGCAGCTCTGTTACATAGAGGCTGAGATTGGGATCTCACACTGGTAATGATGAGCCTTCATGGAAGCATATATTACTGAGATATATTCCAAATATTAGTGATATCCATAAAATAATTTTATATAATTTTCCTCCCCCACCAAAAAAACCCATAATATCAAAACTATGTTTAGGGCTAACAAAATCATAAGTCTAAGAATAAGATAAATATTGCTGTTTCATTTTTACTAAATGTAGAAAGCCTACTACATTTGAGGTATTTTCTAGCTTATAGTATACCAATCCAAAAATTAATATGACACAGACTTTAAGGAATTTAAGTGTTGTAGAGTAAAAATCCAACTACATATTTAAAGAATCATTATAATACAAGACAGAAGTAGCAGCAACTCTAAAATTAGAAAATGTCTTTGTACATGGGTTAAAAGGGATTAAGATAACACCAAGGCAACCACACCTGTAACAGTGGGAAGGGCATAATGGAGTTTTGAGTCAGAGAGATTTATGCTAAATCATGGTATTCCAGTGATAATGATTATGATATGATGATGATTATGATGAAGAAATACATCCATTAGGATCCATAGCTATAGTGTTGAAATGGAAACAAAAACAAAGAAAACGAAGAAAAAAAGGAACTTTACAAATTGAGCACTACGGAACACTCCCAATAGCATGGATTATGCAGTTTTGCAGTTGCCAGGGGAAAGTCTCAACCTCACAGAGGATGATGAGGAGTAAACCTGCCATAATTCCCGAAGTGCCAAAGTAGACAACGAGAATTGGTGAATCAGAGCAGGACAGTTTTATTACTCACTGTCAAGCAAAGGGTGTGAATATAAGCATGGCAATGCCAGTTCTGCTTGCTGTTAAGTCCCACAGGGTGACATGATGGGCCCAGATGGAGGTTCTGCACTCAATGGCATTGAACTGCTCTTGAGAAATCCAGGGCTCAGGGTCTAGCCCCTTCTGTGATAGGCAGCTAGGAAGCCAGTCCTCCTACGCTTTGGAACAAGCCCTTGCAATATTGATGTGCCTGGTCACTTTGACGTAAGTAGTTACTTACATGACTAGCTGCTGGAACTGCTTAGTGTCCGGGGATGATAACCCTTGTCACCTGGCACACTCAACAAGGAAGTTGACAGACCCTCAGGGCCCATGGTGGACTGCCTATCTCAACACCAGTGTTCAAACAATGTGGGTCATTTTTCATAGAAATATTTTGAAGACATGAAAAGTAAACTAAAATTCAAGTATTAATGTTTATTTAAATATGACTGTGAGAGGAGAGAGACAAAAATGTAGTACTAAATAAGAAAAAAAGCAGGTGAAAGTAGAGAAATTAGAATGGGAAGTAAATAGATATATGGTAAAAAAAAAATAAATAAATAACAGATGAGGGCAGAGTTTCTCAACCTTAACACATGGATGTTTTGAATCCAGGCATGATGTCATTTTGGCCCGTATCATTTTTACTTTGTAGGGGGCTTGTCCAGTGCAGGGTATGATGGTGACACTCTCTAGATGTTAATAACTCTCCTCCCCTAGTTGTGAGCACCAAAAATGTGCTCAGACATTGTCAAATGTTCCCTGGGGGGGAAAGCTGACCTTGAGTGAGTAACATTGAATTAGGAGAAAAAGACATAAAATCAGTAGGGAAAAATATCAAAAATAGGAGAAGATTTTAAAACAAAATTATCAATCCCTTACTTTATGCCAGGCACTGAGCTAAGCCCACTGAATACATTATTTCACTTAATATGGTTCTACTTTGATAGATGTGCTGTTATTATTATGGCTGTTTTAACTCTTGAGAAAACAGAAATTCTTATATTTTATGTAATTTGCACAAGATGGCATGTCTCACTGACACAGTTTCCTAACAGTTGGAAAATATGACTGAGAGATAACACAGTTTGCTAACTGCTAGTTGCAG
The DNA here is from genome assembly GCA_008086735.1 of Cheirogaleus medius. NCBI lineage: Eukaryota > Metazoa > Chordata > Mammalia > Primates > Cheirogaleidae > Cheirogaleus > Cheirogaleus medius. The sequence continues at coordinate 55,205,286 of VBSM01003176.1, forward strand.
AATTGGGACACCAAAGCTACCTAATGCTGAAGTCTCTGTGCCTCACTAACTTATGGTGAAGAACTAAAATCACAAAACATGAGACAGGAATCTTTCTTCCTCTCTCACCATCAGAAAAGACACATTTAAAGAAAGGGGCTTTCCGAGAAACATGCCAATGCAAATACCTCCTCAATTTTTCTAAAGTGCTTATCATCACGGAAAGATAAAACTCTTAAAACTAAAATAAATGCTAGAGATACATTTCTGTCTGTATGCTTTTGGAGCCCAATAGGGAAATGATAACACAGTTAAGACCAATCAAAGAAAACTGCACCAACTTGTTTTTGGAACATGTCTCTTTCAAAACATTCTCATACTTCAGAAAAAATGGGGAGGAAAAAAGACTTACTAAATTTTCTACAGACATGTTTCTAAAAATAACATGCAAATAAATAATTGGGTTTTCACCCAATGTGATAAAGCTGAATCCACCTTTCAGTTGGAAGTATATTCCTTTGCAGAAATCATTGTGTGAGACATTCTACAGGAAACTAATGACCTCAGAGACTCACAGACTTGAGCTATGTTGTTCAGTAATAAAACCAGCCCAAATTTATTTTTTAGCCACTCTGATCAATGCCAGTCTTATCCACAACGTATAAGCAGGACTGATCTAAGTTATCTGTTCATTACGTTGCCAGACTCAGAAATCTGAGCAGAATGATCTGAGAGAAGTCTGTTAATCTTGGTAGTTTTCTGGCTTGCTACAGATGTATAAATACATCCTCAACCCAAAAGTGTCAGGAAATTATTAAAGACTGAGGACATATCGGGAAGTGTGCTAGTTTGGGGTCTATACTCACACATTATGGTAGGCTATGCATATTTAAATTATTTATTTAATTAAAATCTTATAGAAAAAAACATATAAGCATATGAAAGTAAATTTTTAAAATGCTATTTTGTGTCCACAATGAATTGAATGGCCCAAACTTCATTTATTATGAGCCAACATACAATTATTGCCACATTTGACACATATTTGTCTAAACATTCAGATATTAATGGGTCCACATACAAAGTATAAAATATATTGTGTCCATCTTCTAAAATTTTCTAAACTGAAAGGATAGGGCAAGAGAGACACAAGTAATTATGATACAATGTATAAAGAAATGTTCATTCTCCGGGAAATACTAGTAGGTATTCTGGAAACATGAGTGGAAAAAATATTGTTATAGAAAAAACATATAGTTTCAGGGAGTTTGAGCAAAAAGTGCCTTGGGAAGCCTGGTAGGAGATGAAGCCAGAGAGATAGGGAGGATCAGATCATCTAGCTTTATAGACTTTTATGAGGACTTGGGTATTACTACAAGTGAAAATTATAGTCTTTGGAATGCTTTAAGCAAAAGACTGAAATCAACCGATTTAAGTATTAGCAGGATCAATAGCAAGTATGTTGAGAACAAACTGAATGAAGAGATGAGATTCTAAGCAAGTAAATGAGTTAGGAGTTAGTGTACAGATGCAGGAGGGAAGTAAAGATGACTTGTACCAAAGGGCAAGAGATCATGGAAAGAAAGAAAAGTCAACTTTTAAAAGAAACCTCATATGGATATTAAAGCTAGAAAATAGTCCATGGTCAGACTAAAACTCTTGAATGTGTCCTAAGGTTTTTGGATTTTTATCCTGTAATTCATTGAAAATCTCTAAATGTTAATGTAAAACACTTTTAAAAATAAATTTTAAGACATATATATATAGTATATTTTGATAAAAATTAGAATAATATAATAATAAACAGCATAAAACATAGAGTTGATTAAAAAACAACACATGCAAAAATACACAAATGCAATTATATCAAATTAAAATGCTTCTGTGCAGCAAGGGAAAAAAGAGCAGAGTGAAGACACAATCTACAGAATGGGAAAAAGAATTCCAAGCCATACATCTGGTAGGAGACTAGTACCCAAATACTTAAGGAACTCAAACAACTCAAGAAGTGAAGTATCCCAAGAATGGAAAAATAAGCACCATATGTACTCACCAGCAAATTGGTATTAACTGATCAACACCTAAGTGGACATATAGGAATAACATCTATCGGGTGTCGGGCAGGTGGTGGGGGAGGGAATGGGTATATACATACATAATGAGTGTGATGTGCACCAACTGGGGGATGGACACGCTTGAAGCTCTGACTTGAGGGGGAAGAGGAGCAAGGGAAATATACATAACCTTAACATTTGTACCCCCATAATATGCTGGAAAAAATTAAAAAAGAAAAAAAAAAAGAGAGCAAGAAAACAACAAAAAAAATCCACTCTGAAAATGGGCAAGAGACCTGAATAAACATTTCTGAAAAGAAAACATACAAATGGCAAATGGATATATGAAAAAAATGCCCAACATTACTATTCACTAGGGAAATGCAAATTAAAGCCACAATGAGATATCACCTCATACCTGCCACACTATTATCAAAAAGGCAAATGGTAAGAAGTGTTGGCAAGGATATGAGTAAAAGGTAACTCCTATAAACTCTTGGTGGGAATGTAAATTAGAACAGCCATTCTGGAAAACTGTATGAAGTTTTCTTAAAAATCTAAAAATAAATTATAATATGATCCACCAATCTCACTTCTGGGCATATATCCTAAGAATTTAAAATCAGTATGTAGAACAGATATCTGCACTCCCCTAGCATCATTATTTATAGTAGACAAGTTATGAAATCAACCTAAGTGACCATCAATAAATGAATAGACAAAGAAAATATGGTGTATATATACAATGGAATATTATTCAGTCTATAAAAAGAAGGGAACTCTGTCTTTTGTGACATCATGGATGGAATTAGAGAACATTATGCTATGTGAAATAAGCCAGGCACAGAAAGACAAATAATACTTACTCTCATTTATATGTTGAATCTAAAACAATCAAACTCATAGAGCAGAGAGGAAAACGGTGGTTAACAGAGGCTGGGGGTGGTGGTAGGGGGAGTTACTCACCAAAGGGTACAAAGTTACAATCAGACAGGAAGAAATAATGATAGCTATTGAAGGTAATGGATATGTTAATTAGTTGATTCAATCAATACACACTGCAATGTGGAATATATATATATAAAATAGCATCACTTTATGCCCTATAAATAATATGATTATAATTTTTCAAAAAAAATAATTTTTCAATTAAAAAATTCCAAAAACTGAACATGTAAAAGAAAACTAAAACTGATCCTTTAAAAAATTAATAAAATATACATTTTTTAGAAGATCAAATCAAGACAAAAGAAAAATGACACAACTAACCAAAACAATAAAGTGATAATAAGTAACAATACAAAGATTAAAAGATATTAAGAATCATTATGCACAATTTCATGCTAATAATTATGAGCCACTTAATTATATGCAGATCAATAAATAAAGTATTTACAAAATAATGATCTGTAATCAGAGTTGTGTTTAAGCGAGTGATATCCTGTGTAGGATAAATTTTTAAGTGGGATAGGATGACTAAATTGATGCTTACTTCAAGAAACTATCCAAAATTATGAGGTCTTAAAAATGATTGCTGCCAAGGACCAATAAATATCAAACTAAAAATGTGATGCAAGGAGGCCAAACAAGGTTTAGCAACTGTTCATTCTGGGGACACAGGAAAGCAGACTCCTAATTTCCAACCCTGGTAAATGCCATTAACAGAGTAGTCAAAAATAATAACTTGATCCACAAGAAGACTTAACAATCCTAAATATATATGCACCTGAAAAAGGAGCTCCCAGATTCATAAAGCAAATTCTACTAGATCTAAGCAAAGAGATAAACAGTAGCACCATAATTGCCAGGGATTTCAACACCTTGCTCACAGAGCTAGACAGATCATCAAAGATTAAAATCAGTAAAGAAACACTGGACTTAAACAGGGCTCTAGAACAAATGGACCTAACAGACATTTACAGAACATTCTACCCCAAAAACTACTGAATATACATTCTTTTCATCACCACATGGGACATTCACCAAGATTGATCATATCCTAGGCCACAAAACAAGTCTTAGTAAATTCAAACAAATTGAAATCATGCCTTGTATCTTCTCAGACCACAGTGGAATAAAACCAGAAATCAATTCCAAAAGAAATACTTAAATCTACACAAAATCATGGAAATTAAACAAACTGCTGCTGAACGATTCTTGGGTCAATAATGAAATTAAGATGAAAATCAAAAGATTCCTCAAATTCAACAACAAAGGGGACACAGGAATCAAAATCTATGGTATACAACAAAAGCAATCATAAGGGGAAAGTTCATAGCCTTAAATGCCTACACCAAAAAGACAGAAAGGCCACAACTTAATGACCTAATGACACATCTCAAGGAACTAGAAAAAGAAGAATAAACCAAATCCCAAACCAGCAGAAGAGAAGAAATAATAAAGCTTAGAGCAGAACTAAATGAAATGGAAATTAAAAAAATAAATAAATAAAAAGCAAAGGCTCTTTGGGGTCTTCTTCATAAATTATTTGCCTAGGCCAATGCCTAGAAGAGTATTTCCAACGTTTTCCTCCAGAATTCT
>VBSM01003176.1:55209959-55227576 GCA_008086735.1 Cheirogaleus medius
TATTTGTACCCCCATAATATGCTGAAATAAATAAATAAATAAATAAATAAAAAGCAAAGGCTCAATGAAAAAAAAGTTTGTTCTTTGAAAACATCAACAAAATTGATAGACCACTAGCCAGATTAACCAGAAATAGAAGAGGAAGGACTCAAATATGCTGAATCAGAAAGGAAAAAGGAGACATTACAACTGATACCACATAAATACAAAATATCATCCATGAATACTATGAAAACATCTACACATACACACTAGAAAACATAGAGGAAATAGATAAATTCCTGGAAACTCACAACCCTCCAATCCTGAATCAAGATGTAATAGAAATCCTGACTAGACCCACAACAATGAGCGAGATTGAAGCAATAATAAAACAAAATCTCCCAGCAACGAAAAAAGTCCTGGACCACATGGATTCACAGCCAAATTCTATGAGACCTACAAAGAAGAACAGTATCTATTCCACAGAAATTATTCCATAACATTGAGAAGAAGGGAATCTACCCTAACTCATTTTACAAAACTAGTATCACCTTAATACCAAAACCAGGAAAGAACATGACAACAAAAAGAAAACTACAGACTAATATCCCTTATGAACAGAGATATAAAAATCCTCAACAAAATACTAGCAAACTGAATGAAATAGGACATCAAAGAGATAATTCATCATGATCAAATGGATTTCATCCCAGGAATGCAAGGATACTTTAACATACATAAATCAATAAAGGTGATTCACCACATAAACAGAAGAAAAAACAAAGACAATATGAACATCTCAGCAGATCAGAAAAAGCATTTGATAAAATCTATCACCCATTCATAATTAAAACCCTCAACAACTAGAAGGAACATACCTCAAAATAATAAAAGCCATAGATGACAAACCCATAGCCAACATAATACTGAATGAGGAAAAGTTAAAAGCACTCTTCCTAAGAACTGGAACAAGACAAGAATACCCACTGTCAGCTCTTCAATGTAACATAGTACTTGAAGTCCTAGCCAGAGCAAACAGGCAATACAAAGAAATAAAGGGTATCCACATAAGGGAAGAGGAGGCCAAGCTGTCTCTATTCACTGATGATATGATCTTGTATCTAGAAAACCTTAAGGATTCCATCAAAAGACTCCTAGAATTGATAAATAGGATAAATTTAGAAAATATCAGGTTACAAAATAAATGTACATAAATCAGTAACATTTCTATATACTAATAAGTCAATCTGAGAGTCAAATTAAGAACTCCATAAAATTTATAATAGGTACAAAGAAAATAAAATACCAAAGAATATACTTAAGCAAGGAGGTGAAAGATCTCTACATGGAGAACTACAAAACACTGATGCAAGAAATCATAGATGACACAAACAAATGGGAAAACACTGCATGCTTATGCATTGGTAGCATCAACATTGTTAAAATGTTCTTACTGGCAAAAGTGATTTACAGATTCATTTCAATCCCCATCAAAATACCAGTGTCATACTTTGTAGATTTAGAAAACATAATTATATGCTTCATTTGGAAACAAAAAAGAGCCCAAATAGCCAAAGCAATCTTAAGCAAAAAGAAAAAGTCTGGAGATATCACTTACCTGACTTTAAATTACACTACAATGCTATAGTAACCAAAACAGCATGGTACTATTTAATAATATAATAGTAGAGACATAGACCAATGGAAAGAGAATAGAGAACACAGAAATGAAATCATCTACCTAAAAAACAACTAATCTTTGACAAAGCAGATAGCAACATACACTGGAGAAAGGAAGCCCTATTCAATAATGGTTCTAGGAAAACTGGATTGCCACATGGAAAAGAATGGAACAGGATCCCTATCTCTCATCATATACAAAAATTCATTCAAAATGGATAAAATTTAAGGTACGAAACTATTAAAATTCTGGAAGAAAATGTAGGAAAAACTCTTCCAGACATTGACCTAGGCAAAGAATTTATGACTAATACTCCAATGGCAAATACAGCAACAACAAAAATAAATCAAGCTTTTAATTAAATCAAAAAGCTTCTGCATAGCAAAGGAAATAATCAACAGAGTCAATAAACAACCTACAGAATGGGAGGAAATATTCACAAACTATACATCCAATAAAGAGCTAATATCCAGAATCTATAATGAACTCAAACAAATCAACAAGAAATAAAAAAGAACAACCCCATTAAATAGTCGGCAAAAAGATATGCATAGAAGTGTTTCAAAATAAGATAGAGAAATGGTCCAAAAAACATGAAAAAATGTTCCATGTCACTAATCATCAGGGAAATACAAATCAAAACTACAGTATCTTACCACCTTACCCATTACAGAATGGCCATTAGTAAAAAGTCTATAAACAATAGATGCTGGTGTGGATGCAGAGAGAAAGGAATGCTTATACATTGTTCGTGGGACTGCAAACTACTATAACCTCTATGGAAAACAGTATGGAAATTTCTTAAAGAAATAAATGTAAACTTACCATTTGATCCAGGCATCCCACCACTGAGTATATATCCAAAGTAAAATAAATAATTTTATCAAAAAGACACCTGCACTTGAATGCTTATCACAACACAATTCACAATTGCAAAGATGTGGAGTCAACCTAAATAGCTATAGATTTAGAGAAACTATACAACCCTGACATATTTTAGGTTGAGAATCAAGTTGTTTCTTTGGTCACAAATGTAAATTAAAAGAGACATGTGACAGCATGGATGGGCTATCCCAAGTATTTGATGTAGCAAATTTCAAGGCTTTTGCCTTTGCATTGTGTGTATTTATGAAAGAAGAAAGGGTATATTATCTCATTAATGAACCCGAGAGCCCATGGCTTCTCTACTCTAGGTTTGCGTAAGATGGTATGGCATAAAATGTGAAGCTGGTGTCAAAGTTGGAGGGTTCCTTCACTATTGCACTTTTTTAGTCATGGGAATTCTAAATCTTCTGGAATCTAGGCCATCACTTGATATTTTATGGAATTCTTATTAAAATATTGCACTGAGAAAATACAATTAAAAAACAAAAAAATGAAGGCCATCATAAATATAAAATAATAATTTTGTCTATAGTACATAGCTTTTCTACAAGCTAATATTTATTTTAAATATGTGTTATAAAATATTATACTATTTTCACCATTAACAATTTTCAGTTTAGCAATTAATACATTACACTTACTATTTGAGTGATCATTCAAAATTACCTGGTAATCTAGTGATTTCACAAACTGCCCATGTCTTTTTCATTTTTAGTTTTCAGTATTATTAGAATCTTCTTTGATAAAGATGTTCATGTTTTTTTCTAAAATTAGAAGAATGAATGGTCATATATAATAATAAAGTTATCAAGAAGATAGAGGATAAACTTTCACTCCCGGTTTAATTTTGATTGATTTTTTTCTTTGACTGTTTTCCATGTAAAATAAAATTTTTAAAAATGTTTTTCTTAAGAAATTAACTGTTATCTTTTCAAGATGTCTTGTGGTTAGAATATACTAGGTTTATGATGAAAATACAGGATAAGATTTTTCTGAATCTTAGTAATGGTATTTCTAGTAATGATTAAATTAACATTTGTATTTCATGGTATAAAAAATTGCTTTTGTTCTTTGCAGAGTGCTTAGTGTCATTCTCTTTTTGTCAAAAAGTAAATTAAATAGCTCAAAGAGGCTTTGTGCTGAAGTGTTTGCTCCTTTATTATGTTCTAGAAGGTTGGGAATACAGATATTTCCTTTCTTTGCAGAAGGCAGTATAATAACTCTGACAAGAATATAAGCAGAGTTGTTAGCAAAGGCTAAATGCAAATAATATGGCTAAAGTCCTGGCTAGGGACTAACTAGCACAAGTGTGATCCATTATGACCATGAGTTTAAGGTTTTATTTGTATTATTTCTACTCAAAGAAGGGTATTTGATAAAGTTTTAAATTTAAAATAAACTCTTTCATTTATCTTCTTCACTATTTAGAACTTGACAAGCAAACCAGCTTTCTTTCACTTCTTAAACCCTGCTTAATGATTTTTCAATGGTTTAACAAAGGAAAGCTTTATTTTAATTCGGTAAGACTCTAATGTCTCTTACCATTACAACTAAAAACACCCTGGACAAATTGACTAAAACATATCCACTTTGGTTGCTTTATTTTCTCCATAATGATAGGGTATTACATGAAACTTCATGATATAAAATACACTTTTTTGGAGGGATTGACATATAAAGTTTTGAATATATGGCTCCTTTCCCCCAATTATTTCACTGATTTACTTATTTTTCACTTTTATTTGCTTATATGTAACCAACCTACTAGATTAGCACTAAGTAGTATCGATTCATTAAATTTAGGGCATTTTAAAAAAATAATTTACTGTTCACTCTTAATGATGCATTGTCAAATGTTCATAATATTTACCCTAGAATTTCTTCATCTAATAAAAAATTAATTTTTTCATGTTATCTTCAAGATTTATTTGATCTTATCCTGAAATAATGATAACCCTTGAAAGTTTATTTAGAGCCTATCAATATCAAACCTCATTTTGGGAGATAACCTGTAAGAGTGTTTCATGAGCTATTTTGCCATTTCACAACTCTCTATATTTTATCAAAGACAAGCCAGTAGAAGAATGAAGGCATATGTATCCTGAAGAATGCAATTAGTTACTCATTAAGACCTGGTTCCTCAGCTGGACTTTTAGATGTTGAGCTATTTAAAGAAATCTCGAATTCAGTTCTCACAATAAAAAGAATCAACCAAAATCCAAGGGCAACTAAAAGTCATCCACTATATAGAAACAGTTGTGAATTTTTAAAATAGAAAAGAAAAAAAGTGAATCTCCCAAATACATCAAATTTCAGGTCTTTCACTACTAGTCTGTTGTTTGTAAAAATTTTAAAGAGATTTAGAATGTGGAGGGTCTCTTCAAAACAGCAAATGTTTTTCCTGGGACTTCCACATACTTTCAATACTTAAGGAAAATATTATTATCTATAGTACTATACAGATCAGTTGAGAACTCTTTTCTCTGGAGCAAGAGTTTGATATTTTGATTGTTGTAAACCCCCTCAATGAGTATTGATTGAATGAGTGTGTGTTTATGTATGTGTATATGTATGTAAAAGGGAGACAAAAGAATGATAGAAGAAAACATTGACTATGCACCTACCATGCGCTAGGAATTCACAACATTCTACACAGAAAGACTTATTAGTACCATTTTAATTTTTTAAACATAGTTTTCTTCTTTTAAAGTTTAAATACATCATGCTCAAGACTCCCATGAATGGTACTTCAAGTGACACAGGTGATGTGTAAGAAAACCTACCTATATTTCAAGCTAGAGTTCCCAATATAGAGATGCCATACTGGTTTTCTTGAATGATAATCTGAAAGGAAAATCAGCATAGACATATTCTAATCTTCCTAACACTATAAATCTAGGAGTTTGAAAAATCAGTGTTATGCTAACTTGATTACTTTTGAACATAAGGTTACTTAAATATCATGTTTTTATTTATACTTGAGAAAATAGTATTTAACTTTGAAACAGTGTAAATTAGTGTCCTATTATTTCATGGCCAAGAGAAATTATAATATTTTGCTATAGAAACTTATGTGATTTTTCTTATTCAGAATACGAATCCATCCTTAAACAGTCCTTTAACTAAGAACAAATTCATTTTAAAAAAAAAAACTATCCTGCCAAAGATAACCAGAAAAACTTTTATAAGGGCAAAAGCATTTATCTGAGAGAAAATCATGTTTGATCATCGTCATTTGGAAGCCAAAATCATGGGACAATTTTAATTTCACTTGTAGTTTGGGATGACAGCAATTCTCTCTGATTGCTTTTTGATTCCAGAACTTTTATTTGTTGAGGTTCCAAGATTTAGATGTTCATTCTTATATTGTATCCTAGTGGTATTGTAGTTTTAAATGTGTGCCTAAGTCCTATTTTTCTTGTTTTGACATATCCCACCCAACTGAGCTATGATATTGGTTCATTGTAAATCACAGTGGGAAGAATAGAATTGAAAGGTTCTGAATAAATGAAGTTCAATTTTCTTGTCAGTATACTTGGATGAAGAGGAATATGAAGCTTCAAGGGAAATTGCATGTCACCTACAAACTTTCTATGAGGCATACTCAACTTACTAGATAAGTGATATCTTTAAGAACTCTATTTATTATCATATAGAGTTCTACATTTTAAGTTAAATAAATACTTATGATTCACTATGTTTATGGATTCAGAAAGTAACAACCCACAAATTACTTACACTTCCATGTTAATCTAATAAGAGTTACCTTTAAGAAATTCCCAAAGGAAGAGTAAATAATAGCCCAAAAATAAGTTATAAAAAGTGACCTATGTTCAAACAAATACTTCAAAGAAATCAGTTTGAGCCACCCAATATGGGGTTACTAACTCTAATCTTCTATACAAATATGCCCTCTATTATTTCCTTTCTTGGCTGCTTCTTTATATTGAGGAATTCTCATACTCTCTCTTCCTTGCTGTTATACATACAGCTTTCCCTTTACCCATTCATGACTCTTCTTACTCTATTGGTATAGATTTGTTTTATCAATGTCGATGTCAATCTTTGCTACTTTTCCTAGGAAAAGAAATGAGGGTAATATTTAATATTTTAAAACACAGGCATTGTTCCAAGTCTTTTACATAATTTATCTTATTTCATCCACATGAGAACTCTTTGAAGTAGATAATAATTTCTTTCTCATGTAACAAATGGGAAAACTGAGGCAAGATAGCGTATTAGATAATGTCTATCACACTCTCTGTTTGTAATTAGAATTTGCTGTAGGATTTCATTTCTGTTAAATTCCACTAGAGTTTTGATATCTTTTTCTACCCTAGTACTTATAGTTGCCAAAAGAAGTTATGACCATCAGAATTATGTCATTTTCCTGGAGTAGGATGTGGTAGTAGACATGGAGTAGTATCCAAACTCTTGGAAAGGTAGACTAACATAATCCTTTAGATATTTTGAATATGCCATCCTTAAGGAGTACTGCCTCTTAGTCACTGCTTTTCTAAGAGCTATCCTTATATGCCATATGTATTTATTTTTCAAGCTTCAACTATCATTTAGATACTAATGAATCAACATTTTTAACATCATATGTGATTTTTACTGGACACTTGCACTTAATTGTACACATCTACCTCAAAATGTCTAAAACTGAGCTAAGCTTGTTCTTTCACAAACTGTCCATCTATGTCTCTTTGTCAGTCGGATCACTCACAAGTTATCTACCTTAAGAAAGATTATCAGAACAGGCCTACAACATAAGCTCCATGAGAGTATTTTTTTTATATAGCAGATACCACCAGTGTGCAAAGCATTTCACATATAAAAGCAAGCTCAGTCAAGCTCAGTCATCACCTCTGTCCTGGAAGAAAAGGGCGAGGTTTTCGCTACTGACTCAATTGTGGCCACTTACCGCAATCAATGGTTAGTGAAATTCCAAATACTCAAATCTAGTCCTTCAGAACTAGTGTTATTAAGTCATAATCTAAATTATAACTGCTATGGTGATTGCTTCACATTTTGATTACAGGGTACACTATGAGAAGGCAGTGATACAGGTGTTAAATGATCACTCTAATGGACTTTCTGTGAAGTGTTTAGCATAATGAGGCAGACACAGCCCAGAATATCTTAGAATTGCTTCTATATTTTCAAATAATGCCAAAAAATACAATATTTTTAAAGATTAAAAAAATTCCTTCATGGGAAAAATAATCATAATCCCTTTAATTAGGCCTTTTTGGTACCATAGACTTCAGAGTAATTTTATCAAAGCAAGTATATCATCCATCTTTATAATTATAATTATAAAGAATTATATTCTAGAATGCACCATGTTAGAAACAAAGTAAGGCATTCAGAAACATACTCAGTGTCCCAGACAATTATTTTCTTCAAATGTAATTAACCATTTATGCCACCAAATACTTCAACTATGAAAAATTATTTCAAAATGCATAAGGGAGAAATATAATAGATTTACAAATTTCGAACTGTCTCTCATTCCTTTTTGATTATAAATCTAATTGAATTTACACCTATAATTTGGGTGAAGGACATATTTCTGTCTTACCAAGGGAAATTTTCACTTTGTTCAAGTAAAGATACAACGATTTCTTTCTCTTTTTTTGGTATGTGTATGTATGTGTTTTCATTAGAAATGATGCCTCTATAAACCCACACAATTGCAGAGTTCAGTGAGACAGTGGACATCATTTTATCAAGCTGAACTGCTAAGGGACACAGCCTGTAACTTGTTAATCATCATATGATAATCATTGCCTGTTCAGTGCCTGGCTCTTAGATGCTTTAAAATTGCAGTTTTATTGGATTTGTGAATGAGCAAATTGAAACCCAAAGAAAGATTCTATTTACCCAAGATCTTGTAACTAGAAAGGAACACAGCCAAAAGCAGAGCCTAGATTTCAGAATATTAGTTCATTATGATTTTTCTACTACAAATATTAATAGGCTCAGATAAATCTTAATAAGGGAAAGTAATAATGTTTTATTTTTATTTCAAAGACATTATTTACTGTTTGAAAAATGTAAATGGATAGCAAATAGAAACTTACTTCAATTGAATTCCAAAACTTCCAGTGGTGAGACTTAGAGTGTTTATAAGCTCTCTGCCCCATAAAGTATATTTTAGTGTTGTGGGCAAGTTTGAATTAAAAGATAAAACAGCACTTCCTACTTCATTTTGTACTTGCCAAAGTGAAAAAACTAAAAGCGCAGAACCAAATGGCCATTGAAACTTTCTGGAACTGACAGGTTGATAACCAGAGGAAACTGAAATATCTTTTTGCAAAATGCTAACTAATTTAATAGAAATTTTAATTAAAAGAACATCAAAGTGCATCTTTCCTTCTAATAGACAGCACCTGCAACATGTGAAAATGATTTGTTTGGATTGCTAGATTTTCAATGTTACAGAAGCAATTGACTGCACCCACATGCCCATTAAAGAAATTTCCTGAGAAGAAATACATATGAATTGAAGGATGATTCATTCCTGAAATAATGATGAAAAATGGCTCATTCCTTGAAAGAGAAAATTGCTTGTGATAATTAGTATAGCAATATAAACATCACTAACAATTCTTTCTGAGATCTGCCAAATATTGGACACAATATTTAGGAAGGAAGGTTTAATATTTTGGATATTTTTTCTTTCTTTAAGATACTGATCATGTGATCATTTGAAGAAAATTATCTCGATGACACATGTTGATTATATTTTATCTTGAAATGAATACTATAAATTGGACTCTTCAATTGCTGAAAGTATGCAAATATTTTTCAATATGTTAATTTATACTACAGTCAGCCTCATACACCTGCCAAAATAAAACACAATGTGCACATTTTTAGTCTATTTTTTTAAAAATCTGGAATTTTTCCAGGCATCCTAGTATTAAATCTATCCACTGACATATAAGTATAGCTCTTAGAAACAAATTAATATTTTTTGGCTATAACAGAAATGAGGACATGGCACATATTAAGTACAGCATTCTCAATTATCAAAAGGAGAGAAATATATTTAGATTAACAAAACAGATCGGGAATTCTAGTGCTAGTAATAAGGGGAAGGCTTTATTCATGTAGGTTAAGAAAATTGTTTTTAGTTTCCCATTTTTTGAAGATTTTAATTTAAGCTGTTAAAAATTAAAATAACAATGAAAGCTATTTCTCAAAAGAATCAGGAGCACATGGTCATTATTTTTCCAGTCATAACTTACCAACATGACGCTATGAAAAGAGCCAGAATCTCAAATATAATTTACATTCTTTTAAATAATTCTTGTAGATAACCTGGTGAGCCCCAACATGGTTATTTTGCATTATCATCATCATCCAAGGGGATACACAGAAGCGAAGGGTAAGAGGACAGAAATATAAAGGAAGTAAACCAAAAACAGAAATAAAAAAATTGAAAATTAAATCTATTAGGTGGGGCATGGTGACTCACACTTATAATCCTAGCATTCTGAGAGGCCAAGGCAGGAGGATTGCTTGAGGCTAGGAGCTCAAGACCAGCCTGAGCATTGTAGTGAGAACCTGTCTCTACAAAAATAGAAAATTAGTCAGGCGTGGTGGTGCCCGACTATAGTTTCCACTACTTAGTAGGCTGAGGCAGAAGTAGCCCTTGAGTCTAGGAGTTCAAGGTTGCAATGAGCTATGATTGCATCACTGCACTCTAGCTTGTGTGACAGAGCAAGACTCTGTCTCAAAAAAAAAAATCAAATCTATTATTTAAAAGAATTCCAAGCACACCAATAGCAGTATCATTTGCCTTATTTTATTTTTTTTATCATATTAGGATAAATTTCACTGAATTGTTTATATTAATACAATTGATTCAATTATACAACAGTATATAATGATATGATGAAACAGACTCTAAGTAAATACAAGATCTATGATGGTATAAATTCAACAAATATTTAGGTGTTTTTTGGGCAGGGAAAATTATATATGGAATGTAATATGTTTTTGTTAGCTTTGGTCTTAATTTTCCTTATTAATTTTTTTCTACAGATAGCATTGTGTGAACTGAATTATTCTTTTTAGTTCACATTGATTAATTGGATATTTATTTTCCATTACCAAAAGTCAACATTATTTTTCAGGGTCTTCCTCAAATTCTACTCACTCTCCCATTCCTCTCCCAGTGTACATTGAGTAATCTGTCACTTATTTTAATGTCTACATAAAGTTGCTTAACTAAAGTACCACAGTTGTGTTGCCTCTTTGATTTCTTAAGTCTTCCTTAACTGAACACTGCTTCTCTCTCTGAGCCTAACTCTTAACAATCCTCCACCAATACCTCATATAGGTTGAGAATCCCTTATCTGAAATACTTGAGACCTACAGTGTTTCAGGTTTTGGATATTTTCTATTTGGAAATATTTGCATATACATAATGAGATATCTTGGAGATAGGATCCAAGTCTAAACATAACGTTCATTTATGCTTCATATACACCTTATACACATAGCCTGAAGGTAATTTTATGCAATTTTAAAAATAACTTTATGCATAAAACAAAGTTTGTGTTAAGAATTTGTGTGTGGAATTTTTCACTTGTGGTATCATGTTGGTGCCCAAAAAGTTTTGGATTTTGGAGTAATTTGGATTTCAAATTTTTGGATCAGGGATGCTCAACCTGCATCCAGTCATACTGATAATAAGGTTTTCTAAGATTTTTTACCTTTAGCTCTCCTGTTTGGAATGCCATATCCTTGTCCTCCTTCTTCCTCCCATTTTTTAAAAAATTTTTTTATTTTATTTTTTTATTTCAGTATATTATGGGGGTACAAATATTACGGTTACGTATATTGTCCATGCCCTCCTCCCCCCTCGAGGCAGAGCTTCAAGCGTGACCATCCCCCAAACGTTGCACATCTCACTCATGTTTGTATATACCCATCCCCGCCTCCCCCCTCCCAGCCACCCGACACCCGATAAATGTTATTCCTATATGTCCACTTAGGTGTTGATCCGTTAATATCAATTTGCTGCTGAGTACATGTGGTGCTTCCTCCCATTTTTTATTTGAGTATCTCCTGCCATCCTTCATAATAATGCATAGTCATCAATTCCACTAAGAAGCCTTCCCTGATAGCCCAAGTGGTAGGTGTGCACTGCTGTAATTCCATAGAACACTAATCATTCTTATTCCACAAATAGAACAGAAAGTTATCTATCCTATGGTGAACCCATGAACACACTGTAACATATCCCTGAAGTAAATTTGTAGCAGATTCATATGATGAACAAGTCTGAAGATCTAATGTACAATATGAAGACTATAGTTAATAAAATTATATTGTATTAAGGATTTTTGTTAAATAAGTAGATTTTAGCTGCTCTTATCACAAAAAGTAACTATGTGAGATGACAAATATGTTAATTTGCTTCACTATAGTTACCCTTTTATTATCTGATAAGGTTTGGATATGGTTTGTTTGGCCCTGCCAAGTCTCATGTTGAAATTTGATTCTCATGATGGAAGTGGGGCCTGGGAGAAGGTGTTTGGTTTGCTGGGGAGGATCCCCCATGAATGGCTTGGTGCCATTCTCTCAGGAGCCTGTGAATTCTCACTCTCAATTCCCACGATACTTGGTTGTTAAAAAGAGCCTGGCATCTCCTCCTCTCCCTCACCTCCTCCCTCACCATGTGATCACTCACTGCACAGGCTGGCTCCCTTTCACCTTCTGCCGTGAGTGGAAGCAGGCTGAGTCCCTGGCCAGAAGCAAATGCTGGTTCCATGCTTCCTGTGCAGCCTGCAGAGCTGTGAGCCAAATAACCTCTTTTCTCTATATTACTCAGCCTCAGATATTCCTTTATAGCAACACAAATGTACTGAGACACTATCTATATGTATCCCATAACGGCACATTGTAAACCTCAAATATATACAATAAAATTTATTTTAAGGAAATGATGAGTAAATAGCATGGATTCTTTTTCCAAATGATGACTATAGCACATATTAGCTGTATGACTTTGTGCAAACTACCTCTCTGAATGTCAGGATATTGTCTTTAATGCATAAAATAGGATGATAATAATAAAATCATACATAAATACTCAGTGTTTCCTGTCAGCTCCAGATCCTGTCCACTTAATCACTACACTATTTTGCTAAAGTACCATGCTTTTCTGGCAATTAAATAAAATATATAGAAAAATACACATAGCCAAGTTTCAGGCACATGCTAAACAACCAATACAATATTATTTATTTATTCTTCCTCTGGATATGCCACTAGAACATAACTAACTTTGCAGGCAGTGGGGCTAGATGCCTGGATTTCAAGTCACTAGCCAAGCTAACTTTGGAAAGTTAAACTTTTTTTGTATTATATTCACATCAAAATGGGGACAATAAAACTATCTAGTCCATTAGGTTATCATGAGGATTAAATTGGTTAATGCATATAAAAAGCTTAGAAGAGCATCTAGGACAATATAAGCATTCAACAATCATTAGCTATCATCATCACCATCACCATCATCAACACCCAAGTGTTTTATCACATGCTTCTAAAACTTTATAAGGCTAAATATGGAAAATAAATAGGAAGTACTTTTGATTTTAAGCACATGGAAGGATTTGATGTTTATGTTAATTAACCTAAACATATGTTATGACAGTATTGTGTTATAGTGAAAAGGACATAGACTTTAGAGTCAGACAAACATAATATTATTTATGTAACTTTGTACAAATTTCTTTACCTCTTTGATTTTCAGATTTCTCATCTATAAAAGAAGAATAAAATCACTGTCCCTGTCTCATAGAGTTATTATTTATTACATGAGAAAAGTACACAAAGTATCTAAACTGCCTCATAATAAATCCTTAATAGATATTATTTCTCCACCCTGCCTAATTTAGAATAGGCTACATTTATGAAATGAATTTTGAGGAATTTAGAAATACACATTCAATAAATATCAATTATATGTGTTTCATATTTACGATAATCCTTGGTCCCAAAATCAGCATCAGAGATCTGACTATGCATACAGAAATGCACTTAATAAATTAGCTCATCCTCTTGTTTATTCTCTAGCAAAGGGCAAACTCCAATTATGAGACATGTGGATGGAGTGGATGAGTCCAGTGAATGGAATGCTGAATTGGGAGTTAGGAGCCATTGCAGTGGGTCCTGCTTGGCTGCTTGGTTTTGCGGTATCTATTAGGAAAGCCACTTATCTTCTCTTCGCTTCACTCCCTCCAGCTGTGAAGCAAAGATCATATTTCCCAGTAGGAAAATTTATAAAATTATGGGAGATCTATGGATGAGATACATGTCCTTTCCCTGCTGAACTTAAATGCTCTTCCTTACTATCACACCATGTCTGATGTTCTAGGAGTCTGTCTAAGGCTGGCAAAATGCCAGAGTCATACAGTCATGATAAGGATGTTAAGAATAATCTGGGGTACTTCTGATTGTCCAAATAACCACATAACATATTTTGCGAATGCATTGCCTTCCTTTTTCACATGTCCCACCCACATCTTGGCAGAGATCTAATGATTTTTCAAGGGCTAGTTTAAATGTCAACTCTTCTTTGAAGGCCTTGCCAAAACTCATTGGCTCTCCTCCATAGACTGAATCTCTATATCCATCTATTATAACTCTATAGCACCTAATTCAAGTGATTAGGATAATATAGGATATTTATCCCATTTTATTACAGTGCAGTTATTTATATGTCTGTCCCCCATGCTAGACTGGGAGTTCTGTGATGGAAGAAACATTTTGTGTTTGTTTGTTGAAATTTGTGCCTAGTACATGGCCTGGAGTATAGTTATTATTCTATAAATTTCACTTGAATTAAACAAAGATCTTCCTAATTTCCTGCCATTTTCTCTAAGTTATTTTACCTCATCGAACTAAAGACTATTATTAAATAATTATATTATTGGACAAATACCAAGTTATTATTTTGTTGCTTGATGATAATTTAGGATTTGAGGCAGCAGTCTTTGCCAAACTGAAGGTCACGAAATTATTCAGGTAAATGGAATGCTCTTTTAAATTAATAATATCTGAGAAGTTATCAACCTCCCACATCTATCCATTTAGAGCAGATGTGTGAATATTCACAAACAGATGCACACACAGTAAACACACACAAATATAAACATTCGTAGATTTAGTCTATAGTGAAAGATAATAGTTTCAAATAAATTTTTATTTAAAAAATAACTTGATGCACATAATGGTAAGTCAACTCTACCTTTGATTAAAACAACTGAGTTAAATTTTATTATGGATGTGAAAAATATCAACCAATCTAAAGATGTTATAGTATAAAGTTGGCATTACACAAATATTTGTTCTGTAAATAAATAGCCTGGACACTTAATAGCTGACTGGACTAATTGTTTGCAATGCATGTATTTAAGTGGTATCCACATAAAATATCTGCGTAAATCAGTAAACTGTAATCTTTCTTTCTCCAAAATTGTAGTCAAAATTTTACTTCATTTCTGAACAACAGGAAGCCAATCTTAAGACTAAGATTTTGTAATGTTAATTGGAAGGAATAGATACATTCTAGAAAATCAGATGTTTAATGATCTTGGCTGTGCTTCTTTCCAATTAGTGCTGGGTCACCAATTAATTCTTTTCCAGGTGCACAGGCTTCCTGGATACCAGCACTGGGCTGAGTTCTCTTGATCCTTTCACCTAGTGCTTCGGCTAGACTAATGACTTTGACCTTGGTCAGACTTGGCCAGCAGCTTTCTCAATTTAAGGAAAAGTGTCCTTTCCACTTTATTTTACGAATGGAGCAAATCACAGCAAACCCAAATGGAGCTTCATTGTAATTCGTTGTTATTTATGTTCTAACAGAATTTACTTGGGACGCTGGCTTCCTACAGCTATCATACTTGTATTTTCTTCCACCTGTATGCTTTACCACAGCCTCTCAAACTATTGTGGGACTCAGTCCTACAAATTATTATCTCCCTTGGCCTTTTAATTTTTCCCATTTTTCTCACTCTCTTTTAATTTCCTAATTTCCGTATGTTGTCACATTATTCAAGCATTCTCTTCACTAATAAGCAAAAGCCCTTCTCTCAAATCTGCTATGTTTCTAAACAAAATTTATAGCTTTCATAGCTACAATTTTTTTCACAAGATAAGTCTTTTCAAAATATGTCTTGTATTAGTCATCAATTTCTTAACATGAAGTTATCTACATTTTCCCACTGTTATTTTATGGATACTTTTTTCTTAAAGGTAGTCAATGAACACAATCATATTTAAAGACCTTATTCCATTTGTAAACTCCCCTACCTTAGCTTCCATGGCACTGTTCTTTGTTTGTTTCCCTAAGAGATCATGGACTTGGGAGTCAGGTTAACCCCGGTTTGTGCGTCAGCTTTGCCTTTGCTTTGCTGAGCAATTTCTGAAAAGTCACTTTGCCTCTCTTGGCCTTAACTTCTTCATGAACAAAATTTGGATAAAAATATATACCCACTGAGCTCACCTTTTCTACAAACTCTTTGCCAATCCCAATAATCTCTTTGGTTCTTTACAAGTGATCTGTCACCTTGATAAACTCATAGATCAGATGACCATAAGATTAACTGTCCAAATGTAGCCACATTTTAAAGTAAAGAAGTGTGTTAACAATTTTTTGGAATGATATAATTAAACCAGGACTATCTCAGGTAAACCATGAAGTATAATTAATCAATCCATAGGGTTCCTTGTGTTTTTCCACTTTTCTGTATTTGTTAATTTTGATCTTTCTGGGAATGCATCTCCTCTTTTCTGTGATCTTTCATATTTTGGTTAAAGTCTCATGTTCACCCTGCAACAATTATTTTACCTGTAACCAGACAGTGCTTATCTTTCCATGAAAGCACAACCAAAATAAAATTGACAGAAGTAGCAGTCATGCATTATCTTTTGATATTACTTATTATAGGTAACAATTATATTTGGTACCAATACTCGATATTAATAGATTTTATTTTAAAGTTTTTATCATTTTGTAATATATATTTTTATGGATACAACATAATATGATAATATTTTGTATTTTTTTACTTCAGCATGTTATAGGGGTACAAATGTTTAGGTTACATATATTGCCTTTGCCCCACCCAAGTCAGAGCTTCAAGCATGTCCATCCCCCAGACAGTGCACACTGAACCCATTAGGTGTGAATATACCCATCCCCTACTCCCCCTCCCACCTGCCCAACACCTGATGAATGTTATTCCTATATATACACATGAGGGTTGATCAGTTAATAACAATTTGATGGTGAGTACATATGGTGCTTGTTTTTCCATTCCTGTGATGCTTCACTTAGTAGAATGGGCTCCAGCTCTATCCAGGGTAATAAAAGAGGTGCTAGATCACCACTGTTTTTTGTAGCTGAGTAGATCTCCATAATATACATATACCACATTTTCTTAATTCACTCATGTATCAATGCACACTTGGGTTGTTTCCACATCTTTGCAATTGGTTTGTTAGCAGAATTCACTTCCCTGTGCTCTATCCTCTGTGACTGACTTATTTAATTGAAAGGCATTATCTTCAATCCCTGAGATTCTTTCTTCTGTTTGATCTACCCTGTTCTTGAGGCTTTCCACTGTGTTTTGTAATTCCTTGAATAAATTCATTTCCTGATGTTCTCTTTGATTTTTCTTTAATACTTCAATTTCTTTTGTGAATTTTTCTTCCAAGTCCTGGATTTTTTGTGTGGTTTATTTGTGTTGGTTATCCATTTTATCTTATATATCATTGAGTTTTCTTACATTCCATATTCGAAATTCTTCTGTCATTTTAGTGTTCTGAATTTGGTTGATGTCCATTTCTAGAGATCTGGTGTTCCCTTTTGGGGGTGTGCTTTCTGTTTGATTCTTCATACTTCCAGATTTCTTTTGCTGATTCTTTCACATCTGGATCAGCTCTTGCTTTTTACCTTTAGATATTTGTTTTGATAATGACGCGCCCTGTTTAGTCTCTAAGCCAGTAGGTGGTGTTTGTGGGTGAGATTCGACCACA
>VBSM01003176.1:55227676-55239805 GCA_008086735.1 Cheirogaleus medius
CAAAAAAAAAA
Organism: Cheirogaleus medius; assembly: GCA_008086735.1. Classification (NCBI taxonomy): domain Eukaryota; kingdom Metazoa; phylum Chordata; class Mammalia; order Primates; family Cheirogaleidae; genus Cheirogaleus; species Cheirogaleus medius. Next base: position 55,227,688 of record VBSM01003176.1, read on the forward strand.
AATAGTAAAGGAAGAAAATAAATCATCAACATGTAATGTTGCCACAAATTTAGATAAGAACAAGTCAATCTCTCCTTGGTGATGAAAGAGGAGTTATGTAGCCTCTGTTTTATATTATTTGGACAATTTCACCTCCCCAGAACTCAATTATTTTCTAGCACTATCAAAAGAAATTTCACTATGAGAATGCCTATCATTAAGGAGCAAAAATGGAACATAAGAATTCCAAAGAACTCTCTTCCAAAATGAAAATTAAAAACAAAACACAAATCTATTTACTTTATTTTTTATTTTTTTGTAAGATTTTCTTTTAAAAGTATCTTTGGCTCTGTCATATATGGCTTTTATCATGTTAATGTGAGTTCCTTCTACACCCAGTTTTTTGAGAGTTTTTATCAGGAGGTGACATTGAATTTTATTGAATGCTTTTTCAGCATCAATTGAAATGACCATAGGTTTTTTATCCTTCGTTCTGTTGATAGGACAATAATATGAAAGTCTGACTCAATTTTTGACATTTAATTGTTGACATCTTTCAAACCCCATCACTTTCCCTTCCTTTTCTGCCCTATATCTGGGTGAGATACAAAATCCCAGAAGCTCCCTTCTTTCAGGACCACAGAAAGCTCAAATCATGCAGCCCTAGGATTTGGATAAGAACCCTCATCCCTGTCTCACCCCTGAACCACAATAAAACCCCATAGCTCATGTTTGAGCCATCTTTAGACCAGATTGCAAACCTGCTCTATTATCCTTCAAAAGCATTATATGAGAATTAAATCTGCATACCCTTTAAGTGCATGTATGTTATCATCAGTTTTGATATCTGAACCAAATAGTTGGCATGGGGTGGGGGTCCACCTTGGTTCCACATGTTGATCACAACACTGTGGGTTAAAACTCGGGTAATATGTCTCTAAATTTATACAGACATATCTATATGACTTATGTGGATTACTTATACATAAAAATGAAAGGAAAGATGAAAATTACTACAGATTTAAAAGGAATATGGAACTATATGCCAATAATATAATTTGCAACAGAATAACAAATTTTTTTAAAAAACACAACTTACTAAGATGGACACATCCTAGATTTATAGCCACACAAGGTTTTCAAAACTGTATTTACTTATGTTATTACTAAACATACTGTCATTGAGATAAATGTGACAGAGCTGGGCCTTATGGAGGTAAGGGTACAAGATTATTTGGGGATAATATGTGCAGTTTGCCAGCAACCATGAAATATCTTATTCAGTGAATACAAAATGTAGATGTGATGAGTTGATAATTTCATATAAGTTGAATATTATTGAGTACTATTACATGCCACTATATAAGAAATGAGAAAAACTATGATGTTAATGATTTTTATACTATCAAATATTACTGTCATAAATAAAATTATTTATTATACTGTATACAGGTAAAACAAAATGGGAGTATCTTATTCCATTTAGTGCTGCCATAAGGAATGCTTGAGGCTGGGCAATTTATAAATAAAAGATTTATTTAGCTCATAGCTCTTCAGGCTGTGCAAAACGCAGGGCACCATGATCCGCTCAGTTTCTAATGTGGGCTTTTGTGCTTTGTCAAAACAAAGTCGAAGAAGGTCAAAAGGGAAGCAAGCACATGTGAAGAGAGATTCAACTTGAGGGGCATTCTGGCTTTATAACAACCCACTCTTGCAGGAAACAATCCATTTTCCTGAGAACCAACCTAGTCTGGCAAGAGCAAGAAGTCAATAATCACTGCTAGAATGGGACCTAACCTTTCATGAGGGGTTTGCCTCCATGACCCAAACACCTTCCACTAGGCCCCACCTCCAATATGGCTACCCTGGGGATCAAACTTCAACATGAGACTTTGTCAGCACCAACAAACCATATATGAATTGTAGCATTCCAACTCTGGACCCCCAAAGCTCATATCTTTCTTGCTGCACAATACAATCATCCCTTCTCAATGTCACAAATGTCTTAACTTGTTCCAGCACCAACTTAAAAGTCAAAAGTCCAAAGTCTCATGTGAGACTCAAGGCAAGTTCCTTCCAGTTATGAGCCTGTAAAATAAAAAACAAGTTTACTTCCAAGATACAATACTAGAGCAGATATTTGGTAATCATTTCCATGAAGAAATAGGCCAAAAGAAAGGAAAGAAAGACCTCACAAAAGTCTGAAGGTCAGCAGGGCTGATGTTAAATCTTAAAGCTCTCTAAAATAATCTCTTTTGACTTCATGTCCTCCATCCTGGGCACATGAGTGCAAAGGGTTGGGGTTGAAAACCTGTAGCTCTTCTAGGCTGAGGCTTCATACTGCCAGTGGTTCTGCTATTCTGGGGTCCCCAAGGTGTCCCCAGTCCCATGGCTCCACTAGGCATTGTCCTACTGGGAACTTTCTGTAGCAGCTCTGCCCCTGCAGCAGGCTTGTTCCTTGGACATCCAGAGTTTCCAATACACCCTCTGAAATCTATGTACAAGCTGCTGAGCCCCTGTGGCTTTTGCATTCTGGGTGCATATCAAGTTAACACCATGTGAGAGTTGCCAAGGCTTACGGCTTGTGTCCTCCAGAGCAGCAGCCCCAGCAGTACATGGGCCTTTTGAGTCATGACTAGAGCCCGAGTGGCCAGGATTCAGGGAGCAGCATCCTGAGATGGTGCAGGACAGTGGCACAAACCATTCCTTCCTATCTATCCCTCTGGGCCTGTGATGGCAGGGGTGACCTCAAATATTTCTGAAATGTCTTGGAGCTCTTTCTCCTCTTTGTCTTGATTGTTGGCACCTGGTTCCCTTTTATCCTTGCTGATCTCTTTATCAAGCAGTCTGTCTGCTGCACCCTTGGATTCCTCTCCTAAAACTCTCTTTGCTTTCCCTATCAAATAGCCAGGAAGTGAATTTTCCAAATTTTTACATTCTGCTTTCCTTTTAATTATAAATTCCATCTCTAGTCATTCTCTTGCTGCTGTAACTGAGTGTAAACTGTTAAAAGTAGCCATACCACTTCTTGAGTGCTTTGCAGCTTAGAAATTTCTTCTGCCAGATACCCTAGGTCATCACTGTTATATATGGCTTTCCACAAAGCCCTAGGACACAAGGCAGTCAAGCTCTTTGCTACAGTGTAATAAGGGAGATCTTTGCATCAGTAATTTCCCATTTCCATCTCAGATCTCTTCAGCATCACCCTTATTCTCTATATTTCTATCATCATTTTGGTCCATAGCCATTTAACCAATCTCTCTGAATTTCCAAACTTTTTTTTTTTGTCTTTTTCTGAGCCCTCCAAACTCTTCCTACCCAGTTCCAAAGCTGCTTCCACAGTTTTAGTATCTTTATAGCAATACTCCACTCCTCAGTACCAATTATTTGTCTTGGTTTGTTTAGAGTTGCTATAAAGGAACACCTGAGGCTGGGTAATTTACAAATAAAAGAAGTTTATTTAGCTCAGGGTTTGGCAGGCTATACAGGAAACATCGCCACAGCATCTGCTTGGCTTCCGGTGAGGGCTTTTGTGCTTCATTACAACATGGCAGAGAAGGTCAAAGGGGGAAGTGAGCACATGTGAAGAGGGATCAAATCCAAGATGTGTCCTGGCTTCATAACAATCCACTCTTGCAGGAACTAATCCAGTCTTCTGAGAACCAATCCATTCTCACAAATGTGAAAACTCACTAACCACTGCTAGAATGACACTAGACATTCATAAGGGATTTGCCCCCATGACCCAAACACCTCCTACTAGACTCTACCTCCCAACATGGTCATCCTGGGGATCAAATTTTAACATGACATTTTGTCAGGACAAACTAACCAGTTCTAAACCATAGAAAGAAGCAAGTATTACAAAACAAAAAAGAAAGAGGGAAAGAGACAGAGACAGAGATTTGTGTTAGAGATTAACCAACATTTCATTATAATTCTGAACACCATCTTTTACTGGTGTGTATGAAGAGGCTCTAGTGTAAAATGTATAGACAAAATATTAAAAGGTACTGATATTCAACATAACTTTGAAAATAAGATTTCTAGTATTAGTCAAAAAATGGGCAATTTTGAGGTAAAATACAGAATTTTAGAATTTCTAATGCAGCAAGAAATAGGATCATGAATTCAGTAGTAAACTGATAGAATGAGAAAACACATATTTTTAAAATCCAATGTAGTTGTGCACTGGGACACAAATGTGAAGGATTTATAAGATTGTCATAGCTCACTTAGTCAAATCTTTATTCATTTTTCTAAATGATGAAATAAATGTCAGTGGAGAAAGTGATTTCCTATGTTTTGTTTTCACAACATGTCAATGCTTTGGTTACATGGACAACTAGATTCTACACGGAAAATCAGTATTTTCATAGTTGTTTCTGGAAGTATATAAATGTCAGCATTCATTACAAAGATTGCTGGACCTTAAATGCTTGATCTAAACTTTCTTCTGTCAGTTTTTGCCACACAAGAATTACATTATATGAATAATGAGCATGTGGTGATGATTTATTTGGCCAATCTGTTCTCAGTAGTTTTTATCTTCCATACAGTAGGGGAAAGACCTGGGAGAAATGGGACAGAATCCAGAAAAAAAGCAGCACTGGATTGATAGTTAAGAAACCTCATGTACTCTGGCTCTCTTAGTCGCCGATTGTACTTATGTAGAGAAATCACTTATCTCCATTGACATTTATTTCATCATTTAGAAAAATGAGTAAAGAATTGATTAAATGAGCTCTTATAATCTTTTCCTCCCCTATTATATTATTTTTCGGTATATCATTCTTTTTTAACTTTTATGCCTTTCTATATGAACATGTCTCTCTAATGTTTGAGGAGAGATTTACTTTTTACAAACAAAAACAAAATTAAACTAAAAGTTATTAGAAACCAAGACGTTTGAATAAAAGGAGAATCATTAATTCATGCATTTAATAAATATGTAATTACGTGTTGTCTCAATATTAACAAAATACAGAGCAGAAAATCACTTGATTTTTGCCTCCTCACTTAGTTTCCCCCAAATTTTTCTTATTTTATGGAACCATGACATCATCTATCCACCTTCTTACTTGCTTAAATCAAAAATCTAAAGAATAACTTTGATTATTCCTTTTTTCCTCTACCACATTCATTTCATCAGTAAGTATGTTCAACTGTATCTAAAAATGTTTAGTGACTCCATCCGTTTCTACCCCTCTCTACTTCAATTGTCTAGTACATTATTTGTTACTTGATGTTCCAGTTGATTTCCCTGCTTCAACCCTTGCCACCATCACACTCCCCAAATCATAATAACCAAAATCATCTTCTAAAAATGTATAACAGATATAATCACTCCCTACTTAAAGCTTATCATCGACTGTACTCTGTACTTGAAATAAATCCTGACTCCTTTTCCAAAGTCCCACAGAGTTGGACTCTGCCTTTTTTCAACCTCATCCAATAGCACTGTTTTTAAGCCACATTGACTTTCTATTTTTTCAATAATGCAACTTTGTTTTTTGAATTTATAATCTTCACACTAACTGTTCCCTCTGCCTGGAAAATGTTTCCTCCTAATTTTTATAGTGTTAGCTCTTTCAAGGCATCCACTTAAATATAATTTCTCCAAGAGGATATCCCTGACCACCATTCTCAGGTAGTTAACCCAGATACACACTGTGACATCACCTGTCTCAATTATTGTCACAGCACTTATTACATACATCAGATATCACTCCTTTGTCCTCAGACCTTGAATAAGTGTGAGACTGAAGAAATGTGGCAATATTGTTGCTGGTCTTATGAAGCTTAATAGATCTGTGGGTTTTTTTATGAACAATGGCTTATTTATAGAGCAAGAATAAAAAGTAATAATTGACAGTGAAGTTTTTTGTTTGTTTGTTTGTTTGAGACAGAGTCTTGTTCTGTCACCCTAAGTAGAGTGCAGTGGCATCATCATAGCTCACTGCACCCTCAAACTCCTGGACTCAAGTGATCCTCCTGCCCCAGCCTCCTGAGTAGCTGGGAGTTCAGGCACACACCATCATACCCAGCTAATTCTTTCTATTTTTGGTAGAGATGGGGTCTCACTCTTGCTCATACTGGTCTCAAACTCTTGTCCTTAAGCAATCTTTCCAACTTGGCCTCCCACAGTGCTAGGATTACAGGTATGAGCCAGTCCAGCCCCCAATTTTTTGTATTATTAGTAGGCTGGCTTCTGGAATTTGTAGTTTCAAAATGCTTGGAAAATTGAAACACTAACAGTAAATTCTGAAGATAACTACACTGTAAAATTGTATTCAGTTTAATGTAAATTAATGAATGTTTGGAAAAATCAGTATCAATTTTTGATATTCACAACTAGTAGGCCATCACATATAATAGATATGTAGGATTTGGATCATACACCCGAAAGATACAATCTCAAACACCATAATCTTGACTTTTGAAATCCCAAAAGATCAAAATTCTTACAGTCTAAATTCCTAAAGTCTAAAATCCCAAACAGCTAAAATCCCCAAAAGCACAATCACAGGATAGTTGCATCATGTTAGGTGGAACTATTACCTTGTTATTGTCTTTATTTTCATTTGGCAGAAAGTTCAGATGAGGAGATTGGCCATACCAGAAGGCAACAACAAAAAACTTCAATTTAAAATGTCATTTGCCTGCATTGGCACTCTTTACAGTTGATGACATTCCAGGAGCTTTTAATGAATTAAAATTGCATTTGCCTGAAGAAGCCAGCAAAGTTATTGACTGGTTCAGAAAATAATTATGTGCATGGTAGGATAACAGGACACTTACACAACGGTGTTGCTGTTTGATCACCAGTATTGTTTCTGCCAAATTTGTGGTCTGTATATAAGTGCATATGGAATGGATTTCTACAAAGAAACATGGCACGGACGATGGAAAATTTTAATAGGGAATATCCATGTTGCTGTGTATTGAATCATAGATGAATTTCATAAAAAGCAATGCCATGTAGAAAATGAATGTGAATGAATTCTCTGAGGAGAGGAATGTCATAAAAGAAAAGAAGTAGTTATTCATCATGATATAAGACTTCAAAATACAGTAATGATCCTGAAAGTTGCCCAACTCTTAATATCTCCATGCAATTGCCCATAATCTACCCTTATAATACACTTTTTCATATGATGATTTTTTTTTAGTTTTTTTCTTTTTATAAGATTTTTCCTGCTATTTTAAATTGTCAGCATAATTATTTTACAATGCACTATGCTATGCGTCATATTCAATACTGGAGGTATAAATTGTGTAGAGATTTTTAGAGAATTCCAATTTGTTTTATACATTCTTTGCAAATTTAACTTCACAAAAGTTCATTTTCATAATGTTGGTTTTGTAAGTTTTGTACATGTACATAAAAATGTTTAAACGTCCTCAACAAGTGAAGAAATGGCTTTTTTGTACATCTGCATTTTTGAACAATAACATTTCTCAAGATGTTGACTCTTTGGTTTATAGTCTATGCAGTTGTGACCCATCATGGTTTTTAATTAATCTCATCAAAAGACTTAGGTTGTTTGTCACAGTATTTCAGATGATTCCAGTTATAAAGCTGGATGCACGTAATTACCAATCATAATGATATGCATTTATATATTTCCATTTTTGACCTATTTCTTTATGAATACAGTTCATCTGCTCATAACTGTTATACCCATGTGACAGTCATCAGTATACCTGAGTGTTTATGGTAGCAAAACTATGCATGTTATTATCACCTATTTTATTATGTAAAGTGGCCTATGAAATACTCTGTCATGCTTTTATATGTTTCTGAAAGAAATTCCTTTTTAAAAATGTAAATAAATATCTTTGAAATAACTTCTTTTTTTGTATTGATTTTTCTATTTATTTTTTCAGCATATTATGGGAGTACAAATGTTAAGGTTACGTATATTGCCCTTGCCTCCCCTCCTCCCTTAAATCAGAGCTTCAAGCGTGTCCATCCCCCAGATGGTGCACATCGCACTCATTGTGTATGTATATACCCACTCCCCTCCCCCCACCTGCCTGACACCCAATAAATGTTATTCCTATATGTCCACTTAGGTGTTGATCAGTTAATACCAATTTGCTGGTGAGTGCATGTGGTGCTTGTTTTTCCATTCTTGGGATACTTCACTTAGTAGAATGGGTTCCAGCTGTATCCAGGAAAATACAAGTGGTGCTATATCACTTCTTAAATTGTTTTGTCCAGAATTGTATTTTCAGGATTTTTATCTTACAGGATTTCAACATTCAGCATTATAGCATTTTCCCAATAGAATAATTAGTTGAAGCACTATTTCATGCTTTTATCAAGGATACTAATGAAAAATAATTACTCATAAAAATGGAGAAACATTAACAGGTGACATGCATAATGACTTAGGCAAGTGCTTCTTAAACCGAGATCCACATGACATATTCTTCAGCATTTGTTAGTTCTGCGGGAAACTTTTAAATTTTAGTTTTTAATTAAATGCTAATTTAAAAATTAAAAAGAAAGAATTATGATATTTGGTGTTGCATCTTTTGGGATTATGATTGGCTCTCAATATTTCACCATTATCACTGCATAGTTTTTGACTCTTCTAGCAGCAATATAAACTGATTCTAGTTGCCTAAAGAGAATTATATTAAGAGGATATGTGCTAGCTCACAGAATTTAAGGAAAGGCTAAAACAAACTAATAAGTACAACTACCATAGAATGGACATAAATGAAGGTGACCTTGATAATATGAGTAGTTTGGTTAACAAGCCTGCAGAAATATTCAATATTATCATCATCCATGGTTTTCCACATTTCTTTTGGCATTTTTTAAAGTTTACTCATAAGTTTATAGAGAATGAACATAAACCTTGATGCTGTGACTTCGCCAAGTACCATTAATATTTGTATCAAAATCGTGTAATTTTTTTGTGCGTCAGAATCTTTGCTTATGGAAAAGTGGTTATCATGGTTTCATTGTTATCACTTCATCATTATCTTTTCATGGTTATCACTGTGCTAATTATATAAAATTATATAAAATTATATAAAATGTAAATAATAGCACTAATAGGAATTAATTCACTCTACCAATTTTAGTAGCTATTACATTTAAATTTTTGGTGCCAGATGGTCTTCTTTTTTTCATAGAGCTGGTAAGGTATTGTCACCTAAAATTATTCAAGTAAGACCTTCCCGACATCCCTAAAATAATAGTGCCTATTACAGCCTTACTTGAAGCTGACCCTGAATAGAGTTCAAGAGCAACTACAGTTGTTCTTTCTGGGTGACTATTATTGCTATTTTCCCATAGTATACTGATGTTCTGTTGGATTTATAGAGAAGTGAAGTATGGGCAACTTCTATGTTATATAGCATTGGCATCTTGAAAATTTCATGAGTCATAGTTAGACAATCACATAAATAGAGCTTTAAAAAAAGATTAAAAATTCTTTATTTCTTTATTTTGCTTAATTTAGCCTAGCTCACCAAACCAGACTTATACTTAGCACCTAAAATATTAAGATTGCCAACACAATTACTTCCAGTTTAAAAATAGTTTTTTTTTTTTTTTGGTAACTATTTAGTCAATTCTGGATTTCCCACCTTTCTCTTCTTTCTCTCTTGCTTTTCTCTAATTGGCAACTGGGTTGCATCAGGGTGGTAACCTAAGTAGCATTATGGCATTATAAGTTTGGAGGATAATGTTCATATATGGAATTTCTCTGTTCTTAGTGGGGTGTCTTTGCTGATAGGTGTCCTTGGTCCACAATGTCCTTCATGTGTTAAGTTTGCACACACTGTTTCTTCATCTCCTCAACCAAGAGGCCCCAGTTGGCCTGCCATATCTCTCTGCCACTTCCCCAGTATTATGGAGGAAGATGGCCTGCAGAAAATTTAGTTTGCACTCTCCTCTTTTCTCCACATGCCTTGGAGGTTGTCCCAAAAGAGAAGAGTGAGGCACTAGAACTTTTTAGGAACCAACCAGCATTTAAATGCTAATTACATATATCATATCTTTTCTGATTTTTTTCTTTACACTGCTTAATTAAGCTCTCACATATTTTGGGGTAGAAAAAAAAGTGCTTTTTATGTCATCATGCATTCTTCCATATTATTTGTCTATGGAATAATCTCTGTACTTTGAGTCTTTTTAGGCTTTGGCTCTTAATATTTAAAGCCAACTTAAATTTCTAAAATTTTCTCTCTAACACATCCCTGCCTGCTGCAATTGAGGACCATCGATTTAAAAAAAAATTGATTCTGCTATAAATTTTTATAACTTTGATATGAGTTAAAAACTCAGGAATGAATTATCCTCATCCCAAGGATAAAAAGAAATTGACAGTATGAATGTTGGGAGTAATATTGAAGAGTAGATATAAATCACTGATTAACAAACTATGGACCATGTTTCAAACCTAGCTCATCAGCTATTTTTATTAATAAAGTTTTGTTATAGCACCATCATGCATTTATGTATTCCTATGACTGCTTTCATGCTACCATGACCAAGTTAACTATTTTTCACGTAGATGATATGATTGGGAGAATCTAAAATATTTACTATATGGCCTTTATGGAAAAACTTTGCTTATCTCTGCTATAAGCTTACTTTAATATCAAAATATATTACCACTATATAAATAAAACCTACTTCTTGTTTTTCTATAGTTTCATCAGTTTAATTTTAATGATACATGTATGCCTGTGGTTTCCCACTCAATAAGTGAATTTCTAAGTAAGAGCATCAAAAGTGTAGTTAGGACACTTGAAAAATACAAAGGAAATTAAATTTTATTGAATTTAACTATGTCTCTGACACTGTGATAAAAAAGTTAAGCAAATTAAGCTGGTGTGGTGACGCATGCCTATAGTCCCAGCTAATCAGGAGGATAAGGCAGTTTGAGCCTAGGAGTTTGAATCCAGCCTGGGCAACATAGTGAGACAACATCTCAAAAAAAGAAGAAAGAAAAGAAAGACAAAGAAAGAAACAAAGAAAGGAAAGGAAGAAAGGAAGGAAGGAAGGACAGAAGGAAGGAAGGAAGGAAGGAAGGAAAAGAAAGAAAGAAAGAAAGAAAGAAAGAAAGAAAGAAAGAAAGAAAGAGAGAAGAAAGGAAGGAAGAGAAAGAAAGAAAGAAGGAAAGAAAGAAAGAAAGAAAGAAAGAAAGAAAGAAAGAAAGAAAGAGAAAGAGGGAGGGAAGGAGGGAAAGAAATTAACTGCATTATTCTGGGTTCTTATCTTTGCCAGAAAAGGTGTGTCACAAAATATGTCAGCTACTATACATAGGATCCCTTCCCCATTTTCCAGCTGGCTTATGGGGTCAATTCAAAAGGAGAGGCCTCATGGTGGGAGAGTCATAATCTAACATCAAAATTATATTCCATAGATGGAGCATAATCTATGCTTTTAGCTTCTAAAATTTTTCTATTATGTGAAAATATTTACAGCTTTTCAGAATAAATATAGTTATGATTTTCATCACTTTTTCTCTTAGGAGAGGGGCAGAGCTGTGATGTATCTTGTAATATTACTATTTTTGTCTGTCTCATTTTTCACATTACTTATAAAACTCAAAATTTGGAAAAGATTTTCTATTCAAGGATTCTTCCAGCTTCAAATTCAATGATTGTTTTTTAATAGGGTTTTTTAGAGAAGCCAGATGTTATTGAACAGCACTGTTTACTCATTAGCAACTAAACTACAAATACTTGGGGCTATACACTTTACTCTTAATTTTGAGCATTCTGTTGCTATAAAGACAAATGACAGAGCAGTTTTTCTACACGGTGAGAGATGAGTTTTTGATGCATGTACCTTCTAATGTTCCCTCTTATATTTTTAAGAATGAGTATTCAACTTTAGTTATCTTTATCTGTGAGAGGTTTTTTGCCCCATTCACAATGAGATTATGTGCTCTTAGCTTATTGACACTCGAAGTTTATTTCCTTCAAAGTCTGCCATATCATTTATAGGTATTCTCTATTAGCTTAGTGATTATGAGTCAGTAAAATTGGTTTAAAGTGCACATATCTGTAAATGATTTAGGCACTTTGAGATTTGCTTATACTTAATCTCTCATCACATCGAACAAAATGGGGGAAAAAAGTCTCTCTCTTTTTTTTTTTTTTTTTT